>JAMXBD010000650.1:0-600000 GCA_024138025.1 Combretum micranthum
GGGAAGGGAAATTGATTTTCATTTGATTTGGCTCTTTGATTTGAATTGTGTACCATTTGTCATAATTGCTTGATTTTTAAGGACAAAAGCATGGAGAAAAGGGATTGATTTGAGTGATGGTAAGGTTGAATTTGTAGAGTAGCTAATAGGTAGATAGGTGGTACTTTTTGAATAGTAGTGAATAGTTGACAAGACAATTTAATTTCCGGTAGTAATGAAATACGAATAAAAAGGCTATAACTGTATTTTTCATAAGCCGGAAAATTATGAAAAATATATTTTTGAAATCCTTATTTTATTTCGATTCAAATGAGTATTCATAAGAAATTTTTGAAATTCTAGTTCCGGGGCACGCTTTTCTATAATGGGTCTCGGGATGACCCGGAATTGAAATTTTTCAAAATCTGATCTTTTCTTGGTTTGAAATATAATCAAGAACTATATTCAAAATTAATTTTCTTATAAAAGTTTCTTATTTGGAAACCGAGGAAAAGCCGGAATTAGGGTTTCTAAGTCTTTCTCACAAAGCTTGTACTAAACGGTTTAGGGTTTCATTTTCTGGTTTTCGAAGTTTACTTGATTACTAGGAAACCCGGGTATAATATAAAATAATAATAATAAAATTGTGTAATGAAATAAAATGAATAGTGCAAAAGAATAATCAATTACCGGTAGAAATGAAAATACGTAAAAAGGTTATAACTGTAACTTTTATAACCCGAAAAATTATATAACTGATATATTTAGAAATCTCGTGGAATTACGAGTCTAACGGTACTAATGGTATATTTTTGATATCTCGAGTCCCGGGACACGCTTTTCGAAGTCTGTATCCGAACGGGTTCGAGATAGGTCAAAAATTTACCAATCTGATATTTATAACAAACTTAGCTATTCTATATATTTAAACTACCTCTTCGGCCTCTAGAGTTAAGGGCGCTAGATTGCCGGACACTATTGTATTCCGGTTAGGGTTTCCGGATGATTTTCCGGTTTAGATTGCCAATTTGGAAACTGAGATTTTCTGTTTATACAACGTATTTAGTTTGAGAAATTTATTTTAAATTTTATTTTTATAAGTATTTAATATCTCTTACTGCTTTCGGAAATCTTGAATTGAATTATTATATCCGGAGTTATATCGGTAATGGTTACCAGATATGATTTTCTTGAGTTTGAGTCAAATATCGATTTTTGGAATGATTTTGGGGAAATCTTGATTTTATAATTTGCTTTGAAAAAGGATCTTCATAGTGTTTTGTTTTCGAATTTATTTTTGCTTCGATTTAAGGTTTTATGAACAATTGGTTAACTTAAGGATTATTAATTTGTTATTTTGTTTCTTGAATTCTTCCTTCTTAAGATTACGAGATTTCAATTTCTAACTCGTTCTATGATTCTTGGGAGTTTGATTTGATCGTTAGGGCTTTATTGTGATTTCCGTCTCTTAGGATTATTAGTCTGGTCGTTTGGGGAATTTCCAAAGTCTATATTTTATTATTGGCAGATAAAGTTTTCTTAATCGTGCCAAAGCCTAATTATGGAATTGGCCTTTGGTGATTTCCTGATCCTTCAAATTGTCATGTTATGGATTAACTTGCTTTTTAGCAAATTATCACTGTTTTTATTTTTATCCCGATTTTTATGAATTATAGATTAGGTAAGCAGTTTATCTTACGTAATGGTTTTTGGACTTAAGGACTTTTGTAGTCCTTATTTTATTTTTAGATTTTCTCAAGACTAATGAATTTTACTTTCGTTTATATTAGGACTCGTTCAAAGTTCGGTTTTAATTTGGAGTGATTTTTAGGGTTTATTTTCGAAGTTCATTTGGAATTATTTACTGAAATTTTCCGGGGCTTACATCCTCCCCACCTTAAAGAAAGTTTTGTCCGCAAAACTTGTTACGTGTATATCGTTTATCGAGAAAGATTGTGAATTTTCGAGTTATTTCTAGCACCGGTTTATGCTTTGATTTGTATCATTTCTAAATTTTGCATGAGTATTTTACGAATATAGCACATACAAATTAATAAGATTTGGCTTAGCGATTCCAACCTTCACTTACACGACTCTTTTGGAAAACGACACGGACTTGACTCGAGACCACAGACGACTCGACTCGACCGACACTAGACGACTCATGACAACACGACCTTTCATGACTCGATTACTTTGACCAACGAAGGTTGTGGATTCGCTTCTCCATTCTTATGTAGCTGTATATACAATATTGTGCTCTGTGATCAATATTCTTTTAAATAATTAAAGTCATCGTTGTTTTAAACTCTTATCATCGTGATCATCTTGATGGGGTTGAAATCAAGAATCTCATTGCTTTATTGTATACTTATTACTTGTGAAGATCTTACGGAGTTTGGTAATTGAGATTTGATTTTTGAAATTTTAACTTTTATGTAACGATCATCGTAGATTTTCGATCTTTCAAAGTTCTTTATTTACAAGAAGTGTATTGGAGTGTCTTGGAATTCATTAAATTAATCGAGTTTTTGTTTTAGTTTCCATTATTGGCATTCTAACTTTTAATGGTCTCGGGCTTTCCTATTTTTAGTCTAGCCATGTAATCCAGGTATTTCTAACAACCTATCTCTTTGATTCTATTGGCAGGAAAGAATATGCGGTATTCTAAGGGTATAGCGCTAACCTGGTATCGAGTTGCATCTTTGATCCTCGCTTCCTTCCATGGTAAAGGACTCCAGCTCCTCATCACTAGTCTTCATACACTCCATATGTGTGAGGGTTGTGGACTAGATTTCCGGATGTAGATGTCCTTGAAGAACCTCGATTCCTTTTTCCTTTGTTGCTTTTATTCCTGTTATATCTCTTCCTCTTCTTCCTAGGTAGCTCCAGCGAAGCAACATGCAGATTATCCCGTTCAGGGCATGTTTTAGCTAAATGTCCCGCTTTTGTGCAAAGAGAGCATGCATTGGTGTCTTTTTGGGACACTTCTCAACTTTGTGACTGGGGTCCCCACAGAGGTAACACTTGATTGAAGTGTGGACACTATAGGGTAATGCTGTCCTTACATCTCCAACATTGTAGCTTATCCAAATTATGTCTTCTTCCTTGTTTGGGTCATCATCCAAGGGAAGTGTTATGACATTTTGACTCGGGGTCATTGAAGCATAGAACTCCATTTCCTTATTACTTCTTTCTTGCCTCCTCCTTTGAGCATTTTCTATTATCCGTGCTCTTTCTAGCAATCCTTGATAACTCCTGATATCCAATTCTTCCAATCGAGTCGAAGGTCTTCTTTTAAACCATTCAGAAACACTTCTCTTTTGAGTTCCTCACTTTGCTTATATGATTCTGGAGCATATTGCACAATCTACTGAACTCGGTTTCGTACTGTTCCACACTACGATCTCCTTGTGAGATATTGAGAAAATCTGAACTGTACTGGACTCTTAAGCTCATGGGGAAAATATTTTCAAAAACTCATATTTAAACATCTCCCATGTAACTGGAGGCGTCAACTCTCTTTCCTTAGAGTCCCACCATACTCGGGCATGTAAGCGGAGCATAAAGGTTCCATAATTGACTCTCAGGGTGTGGTACTTCAAAAGCATTAAGGGACCTCTCAATGTGTGCCAACCAATCCTCTGCCTCATCTGGTTTTCCAAAAACTCCGTCGAAATACTCGTTACACTTTATGAAGCATGGTAAGAGGCTTTGGTGGTATTGAGGTGATGGGGGTTCATCTTGCGTCGTTTCTTGCTCATATCTCACAGGTGTAGACGTTGAACTGACTTGAGTCTGTTGCATGTAGCCTCCTGTCTGACTAGTAAGCCGTTCAATCTCTATTGAGGCATTTCCCCTTGGTTAGGTGGTTCGGGTATCGCTTGGTTCTCGGGTCCTAAAGGAGTCATGACGGGTTCTTGTTGTGGTTGGGTATATCTCCTACAATTTTATTAAGCTCAGGTGAAAATTCTAAATCTTTTATTACGTCTTAAGGCGGTAAAAGAAGCTTAAAGAAACTTATCGGAAATACAGAACACGGAAATGCGGAAATAAAAACATATGTAAGAAATATTGAAATTCTACTGAAATCAAAATCGATAACAAAACTTCATAATATTCAAAACGAAATACATGAAATCAAGAGAAGATGTAAATCTTTCATTACAAAAGTTCAAAGAAAGGATGCAAAACATGCATTGGAACTAATTCATGAACTAGATGATAAAGCACAAAATCGGTTTACATTTTCAAAACATCTTTGTTCTCTTTACTCAAAAAGTTATTTGCTCCTAACGCTCAACACGAGAGATCTATTGATATTTCTAGGAGACTGACTTCTTCCAAGCAAGGGCAGCTGTCCAGCTGTTAATTCTTGTGGGGGCATCTACTCGCCTGGTGTCCCGGCTGTTTGCAGATGAAGCACTTTAGGGTTTTCTTTCCTGGACAGTCCACAACCTTATGCTCGGGATCTCCACAGAAGTAACAACTGTGCTTCAGTTGTGGACACTGTCTTGGATAATGACTTTCCTTGCACTTCCAACAATTGATCTTACGCCTCTTAAAAGGTTCATTCTTAACTGTTAGGCTAGTTGTCTTATACCTTCTGACTTTGGAGCTTGGACTAGCCATAACAGAAGGAGTCTCAATTCCTTGCATTGTCACTTGGTGGGGTCCTTCCACCTGAACCGGCACATTCCTAATAAGCACTTGTTGTAAGAGGAGCTTTTGTGTATCCACCAAACACCCTAGAAGGTCTATGACTTGTTGCATTGGATCTTGTGGTGGTGGAGTGTCTCTCACTTGTTGTTCATCGGGAAGGCTAGTCGACGGTTGCACGTTCTCCTAGGTAGTCTCCTAGAAACAGACGAGACGGCGTCTGTTAGTCTAATTATACTACTCACAAGCTGCTTATGTTTTAGAAAAAGAGTTATAACTTTTTATTTTCTTTAGACTTGTTTATTTAGAAAAACGGTGAAATCACGCAATTAATCCTACCCACCTAGTGGTCTTATAGGTCAAAGGGGTAATCTAGCATCTCCATCATTGGCTTGAACTAAAAGTCGTGTAAGGTCACTTACTCCTATATTTTGCAGTTGCTAGTATAGATTCGATCCCATCAAATATTTTCAATCTTCCTTCTCATATGTCTGTTTCTATGTTCTTCAAAAGTCTCCAAGATAGAATTCAAATCCTTAATGATCGAAAGTCATACCTTAAAGGTCATTGAGCTAAATCTAGTTCTTCTTTACCTAAGGGTCATCTAACACTTTCTATCATTTCTAAGATCATATCTAATATTCTATCCTCTTAAAGTCTTCCCACCTAATTCCCAAAACCTTGTCGCTCTGATACCAACTAAACTGTCACGCCCCGAAGGGTACCCTAAACGTGGCAGTCCGCCGTACACAATATTAAAGCCTAAGAATGACCACCTCAGTCACGCGAAGGCTTCCATACTATGTACAAGGCGTCTAACACATAAAGGAGACAAATCGGAATGATACATTTTATGTTGATACAATTGAGTAACAATGTAAAGGAAATACAATCCACTATACTCCAAATACAAAACACTATACTTCAAAAATCATCATCAACTTCAATTACATTCATCCCAAGACTTCACTACATAAAACTATTACAAGGCAAATCGTAAAGCTTAGCCAAAAACTTCAAGCATTCTTATATCTTGCCGGAATCCCGAAGTCATTCTCGACTTCAACCATCTCGGTCCCCACTTAGCATTCTTGGAATAACCTGCTCATTTAAACAACTATTGGGGTATAAGCTACACTAGCTTAGTGAGAATTCCCTTAATTCCGTACCATAACAAACAAGTTATTAATCAATCATATGCTATGCATGAACAAACACGTGAGCAAGCAATTATGCATGGGTAACCGGAACCCACACACAGAACGGATTTACGCCCTCCGTATCTTGGGTTAGGAATGGTATTGAGTCTACACGACCGCATCTAGTCCCCAAGCCCTCGGCTCTTAGCACTCGACTCGGCTAGGCTCATCCAAGGATGCATCCACATGCGCCTTAGTACCCTAGAATGAGCTCTGGCACCGGGCTCGTTATTCAAACGAGGCAATCAACGGACCATACCGATCGACCTGCGTAGGAGTAGCATGCTACCAAATGCAATATGTCCGATGCGATGCATGATCAATTTACTTTTTGCTTAGGTCAAAATATTTATACATTCTTTAGAGTGACCACCAATATCACACATAACAAATAATATGAAGTGCAGTTATCAATCAAATCGTGGTTTCGATATGCTTTAGTATTCTTTGGCATACATTCATCACAGTCTCATCATATATCCCATCCCCATTCATATCGATTTTTATCTTGTTCCTAAATTCTAATGCGACTAATTACAAGCACAATCAAGGTAACAAAACAAGGAGAAAACTCACTCGGCCATTGGATCACCGGTCTTCTAGTAATAATAATCCGGTGGTAGGGAATCGTCGAACTCGGGATAACCTAAAAAGGAAGAAATACTCTAAAGTATTTCAACTCAAACTAATCCAACGACTTCATACGAACTTATCAAATTCGTAATTCGCGTCCTAAGCGGGAATTCCAACTTAAAACGGCCATAACTTGGTCATTTTAACTCGGAATCTCGCAAATTTTATATCGATTTCTATCTACTTCGGAAGAGCTTTCTAAATATGAAGTTTAAATCAAGTTTTGAAAATATCTAAGCCTCGGAAATGAGGGATCAGATCTGTACAGCGGTAACATAGATTCCGAAAATGCGGTTTTCATGAATGCACTTGAGATTCCTAAGTGTAAAATGAAACTAAATGCAATGGTAATGATTTTCCCTATCATGAATGTCATGATATGAACTCTAATGAGCCTAAGTTCTTATAGCTCTTTAGGTTTAAAGAATTTACATAAACTTTTCTTAGAAAACCATTTCATATTAATGTTTAACAAGTGAGTTTACTACACTTAGTCACACCTACATATTACAAGGATTTTCTTTTAGGAAAACTCTATTTTGCTTAAAGAATTTTGACCCTCATATTAGTTATATCCTAAGGCCTTTATTTCTTAATAAATCTTCATTTATAAACTTTTAAGTGGGTCTTTACTAGGGGTTTCCAAAAATCCGAATTTAGTAAAGTCCATTTTCAAGTTGATTCTTTAGGAAAAATGTATTTTATACTTAAAACTTTAAGTGTTTATTATACCTATATCCTAAGGACTCATTTATTTAAGAAAATACCATTTTTGAAGTTGGAAAAATAGTGTTTTCTAACCATCTATCCATTATTACGAATTTTTGTTAGACTTTTACTCAAAATTCTTTAGACTTCATCTCTTTTTCCAACATTTTCTTTAGTAAAACACATTTAGACTCATGAAAAATATTACTAAACATTATCTATTACCTATAGGCTTCATTTCTCTTGAAAATATATGTTTAGAAGTTGATAAAAGTGTTTTTACCTAGGTTTCCAAAGTCATCCGAATTTACACAAGTTCATTTCTTGAAAAGTGTTTTCCTTTTTGACTTTATTAACTTATCTAACCATAGATCTATTACTAGAAGGTTATTTACTAAAGACAAAAGCATTAAAGACTATTAATGCACATAAACTCAAAATAATGATGATCTTAAATGCCTACATGATATGAGTAGTAAAATGATAGATCTATTATTTATTGCTAAATGAGTTTTGAAAACATAAAAACTATTTTTTATAAAAGATCTTTTGTTTAAAACACTTTTTGTTGGAGAAACATAAAGCTTTTGGCATGAAAGCTCCTTTAAATTAGATCTACTTGTAATGGTTCGGTATTCTTGTTTTGATTTCCTTGTCCCTAGCAAAATCATGGGGACTTTGGTTGAAATATCCAAGAATCACTTAGCCATAACAAAGATCTATAGGTGGAAGGAGTAAAGTTACTTACTTGAAGTGGAATGGAAGATGAAAAGAGAAATGAAGTTGTTGTGTGTGTGGGGGGAGCTTGGAAACTTTCGGCCAAGAGGGGAAAAGGAGAGGTTTTGAGAGCTTTTTCCACTTTGTGAAGTTTGTAAAATGAGAATGAAGAAAGAGAGAGAAAATATAGTATATATTGAGTGGAATAGGTTAAAAGAAGTAAAAAAAAAAATTGCAAATGGAGCATGGGGGGGGGGGGGGGGCATTCACGCCGGCTTGGGGCTTGGGGGGAAGGGAATTTGATCTTTTTCATTTGATTTGGCTTTGATTTGAATTTGTACATTTGTCATAATTGAAATGAAGTTTAAGGGACAAAAAGCAAGGAGAAAAGGGATTGATTTGAGTGATGGTAAGAGTGAATTTGTAGAGTGTGCTAATAGGTAGAATAGGTGTACTTGTGAATAGTGTGGAATAGTGACAAGACAATTTAATTTCGGTAGTAATGAAATACGAATAAAAAGGTTATAACTGTATTTTTCGTAGCCGGAAAATTATGAATTTATTTTTAAATCCTTATTTTATTTCGATTCAATGAGTATTCATAAGTATATTTTTGAAATTCTAGTTCCGGGGCACGCTTTTCTATAATGGGTCTCGGGATGACCCGGAATTGAAATTTTCTCAAAATCTGATCTTTTCTTGTTTCGAAATATAATCAAGAACTATATTCAAAATTAAATTTTCTTATAAAAGTTTCTTACTTGGAAACCGTGGAAAAGCCGGAATTTGGTTTTCTAAGTCTTTCTCACAGAGCTTGAACTAAACCGATTTAGGATTTCATTTTCTGGTTTTCGAAGTTTACTTGATCACTAGGAAAGGGTTACATTATAAATAATAAAATTGTGTAATGAAATAAAAATGAATAGTGCAAAAAGATAATCATTTACCGGTAGAAATGAAAATACGGTAAAAAGGTTATAACTGTAACTTTTATAACCCTAAAAATTATATAACTGATATATTTAGAAATCTCGTGAATTACGAGTCTAACGGTACTAATGGTATATTTTGATATCTCGAGCCCAGGATATGCTTTTCGAAGTCTATATCCGAACGGTTCAAAATAGGCCAAAAATTTACCAATCTGATAATTATAACGAACTTAGTTATTCTATATATTAAACTACTTCTCGGTCCCTAGGGTTAGGGGCACTAGATTGCCGGACTTACTCTATTGTATTCGGTTAGGGTTTCCGATGACTTTCTTGTTTAGGTATTGCCAAGTTGGAAACTGAGATTTTCTATTTATACAACGTATTTAGTTTGAGAAATTTATTTTAACTTTTATTTTTATAAGTACTTAATTCTCTTACTGCTTTTCAGAAATCTGAATTGAATTATTTATCCGGAGTTATATCAGTAATGGTTACCGATATGATTTTCTTGAGTTTGAGTCAAATATCGATTTTTGGAATGATTTTGGGGAAATCTTGATTTTTATAATTTGCTTTGAAAAAAGGATCTTCATAGTGTTTTGTTTTCGAATTTATTTTTGCCTTGATTTAAGGTTTTATGAACAATTGGTTAACTTAAGGATTATCTAATTTGTTATTTTGTTTCTTGAATTCTTCCTTCTTAAGATTACGAGATTTCAATTTCTAACTCGTTCTAGGATTCTTGGGAGTATGATTTGATCGTTAGGGCTTTATTGTGATTTCCGTCTCTTAGGATTATTAGTCTGATCGTTTGGGGAATTTCCAAAGTCTATATTTTATTATTGGTAGATAAAGTTTTCTTAATCGTGCCAAAGCCTAATTATGGAATTGGCCTTTGGTGATTTCCTGATCCTTCAAATTGTCATGTTATGGATTAACTTGCTTTTTAGCAAATTATCACTGTGTTTTATTTTTATCTTGATTTTTATGAATTATAGATTGGGTAAGCAGTTTATCTTACGTAATGGTTTTTGGACTTAAGGACTTTTGTAGTCCTTATTTTATTTTTAGATTTTCTCAAGACTAATGAATTCTTACTTTCATTTATATTTCAGGACTCGTTCAAAGTTCGGTTTTAATTTGGAGTGATTTTTAGGGTTTATTTTCGAAGTTCATTTTGGAATTATTTATTGAAATTTTTCGGGGCTTACACTTGTCATTACTAAAGAGAAATACATATTTTATATAAATTTTATGTTATATATGTAGTATATATAATAATACAAGCTATAAATCCTATACATATAACATTTGTCTTAATATATACTTATTTGAGTTAATAAGTGCCATTTGCTTATTAGATATTAATTATATACATCATAAGTGTAACACCCAAAATTTAATTAAGGCAATTACTGCCACATATAAGACCGCATGTATTACACGCTTAGGCTTTCTTTTAAAGAATTTTTATGTTGAACATTAGTAGCCAATTTTATATTTCTACAACCATTTAATTAGATTTAAAGGTAGCTGGATTTGGGACAGAATAACGATCCAAATAAAAAAAAAAATTCTACCTTCTATTTGCACAAGTGGTAGACCTTTGACTTAACAATCTTTTAAAAGCTTATTATAACACATTTGGCACCACCAGGCCTTTAAGAAAGATACATATTTTAAAAGATTAAATCCAGTTCTTTCAAAATAAAACAAAAACAAATAATCCAACGCCTTATTTCACTTTACTCTTCTCTTATATCTCTCCAAAATTGCCCATATCCAATTTATACATTATCATCATTATCAATAACTCATCAATAATAACACCATCACCATCAACTATCAACAATAATTGGAAAGAAAAGCTCAGTACACAGTAACATAATCATGCACGAAGTGATACACAAGCTTAATTAAATGCAAAGCAGCAACAACAACTTATGATCTTTAAATTATTATAAACAAATAAACACTGGAGTACTCACACTTCGAAACAATCTTAGGAATCTAGGGTTCCTGAGTAATAGTAGACGCTCAGGGGGTTGATATAGGTAGCTCAAATATCTATATATTCTACATAATGTTACAAGAAAATAGCCTCATTTAGGGTTTACAACCGTTACACAACTCTACTTATCCCAGTCCATAACATCAATTAGTTCAACCAGTCCCATAAATAGGAACTAAAATATGTTACTTCATCCCAAGCTTAAGCAGACATTACACCGATACCGTTTGCCCTATCAACTACTTGCCGAGCCACTTATGAAAGTCATTGCATCATGACAAAGGTAGTTTAAGCATCAAAACCATCGTGTCCCCCTAAGACAAGTTTGCCGTTACCCGGACCGGATTCAATGTCACACGCACAACCAACACTCAGAAATTATTAAGCCGAGTTTAATTTTTTATCTGTTTAGGATGTCTATCCTAGCATACAACATGCAAGTTACTGTATACCTTTCATATTTAAAGTCTAATAAGAAATAGAAGATAGTCCAGGGTTATCTCAAAAGATAAATCAGACATTCATATTTGTTCAATAATTAAACTTATATAAGCATTTGAATCGATTAACCACTTATATCAAACTTATTTTAAAACCCTATTTTATCATACACTAATTAGGAACCTCACTATGGCTACGAAGATCATCCCGCACAAATGCGGACAGTTCTCCATTGTCTGTCAAAGTATTTCTTTTCACTTTGTTTATAGTCATTTATTACAACAGCCACAAGAAAGCATTCATGTACAAAAGCAATTATTTTCTAAGCAAACACACATTTGAAACAACATATTCCCCATGTTATTTATAGTTTATCCTAACTCATTAATTAAAGTTAATTATTAACCATTAAGCCTATTTTAACTTAACTTAGCTAAATTGATTAGAGTTAATCATTTAATTCAATTACTAAGCCAAGGTGATTAAAATTAACCAATCTAATTTATTTTAGTTCACTGGAGTCTTTTTAGTCAAGTTAAACTTAAGTTTACTAATTAAGTTCATTTTATACTTGAGAACCATATTAACCCAAGATAATTACTAATCTGTTAATTCATTATTTCATTCTATTTATACAAACACTAACATGTCCTTTACATGTCCTTTAATCTATCATTAATCTATTTCATTTTATCTTTCTTTCTTTCTTCTTTCTTTTTATTTTCATGAATGGCACTAGGGCAAGGATCACGCTTGTAATGAGGGTCATTATACCCATCACTGGCCTTATCACGCTTGTGATCACCAATACGGCCTTGTCACACTCGTTATAAGGAGATAACACGCCTTGTCATGGCCATGATCTAGGCCGTTTCCTTTGAAAATTCTTGTTAGAGGAGATCATTCCCTTCGTAACGACTGTGATCTAAGCAGTGATGTTCATTACTTGCCTTATAATGCCCGTTATCATGCCTTAACTTATGCTTGTGATCACACTTGACTTCTATTTCTACTTACATCACGGGCAGTGATATGGCCGTGATGGACAGGTGGATTACGTCATGTTTTTCTTTGGTCTTTTGCACAATTTTTTTAGGGTTAATGTCAAATTTGGTACCTGTAAGCCCCTAGTTTTTAGGGTAATAACAAGTTCAAACCCTAAACCGGAAAGTCAACAGGAGACCTTAAGTCAACAAATTCCCAAGAAACCTTAATAGTTTAAATCCGGCAATCCCATGTTCCTAAACCAAGGATTCGAAATATGAGTGAGAGTGTAGTTTGGTTCGTAATAATACTAGGATGCTTAAAAAGATAAGATTAGCGAATTTTCGATCTATTTTGAACCCCGATCGGATACAAACTTTGAAAAGCGTATCCTCGGGCTCGAGATATTAAATATATGATATTAATACCGTTAGACTCGTAATTTCATAAGATTTCCAAGTATATCAGTTATATAATTTTTCGGGTTATAAAAGTTACAGTTATAACATTTTTATCATATTTTCATTACTACCAGTACTTTAAATGTCTAATCTACTTTTTGATTTCTTTCACACTATTCACAAGTATAACTATCTATAACCTATTCCTCGCATCCTTACATCCTATTCTTACAATTTCATCATTTTCCTTACAATTTACTTTTTTAATATAACTTTTACTACTTAAATTACTTAATTAATGTTGAAACTTACACAACACAACACCTTTCTCTCTCTCTCTCCAAAGGGCCGGTGCAACTCCCCTCCCTCTATCCTCTCTCCATTTGATTTATTTACTCATTTTATTTAACAACAAACCCTAATCCACAAGTCTATATATATATATTTATATATCTCTTTATGCCAACTTCATTTCATTTTCTCTCTCTTCTTCCTTTTCACTTTAGAAAATTTTTTGCAAAACCCTCTCTCCCTCTCCTCTTGAAACCGTGAGCTCCCCTCCCTCAATACACACACACTTTTGTTTTTCTTTCAATTTTCTTACTCCACACATCCAATAGGTAATAGATCTATACTTTACAACCTAAAAAACATGTAATGACAAGATCATTTATGTGTAATTTCACTCGAAAATCCCCATGAGCTTTAAGCTAGGGATGTGAGAACACTTGAATATGAGATCCTTACCGTCACAATGTTATAACTCTTATTACTTATAATTATTTTTCTAATACTTGTTTTATTGTTAAGATATGTTGTTGTTACTAACATTTTATGCATGTATTCATCATCTAGCCACATCCACAAAATAGTCATAGTGTTCATGCATTTATAACTAGTATAATAAACTAGATCTAGTTGCTTTGAGCTCATAAATACATTAGACTTTTGTTTTATGTTCATAAATAATTTGTAATAGCTTGAAGATAGTAGGAAAGTATTAGAAAACTCAAGATCTACTTTAGTTTCAACAAAAATAATTTTTGAAAATTCGGATAAAAAATGAATCACATTTAGAAAAGCTATTTTTCAACTTCAAAATGTGTATTTTACATTAAAAATGAAGGACTTAGGGAATATATATCATAAATGAGTGATCTTGATGAGAAAAGCTTAGATCTACTAAGAAATATTTTCAAAACAAGGGCAAGTTTACAAAAATTATATTTCAATCCTAATAACAAGTTTTAAATTCGTAATAAAGGAAGCTTGAAGTGTAAACACCCATTTTTCAACTCCAAAACAATATTTTTATTAAAGAAATGGAAGCCTTAAGAAGGAGGCTTGATTAGGAAATGGTTTTTGAAAGACTAAATGAGTTTTACAAAGAAAACAATCTCAAATGAAATTTTTAAAATTCGGATTTGAAAATGGCCACTATTTAAACACCTATTTCCAAATACCAAAATGATGTTTTTATGAAAAAATGGAAGTCTTAGGGGATACATTAAAAAGATGTAATTTTGACAAGGATAAGAGAGGTTTATCAAAGTATAATCTTAGAACAATGAATGGTTTCTAAGAATAGATTAAACAATGTTTTTATTCTCTAAAATTTTGTAAAATTCATAATCAGGTAAACCACCTATTCAAACATCTATTTTCTAACCCCAAAATGAAGGTTTTTATTGAAATAATGAAGGTGATGGCTATGTAGGTCATCAAGGTCGAGTTTTGATAAAAACAAGTGTGATTTTACAAGAAGAAAAACTATTTTTCTAAAGTTCAGTAAATTTCAAAAGTTTTGCAAAAAGAATTCTTTGTACTATGTCATTAAGAATATACATATAGATAGTTTATCCCATAACCTTCATGACAATGGCTTGTAGGTATTGCATATATACATGACGCACTTGTAAAAACAAAGTTAGGAAAGTAATGTCATATACTTCTTATTTGACATTATCTAAGTACATGAGAAATTAGAATTTACCAACACCCATAAATCATGCATGATATTGAGTTATATATGTATATAATAGAGTCTTACAAGATATAATGATAGCTAAGTATCTATCAAAACTTTAGTATAATTGGTTTGAAATTAGGAGTTGAATTGTGGAATGAGAAATTTGTATAGTATTCTGTACCCTACTGTTCATGGACCAACCGACCTTGTTTGTTGGAAATAACTCTAGAAATAGATAGCTCTCATAGAATAGGTAGAAATCGGTATAGAATATGCGAAATTACGAGTTAAAATGACCAAGTTATGGCCGTTTAAATTGGGATTTCCTCTTAGATGAATTTTGACGAACTTGTTAGGATAGAATTTATAAGTTCATTCAAACTTCATAGAAATACTCATTAGAGTTATTTCTTTTGATTAGGAGACTTGAGAGATGGATTAAACCTTCCCGATGACTATTACAATTAAGTGGATTTTCACGCCATTGCAAAGTGAGTTCACTATCTTTAAATTTTATGCTTATTCTTGTGCTTGTGCTTGTAATATTAGTGGCATTAGAATTAGGACAAAATAAAATTGACTGTATGTATATGATTTCTACATGGGTGAATTGATGATAAGAATATCGAATTAAGCTTGTAATTATTTGTATGACCTAGTATAGAATTGATCTGTCTGCAATCTCTATGATCACCCATAAATCGTTAAATTAATATGTCATGATCTTATAATCAAATTGACCATGCATACCATATGTGAGTCACATTGCATAGGTTATTATACTTTTGTGGGAACAAGGCATAATAGCTGGGCATCGAGGAGCCTGTAAACTCGAATGTTGGCGTAATAGCCGGAATTGAAAATGTGTGTGGGTGGGCACCTATATCAACCACAAAAAAAAAAAAAGGGAAACTTTTAAATCATTGGTGTATGAGCCTGAAACACCTAATCCCAAATGGAGGGTGTAAATCCATTCAACATAAGATTTTTGGATGGTCTTATGTATTGTATGCTCACGTGTTTGTGCATTCATAGGGTTGTTAATAAATTGTTTGTTATATATTGCTGTTGAGCATTTAATTTTGGAAGTGGAACTCACTAAGCTCGTAAGCTTATACCCTAATAGTTTCCTATTGCAATATGAATATTTATGGCTATCCCCAAGAGGCTACTTTCCTCAGGTACAGCTTTTGAAACTTAAGGAGCTTTTTGAAGAAGTCGGGACCTAGATATAGGCATAGACTTCCAGTTGAATCTCCTAAATCGACATATATAATGGTTATTGTAAGAGACTTTTGGGAACTAAAGAAACTCTTAATATTTTGTTGGGGGTATGCTCCTTAGATCATGTAATAGATTAAATCTGGATATAACTGTTATGATTTACATTCTTATTACTATGTATATCTTTTTAAGTTGTTTCGATTCAAAGTATGGTTCCCTATATGTTGAACATGAGCCTTGCACCCGGTGTTTAAACTCATGGAGTGATTAAGGTTGTCATACTTGAGTTTAAATATCGAGTGTGGCAGACTGTCGCGTTTAGGGTATCCTTTGGGCCGTGACAGTACCTTAACTTCGCCCAAAAATTCAATTAGGTACCTAAACTTTCAAAAGTTTAATTTCAGTACCTGAACAAACTTTACGTGGTTATTTTTAGTTCCTCAATTAATATGTTAATAACGTTGTTGATGTGGATATATGGATGAATCATATGGTGAAACATTTCATCTAATGTGGCATATTGTCATTTTTTAATTTATTTTTCCCTTTTGACATGGTAATTTTTTCTATTTATATTTATATTTTTGTTATAATTTTTTATTTTATTATAATTAATATAATTTTATTTTTGAAAAAAAAAATTTAATTACAATCACAAACCCAGCCCATTAACTTAAGCCTAATCTGGTCCCTAAGCCTTCTACCAATTCAAATATTTCCAAACCCAACTTTTAGGTTTGATAACATATAGAAGACTAGATCTTCGCACTTTACTAATGTGGGACATCACCCTTTTCATCTTCTATCCGCTTGTTTTTGCGTGATTTACTTAAATTGCTGAAGAAGATTTCTTTGACATATATTTCTTATAAGCATTTATACAGACATTGGTGGAGTGACCTATGTACGCCCTCATCGTATGCCATCTACTTACCATTTCACAACCAAATTATTCCCTACTTAATTAATAGGAACTTAGAAAATTACGAGACTTACATCAACTTAGAAAATTACAAGACTCACATGACATTTGCAAATTTTTAAGGTACCCCAACTCCGAATGTATAGTTCCTATCAAATAATTTCTGCCTACCTACAATACAAGTAGCTTTCCACAGTTTCCAATCTCATGGGGAATTTCTCCTTTTATAAAGTTCTCATCTAAGAGCAAGTATTACAATCTTGACATATTGCATATATCCATGGGAATGGTTTCATTTAATCGACTACCACTTAAGTCAAGCTTGTTAAGATTTTTGCTCCAATGATGGATAAGGGGATCTTACCGTAAAGATTGTTGTTAGAGAGAATTAGTTCCTACAAATTTGAAAGCTTCCCTAACTCTGAAGGAATGATACTAGAAAAACCATTTGAGGCTAGATTCAGGGGAGTCAAACTGAAGCATCAAGCAAAGTCCGAAATAATCTCACCAGACATGTTATTATTGTTTACTCCAAAATAGGTTAGGCTCATAACATTGCCAATTGCTAATGTCAAGGTTCCAAAAAGATTTTTATTACCAATTCGTATACTGGAAAGGCTTAGGTAGTTACCGATCTCTTCAGGTAATACACCAGTCAGTGCATTCTAGGTTATAATCAAAATTATCAACTTTCCCATCACGAACACACTTTTAGGAATCGACCCTTCAAGATGGTTGGAATGTAGGTTTAGCACCTCAATTTTAGAAGAAAAACCAAGATTGTCCAGAATTCTACCAGCTAATTCATTTTCATAAATCCACATCACTAGATAGAGCCAAAATCTATTAATTCAATTATTGAAGTTGAAATCAGACGAGTTCCATTGATTCACTTAACTAGCTTAACGATACAGTTTGGTTGGAGTCGAAAATCTATGACGGAGATAGTGTTGGGTGGCTATGATTGATCTTGAGGTAGGAGTCCACATAAATTCTTGATGGCTAGAGAGAGAGTCACTAGAGAGAGAAAGTGGTGAGGAAGGAAAAAGATGAAGTTCGGATCCTCTCTAGAAAACGCATTCAAATTCACCATATTTAGGATGTCTATGAACGATGGCTGTAATCCCTAGATTTTATGATACGATTTATGTTTAAACCTTAAATCATGAGTCAACCAGAAACCATAAAGTCAACAATTTTATATCAAACCCTAGTAGATTTAGATCCGACAATCCCATGCTCTTAACCCCTAAACAACGAAATTAAAATAATTATGGAAAATAGTTCATAATAATATAAGGAAGCTTAAAAATATTAGATTATATATATATATATATATTTTTTTTTTTTTTGTCTATTGAATCCGAACGAGACCATTTCTCAAAAATTGTGCCTTGGTATATCCGATGGTAAAAGTATTATGATAATACCAAAACTTGTAAAAATATAAGGATTTCAAAAATATCAGTTTTATAATTTTTTGGTAGCTAAAAATATCATATATAACTTAATTACGTGTATTTTCATTACTATTGGTATTAATTTGTCTTATCTACTATTCATAATACTATTCTATATTATTCACTATTATTCACCTATTTCTACTTTATTACACCTATTCTTACACTCTACATACTATTCTTTACTTTTTACATTTCCATATATCTTCATTCACATCATTCCTTATTACTATTACTTTTAATTAACAAAAATACAAAACAACTAAAAAATCACTCTCTCTCTCCCTCTCTCCTCATCATGCTAGCCCTCTCTCTCTTTCATCCCTATTTTATTTCTTTTTCAAATTATTTAAATCACATAATTTTCACTCATCAAAACTCTATAAATACCCCATCTCCTTCCATTTCTTTCACACATTCATTTACCTTAATAAAACTTTCTCAAATTCACTCCACAATCCTCTCTCCGAAATCCTCTTTTCACTTTTCTTTACTACCTATTTCTCACATACTTTCTATATACACAAACTATCCAAAACCTCTCTTACACTACCACTCCCATATCCTCACTTTAGGTAAATATTCTTACCTATATCTTTCTATCATTTATTTTCCATGTCATGTAACTTAACATGACTATGTTGTTGTTTCTCAAAAACTCATTTGAGTTATAGAAGTAATAACATGTTCATGTTTTGTTTTGCACAGCAAGAATTCGATTTTTATTATCTTGTTATTATTATGATGTTATGTTATTATTATTGCTATTATGCTTCTAACTTAACCATGTATATATTATTATCTATTGTATATCTATATATTTTAGAGCCTAAATGCTTACTAACTCATTGACAAGCTTATTATTATTATTCCTCCTATTATTGCTTTTTTTTTTTTTTGGGACTAGTTCTATTCTTAGTCTCGAGTACCTTGATAAGCTAACGCTCCCAATACTTGATCGAGATACCTTGATAAAGCTAAGATTCCAATACTTGACCTTATTATTTTGCTTCTTATATTTTTTATATTTTCATCTTTTTCATGCTACATACTCATATATGCATCATTATAATGTTATTGTGTCAACAAAAATAAAGGAAAATTTTCTTTAATAAAGGAAAAAAAATGAAACTAAACTCTTTTAATATATAACTTGTCTCTAAATCATTTTGCTATCAAACATAGGAAAATTATTTTTACAACTTCTTAACAAACCATCAAAAATTTTCTTAATGATAAATAAAAGATGATGCTATCAAGGGATAAACTAACAAAGATAAACTTTTCTTTTTGCAATAAATTACATGAAGTTTATTAAAACTAGTGTTAATAGTTTTTTATAAGTAAATTTTTTAAAAAGCTTACTTATAGTATTTTTACCAACCCAAAATAAAAACAAAAAACTAGACTTTTTCAAAGATAAGATAAAATCAACTCACTAATTTATAAACCTACTTAGAAAAATAAAGGTTATCAAGCTTCTAAATGATAAACCCATTTTCAAGGAGGTAAAAATAATATAAACATAAGAAGCTAAAAAACAATGGATATTATCAACAACTTAAGAAGATGATTTATTTCCAATTAAAAATCGCTAAAGAGATCAAGAAACCAAGTTTTAGAAATAAAAATTATTTTTTTCAAGAAGTTAGGAAATAAAATATAAAAGAAAAAGACTATTTATCAAAACCATTTTTAAAGGAAAAAATGAGAGAAGCCTAAGAGAATGTTAGAGGATTTTGGATTTTGGAGGAACTGGAGAGGAGATGATAAGAGAAGAGGATAAGAGATGGAAGATAGGGTCGAAGAGAAGAAGAAGAAGAAGAAGAAGAAGAAGAGGAAGAGGGGAGGAGCCCAAGGAGGAACAGACTTGGCCACCTAGAAAGAAAAGGATGACAGTAAGAGAATATTTGAGCCTATTTGTTAGGAGAGACGATGGGAGTTCTTCTTGTAGAGATCGTCCTCTGACCCTTACCCAGGAGACTCTTGAAGAAGAAAGTAGTGATGGCGATCATGACCCACAACAATCCAACAAAAAATTGTAATAGGCAATGAGGGATGTCGAGTTACCTTAGTGATGTACTTAGGTGGTTGTAGTGTGATATGTCTTTCGTTTCTTGTCTCATGTTTTTCCTTCGGATTGGTAAGAGGTTGTAATTTTGATAGGTCTAAATCAGTCAAGTAGCATGGTTTTCATGTTTTGTAAGCTTAATGTAAGAGACTCGACCGAATGGATGACCTCAATATGATCTAATGAAATTTGATATGTACTTATTTAAAGAAGGAAGTTTCGTTTTCTTAACAAATGACATAAACAAGAATGCAGCTAATGAGGAACATTACGCACAATATGCTCTTAGGGAACCATAATTAATAACAAAATCCATGCACATTATTGCACCCATTACATCATTGTGATGATTTCTTTTGCTTGATTTCATAAATTGAGTTATGTTTGAATTCTACAATTTGATTTTATCAAAATTTCTTGACTTAAATTGCATGATTTGAAATTAGTATGACTTGTTGAAATTTCGATTGATTACTTGATTTCCGTGAATTACAATTAAGTATTTAAGAGATAACTTAAAGAAAATCTTAAAGCTTACATAGTACTATACAAATGGGCAAATCCAAAGAAATTGAAATCATGAACAAGGAAATTTCCCAGTAAAAGCAAATAACCAACCTGCTTTACCCCAGCAAAACCAATAAGGGATAGCACCCCAGAACTCACAGATGGACATAATAAATGCAATTGAACAACTAGCTAATCCTCTAAACACATTCATCCAAAATCCAAACCAAAAACAAAACCTAAATCAAAGCCAGAGTGTACAGAATTCCGCACCACCATCACCGTCACCTTACCAAAGACCCCGTCAAAGCTCTTTACCAGACTTCATAAAGAGTAATCGGTATTTTGATAAAGCCTTTAGTAAACCCGATGAAGACGAAAGTTGGATGGCTTAAATTGAGAAATCTTTTTGGCTCAAGAGATTCTACCATACCTTCAGTAGACTATGGACTTACATGCTCAGAGGCAATGCTAGAATGCGGTAGGAATCGAGGAAAGGAGTTTGATACCATGATCACTTCAGAAGCTTTTTGTCAGGAATTTCGAGAAAATTATTTTCCTTCTAGTTTAAGGGTAAGGCATAGTGCAAATTTTCTGCATGGGAAGCAAAGAGCAGAAGGTTGAGCCATATGAAACTGAACTCACTCACCTTCTACAATATACACCCAAACCTTTCAGAGATAGCAAAGAACTGAAAAGACAAGAGTTCTTTGGAGGTCTAGATAAAGATTGAGAATTAAGTTGGAAAAAACTGAAATGAAAGCTAATCTAGAGATGGTGGAAAAAGGCTCGATAATTGAAGGAGCAGAAAAAGGAAATCTCAAATGACGAAGAAAAAAGCTTTTGAGAAAAGGGCATTTGATGCCTCAAGTTCATGATCCAAAGGTAAGAGATGCAAGCCTTACTATGGATTCGAGAAAGTGGGAGTGTAAAACCCAACCCAGCAAAGGGCGAAAGTAGGAGTGGAAGTCATGCTGCATCAGCTATGCACGAAATGAGACTCTACAATTTCGAAGAACAATGGATGGTAGAGGAAGAAGATGGTGATGAGATGGAATTAACAGCCTTGGACCAAGGTGGAGAGTATGATGCCGGGTTAGTCCCAAGGCGTTTAATGGTGTATAGAAGTGAGGCCTATGTGTTGTCTTATACTGGAGCAACACACTCGTTTCTCACTGCTAGTCTGGCTAGATAGCTCGATTTATAAATAATCACCACCACCTCTAGTCTACGAATAAAGACACCCATAGGAAGTGTTGTGTTGACTCAGGAGACTTTTAAAAGGTGAGCTGATAGTGTTAGAGATGAGTACGTATGAAGTTATTCTCGGAATGAGCCAGTTAACCATGGTTAGAGCTATTGTGGATTACCGAAAGAAAATAATATGCTCTAATGATCAATATAGGAAAGAAGTGGAGTTTGTTGGAGAGACCCCAATCCCTAGAGGAAGTGGGTTAAATTCTTTTGAGTTAATGATGGAGGATGAAGACATAATGCCTATTGAGGATATCTCTGATAAGGAAAGAATCATGGGAAATAAAAGATATAACGGTTGTGGATGAATACTTGGACATAATTGCCTGTGTTATTCCCGAAGATAAAGAATGATTTTGAAATTGATTTGGCTCTAAATACAGAACCGATATCAAAGGCACCTTACCAGATAGCACCGGTGGAGCTGAAGGATTTAAAAATTCAATTGCAAGAATGGTTAGATCAGAAGTTCATAAGGCTTAGTGTGTTGCCATGGGCCACACCCATTCTATCTGTAAAGAAGAAAGATGGCTCTTTGAGGCTGTATATCGATTTTCATGAGCTCAATAAGTTACAATTAAGAATAGATACCCTTTTCCCTAGGATTGATGATCTATTCGATCAGTTGTAGGAAGCACGCGTGTTTTCACACATTGACTTACGCTCTGAGTATCACCAATTATGGATAAAACCTGAAAAATGTGCCAAAGATAGCTTTTTGTACTATATATAGGCACTATGAATTTATGGTGATGTCTTTTTATTTGATTAATGCACCAGCCACATTCGTGGACCTTATGAATAGAGTTTATAAACCATTCTTAGATAAGTATGTAATATTCTTCATTGATGACTTTATGATCTGCTCAAAGAGTGAAAAGCAACACGAGGAGCATCTTAGGATGGCACTGGAAGCTCTAAGAGAAAATAAGTCGTACACCAAACTATTTAAGTGCGACTTTTAGCTAGATCAGATATCCATCTAGGGCATGTTGTGTCAAGAAAAGGTATCTCGGTTGACCCAAGAAGATCAAGGTTGTTGTGAATTGGAAACAACCACAAATAGTAACTAGAGTAAGAACCTTTTGGATTAGCTAACTATTGTCGCAATTTTATAAGGGATTATTCGAATATAGCTAAGCCTTTGACTCAATTAACGCTGAAGAATGATAAATTTGTATGGAAAGAAGCAGGAGTAAAGTTTCCAAGAATTAAAACAACGGGTGGTATCGACACCAATCTTGGTTTTGCCAGACTCAAAGAAATCTTATATGATGCTTAGTGACGCTTCAAGGAATGGCCTTGGATGTGTACAGGTGCAGGAAGGAAAAGTCATTGCTTATGGTTTCCAATAAGTGAGACTACTTGAGCAGAATTTTACCTTGAAGCTTTAGAGGCACTACCTATATGGACAAAGATGCAAGATATATATATGTACAGATCATAAAAGCTTTAGGCATCAGTTTACATAGGAGGGACTAAATATGAGACAAAGAAGATGGTTGGAGTCGATCAAAGGCTATGATCTGGGGATTAAATATTGTCCGAGAAAGGTAAAAGCGGTTGCAGATGCTCTGAGCTGGAAGAATTATGGGGAAATAGCTGCCTTAATCACAACTAAAAAAGGAACTGATAAGAGAATTCGGGGAATTAAAGATTGAGTTCGTTAGATAAGGTGTGGAATTGGAGATAGCCAATTTAGTGTTGGAATCGACCTTGGTTAAGAGGATCAAGGAGGCTAAAAAATATGATGAAAGTAATGTAGAAGCTTAAGAAGGAAGTTCAAGAAAGAAAACACTCTGAACATGTAATAGATGAGAAGGATGTGGTCGGAATGAAAGGTCGGCTATTTGTGTTGGAGGATGAGAAGTTGAGGAAGGGAATTTTGAGTGAGACCACAACTTCGGCTACACCAATCAAAAGGAGTTTGAAAGATTAAGCATTGAGTTCATGGGAGGAAATACCGAGGTGTAGATAGCAAATTTAATGATGGAAGCCACTTTAGTGGAAAGAATCAAGGAGGCTCAGCACTACAATAAGATAATACAAAGAATAAAGAAGGAAGTTCAAAAAGGAAAATATACTGACTTCACGATCGATGATGAGGATGTAATACGAATGAGGGGACGACTTTGTGTGCTGAGTGATGAGGAGATACGGAACGAGATCATGAGTGAAGCTCATAATTTTAGGTATATGGTACACCCAGGAGGAACGAAAATGTATCAAGATCTCAAAAGACATTATTGGTGGAACGGAATGAAAACGGGATGCGGCCAAATTTGTGTTAAAGTGCCCGATTTGCCAGCAAGCGAAAGTAGAGCATCAAAAGCCAGGAGGATTACTGAAACCCTTACCAATACCAGAATGCAAGTGGGATCAAATTTCCATGGATTTTGTGTGTGGGTCGCCAAAAACACCAACGGGGCATGATGCTATATGGGTTATAGTAGATAGGTTAATTAGTCTGCTCACTTCCTACCAATAAGTATGACCTATTCTATGGATAAATTGGCAAAGCTCTACAGAAAGGAAATCATTCGTCTACATGGAGTACTAGCTACGATCATTTCAAATCGATACCCAAGGTTTGTGTCCAAGTTTTGGGAGAGCATGTAAAAGTGTATGGGAACCAAGTTGCACTTTTGCACGGCATATTATCCTCAGACCGATGGATAGTTTAAGCGAACCATACAAACCTTAAAGGATATGCTTCGAGCATGTATGATGGAGTTTAAAGAAAGTTGGGAAACACACCTTTAGTGGAGTTTGCTTACAACAACAGTTACCACTCGATAATTAAGATGCCATCCTATGAAGCTTTATATGGACAAAAGTGGATATCCCTGTTATTTTGGGATGATGTAGAGAAATTGGTCATTGGACTAGACCTCATATAAGATGCCGCTGATAAGGTACAGGTCATCCAACAACGAATGAAGGAGGCTCAAGATAGACAAAAGAGTTGCGCGGATCTGAAAAGGAGGGTTCTTAAGTTCCAAATACGAGATCATGTGTACTTAAAGGTAATCTCTATCAAGAGTATTCACCGAATTCGCTCACAAGGAAAGTTGAGCCCCTGGTATATAGGTCCATTCGAAGTACTTGAACGAGTTGGAGAGTTGGCGTACCGCCTTGCTTTACTATCGAATCCATCTGGGGTGCACAATGTTTTTTACGTCTCCATTCTTCGAAAGCATGTAGCCAACTCGGATCAAGTTATGGAATTGGAACCAGTGTTGTTAAAGGAGAACCTCACTTATGAAGAACATCTGGTGTAGATTTTAGACCGAAAGGTTCAAAAGATGAGAAATAAGAAAATCAGATATGTTAAGGTTCTTTGGAGGAATCACTCACACGATGAGGCAAAAAATGAGATGCGGCAGAAATACCTCAGTTTGTTTGAGGAACCAGGTACGTTTTTCAAGTTTTGAGGAAAAAACTTGCTTTAAGGGGGGTAGGTTATAAACCCCTAATTTTTAGGGTAATTTCAAACTTAAACCCTAAGTCTGAAAGTCAACCAGAAACCCTAAGCTAACAAATCCACAAGGAGCCCCAGTAGTTTAGATTTGGCAATCCTATGTTCTTAAACCAAGAAGTCGAAATATGAGTGAAGAGTGTAAATTGGTTCGTAATAATATTAGGATGCTTAAAAATATCATATGGGTAAATTTTTTGCCTATTTCGAACCCGATCAAATACAAACTTTGAAAAGCACGTCTCAAAGCTTGAGACACCAAAAATATGCTATTAGTATCGTTAGTTTTGTAATTTTATAAGGTTTTCAAATATATTGGTTATATAATTTTTCATTTTATAAAAGTTTCAGTTATAGCCTTTTTACCGTATTTTCATTACTACCGGTAATTTAATTGTCTAATCTACTTTTTGATTTCCAATCATACTATTCACAAGTACAACCACGCACACCTTATTCTTACAATCTATTCTTACAATCTTACATCATTTTCCTTACAAATTTACTTTTCCAATACATTTTATTACTTAAATTACTTTTAAATTTGAATTTTGTCACACAAAATAAATCACATGACTCTCTCTCTCTATAAATATTCCTTCATGTCTTTCACTCTTCATTTTCTCTCTTTCTCTCTAAAACAAACTCTTGCAATTTTTTTCTCCCTCTCTTCCTCTCCTTTATGTCATGACCCTCCCACACACTCACACAATATTTTTCTTGAAGTTTTTCTAGCTCCACACATTTAATAGGTAATAGATCTACACCCTACCAATATAAACATGTAATGGCAAGGTCATACATGTGTGGTTCATTCCACTAAAATCCCCATGAGCTTTATGCTAGGGATGTAGAAACACTTAAGCATAAGATTCTTGCCATCACAATGTTGTAGATCTCGATATTTAAGTTGTTTTACTATTATTTTGCCATATTATTGTTTTATGTTATTATTATTGATCTTTTGTGCATGCATTCATCTATTAACGTCATCTATATTATGTTCAAATTGCATTTGCATCCATGACATGAATAATATAGTAGATCTAGTTGTTTTGAGTACATAAATACCATAGATTTTTGTCTTATGTACATAAAAGACTAGTAGTAGCATAATAATAGTAAGAAAATGTTAGAAAGTCCAAGATCTATTTTAGTTTCAACAAAAATGATTTTTAGAAATTCGGATATAAAAAGAACCTTATTTAGAAAAGCTATTTTCCAACTCCAAAATGAGTATTTTACATTAAATATGAAGGCCTTAGGGAATAGGTATGATAAATGAATGGTTTTGAGGAGTAAAGCTTAGATCAACTAAGAGATAGTTTCAAAATAAGAAAAGTTTACAGAAGTTATGTAGCATTATGTTTCAACCCCAACAACAAACTTAAAATTCATAATAAGGAAAGGTTGATATGTGAACACCTATTTTTCAACCCTAAAACAAGAGTGTTATTAAAGAAATGGAAGCCTTAAAGAGTAGATTTGATAAGAACTTAATTTTAGAAAGATTAAATAAGTTTTACACAAGAAACAATCTCAAACATAAATTTCAAAATTCGGATTTAAAAATGACCCCCACTTAAACACCTATTTCCAAATGCCAAAATGAGGATTTTAATAGAGAAATAGAAGCATTAGGGAATAGATGTAATAAAGACTTAATTTTGACAAGAATGAGTGGATTTTATCAAGGTATAATCCTAAAACAAGGAAAGGTTTCAAAATATAGATCAAACAATGTTTTCATTTCTTAAAATTTTGTAAAATTCGTAACTTGGTAAAACCCCTATTTAAATATCTATTTTCCACCTCTAAAGTGAAGAATTTTATCAAAATAATGAAGTTATTAGGCATATAGGTCATTAATGTTGTATTTTAATAAAAACAATTGTGAATTTGGAAGAAATGAAACTAGTTTTCTTAAGTCAAGTAATTTAAAAAGGTTTTGCAAAGCAAAAGTTTTCTAAAAGAATTCTTGTAATCAAATATCATTAAGGATATATATATAGATAGCTCCTATGATGGCATTCATAATAATAACTTGTAGATATTGCATGTATATATAATATACTTGGTAGAAACAAAGCTTAAGAAAATAGTGTCTTTCAAACCCCATAAAACATTTTCTAAGTACATAAGGAAATAGATTGATCAAAACCCATGAATCATGCATGATATTGAGTTATATATATATATATATATATATATGATCTTTCAAGATATAGTGATAGCTAAGTATCTATCAAAGCTTATGAATGATGCTTTGATCAAAATTAGAATTTGATTTGTGGTGTGGGAATCTTGTATAACATTTTGTACCCTACTTTTCATGAACCAAACGACCTTGTTTGATGGAAATAACTTTAGAAATAGATAGCTCTCTTTGACTAGGTAGAAATCAGTATATAATATGCAAAATTCCAAGTTAAAATGACCAAGTTATGGCCATTTTAAGTTGGAATTTGCTCTTAGACGAACTTTGATGATCTTGTTAGAATAGAATTTATAAGTTTCATTCAAACTTCATAGAAATACTCATTGGAGGTATTTCTTTTGTTAAAAGAAATGGGAGACGAACTAGATCTTCCATAGGATTATTACAATTAAGAGGAATTTCGTGCCATGGCAGAGTTCACTTTCCTTAAATTACATGCTCATGATTGTGCTTGTAATGATAGTGGCATTAGAATTAGGAAAAGATAAAAATTAAATGTGCATGTGAATTCTTCTTGGTTGAATTGATGATAAGAATATCGAAATGGGAATTGTTATAAATATATGTATGATTTAGTATAGAATTAAAGTGTCCGAAATCTCTATAATCGCCTATAATCCACTTAAATAATATGCCATGACCATATAACTACATTGCCCATGCATAACATATGTTGAGTCACATTCCATTTGTTATTATACCTTTGTGGGAAAAATGCATAATAGCTAGGAAATGGGTAGGCCTAAAAAATCAGATATTGGTGCGAGGTCGCTTGAATTAAAATGGAAGTGGAGTAATCACTTGAATCAACTTCATACTTAATGAGTGGGTGGGCACCTGAAACAACCACTAAATTTTTTAGAGTAAAATTGAAATCTATGGTCGTATGGGCTTGAAACACCTAACCTCGAATGGAGGGCGTAAATCCATTCAACATAGGACTCCCGAAAAGTCTGATGTATCGTATGCTCACGTGCTTGTGCATTTCATATGAGTGTTTAAAATAACTTGCTTGCCCTATTGTTTGATTGAGTATTTAATTTGGAAGTGAATCTCACTAAGCTCGTAAGCTTATACCCTCACAGTTTCCTGTTACAATGCAATTATTTATAACTATCTCCAAGAGGCCACTTTTCTCAGGTACAGCTTTTGAAAATTTAAGGATCTTTTTGAAGAAGTCGAGACCTAGATGTTAGACATAGACTTCTAGTTAAATCTCCTTAATTATAATTATATATGTTGTTGTAAAAGACTTTTGTGGACCCTAAAGACTCTTAGTTTTTTTATGGGGGTATGCCCCTTAGATCTTTATAATAGATTAATCTTGGTCATAACTATTATGATTTATATTCTTCTTGCTATGTATGTCTTCTTAAGTTATTTCGATTCAAAGTAAGGTCCTCTACATGGTGAACATAAGTCTTATACTCGGTGTCTATACTCATGGAATGATTAGGTTGTCATACTTGAGTTTAAATATCGAGTGTGATAGACTATCACGTTTAGAGTACCCTTTGGGGCGTGACAATATTTATATAAGAGCTAGGGTCTAGGGTTTCTAGGTCTCTTTCTAGAGTGCCACATGGCAGAATCATAGTTGTTCATTTGTATTAGGCTTTTCTTTAGCAGATTTTCTAACCTCGTTCTATTAGTTATCCATCTTTAAATTCTATTTTACCCCAACCACTAATTAATTTTGTTCATTCTCTTGTTTTAAATTTTCAATTTATTTTCCAACTATTTATTTGAATTTCAATTAATTATGGGTGTTGTTTGGATCATTTCAATCCCTTTCCTTACTATCTGGTGGGTGTCGAATCCAACAAAAATAAATAACTACTCTAAGATTTGTAAACAGTGGTGAGCAGGATGTCTCCACAGGGATGGTAAAAATCCTAAGTTTCTATCGGAGATTGAGAAGAAAAAAAAATACAAATTGGGGGATTTTTGAAATCAAGCAAATAAAATAAACCTATTTCTAATTAAGAAGATTTATATATATTCAAAAGGTTATCTGCCTAGTTTTCATTACAACTCAATTCTCAGGATTGATCCTTGACTCAAATATTATATCCTACTTTGAACTTGGTTAGTTATAAATTCCAATAAGCTCTGAAATTCAATCTCTCCTTAGATATTAAATAACCAAGATAAGATCTTTGATTATTCCTAATCAAATAGATAACCCTAAATACGCTCTTAAGGTTTAATCTATCAATTGCATTAAGAAAAGAGAAACCTAACCCTAATCAATAATCTCATAAAGCATGGATTATTTAAATTAGATTATATTTCATCACAACATCAAATAACCATCTATTTTATGACTATCGTGTTGTTTCATCACCTATATTAATACTCATACAATTACGGATATGAGTTCTAATTGATTTATTGTTCAATCATCCTACAACCGGATCCAAAGCTATAAGATATAATCAAGCAATAATAACAATAGATTCAGATGCAATACAAATATGAAAAGATAAGAATAATAGAAATCAAACCCATTTAGGTCTCACAATCCATCTTGAATTGAGTTGCAATAATCCCTTGGCTAGATTAAGAGATTAGTTGTTCATGATTCAAGAAAAGCAATCTTTAGGGTTCTTGAAAGTATAAAGAACAAGAATAAATCAATAATGAATAATGAATGAATCCCTTTTCTCTCTCCTCCTTCTTTATATATATGAGATAAACATCAGATATAAAGAGTGTTTTTCGCATGAAAGATGGCTGGAGGCATGTCGCAACAAGGCTGGCAGCTATTATTCGCGAAACAAATGGTGCAGTCTTGATGGCCGGCTCCATGGCCGGCGGCCATGATGCTTCTGGTCATTGTTTAACAGTGATGGCCGGCTCCATGGCCGGCGGCCATGATGCTTCTGGGATCTCCGCTGGGCTTCATGGCTGGCGGCGATTCCATGATGGCTGGCGGCCATGACTCCTCTGATGTATATCTCCCATACTTAGTTCCTCTAAATCTTTCCATTCACTTTAAAAACCTGAAATATAACATTAACTTTATTAAGTACCAATTCCTCATAATTTCTATAAAATTAATAACAAGTTAATCAAGTTTTATCAATATAAATTGAGTAAAATATATCTCAACAAATTCCCCCACACTTAAACTCTTGCTTGTCCTCAAGCAAAACCAATATCTCCAAATTGAGAAATCTTTTGTTGGAGTGTGCTTCTTTCAAAATTCAAATTCAAGCATCTCTTTTCTTTATTTTTCTTTTGAAGACTTGTGATTTTCAGTGCTTACCGCTCAAACCAAACTGAGGACTTGTAATTAGAGTACTAAAATAAAAATTCAATAGTTAATCTAAATAAAACAAACTTGAACCACATATTTAACCAAAGATCATTCTACTCAAGAGTAAATACTCAGTCCAGTAAGGAAAAATACCCATTTAGACTTCACTGGACATCTAACCGACACATACTCTTACCAACACAGAATAAAAGCATGTGATATCAGTTCTTTCCCTAGATTTTTCTTTTTGTTTATTATAAGTCTTATTCCGCTTGATTGCTTCAACATTCATTTTTTTTTTCTCTCATTCAATCAAGCATTAAGAGCCTTCAGAGATGAATCTCTGGACGGGTTTTTGCCCGCTTCTTTTCAGCTCTTTCTTCTCTAAATTTTTCTTTCAAAGCACTTTTCACTTTTTAGCCTTTCCTCCCTTATCGTTATAGTGAGTTCATTGAGTCGGCACATCCCGGGCTCATCACCCAAGTGACCAGGTTTTAAAGGGACCCCTACGGACTCTTCCTCACTCTAACATTCAAGTTTGGATACTCATAACTCGATTGTTTGAGTTAGAGGAGTATAGGCTTATGCTTGTTTCTACTTTTGAATGGAACAACAAACTCAAGATTTTTTTATCAAAGATCACTAAGAAAAAGACTTCCTTTATCTCTTTTACTAAGTGTTGAAAAATTCTTTAATAAGAACTTATAAAAGTATATATAAGTTAGCTTTTTCCTAGAAGTAAACCTGTTTATTTTTCACATGAGGACTCGACTTACTCTCAAACTTCCAAATCTAAAGCCAAATACACAGTAAATCTGTTCTTTAAAGATTTCACTACTCAATTTTAACTAAGTACTCAAATCACAATAGTATAGGTGAGTAAAGCACTTTCACAAGTCAATTTCACAAATTCCAGATTTCAATGAAATTTTTGAAAAAAAATTAGGCCTTAAATGCCCTATATTACTTAAGAACAAACATTCAAGAATTTAAAGTGTGGGCACTTTCATATCCAGATGTCTTGTATATATCATAAATCCAAAAATCAGACATCAATCACAAGATGAAATACTCCAATTCATATTTTATCCCTCCCCCACACTTATAATAAACAGTGTCCTCACTGTTTCTAATCAGCAAAAAGTGAGAGAAAAATAAAAAGAAATAGGAATAACGGTACTTCCCCGGTTTCTCTTTTGAAGCTCCTTTGAAGTTCTTTGTCCTTTAAAGCTCATGAGAGAGATTGTCTTCTTCAATTCAAGATCTAAGACCTACAAAACCAAACAAATAAAAGAAAACAAAACACACAAAAACAAAAGCATTAGTAACAAAAACCATGGGTTGCCTCCCATGAAGCGCTTCTTTATAGTCCTTAGCTGGACTATTCCAACTCATTTTCTTATGGAGGCTCAAAGATATATGTATCCCAATTGTCAGAAATAGGAAAACCCTCAAGTAAACTCCTCTCTTGATTCACCCTAGTGATTTCTCCATCTAAAGCTTTTAACAATTGATCATAGAAGATATCACTAGTGTCTCTTTTATGCTCATCCTCTTTTGAATTCAACTTATCATCTCCAATCTTCTCCATAATTTGTCCAGTGTCAACTAAATTTTCACCAAGTCCATCCACTTGAGATTCATCAACTAGACACTTGTCTTCCACATCCTCCACAACCTGTTTTTCATTTCTATGAATAGCAAAAATGTTAGAAATATTAGAAGTGATTTTCTTTTCACTATCCACAGAAAATTTAATGATCTCCCCATCAAACTCCATAGTCATGACTCCTTCATTCACATCAATTTTGGTTTTAGATGTTTTCAAAAATGGTCTCCCAAGCAAAAGTGTAGGTGATTGTGAATACATCTCCTCACCCATATCAATTACATAAAAGTCAGCGGGAAACACTAATCCATTGACTTGTACCAAAACATCTTCTAAAATACCTGATGGATACACATTGGACCTATCTGCAAGTTGTAAAATTACTCTTGTTTCTTTCAATTGTCCAACATTCAAACTTTTATACACAGAAAGAGGCATAACATTAACTGAAGCTCCTAGGTCACACATACAATTTTCAATCTTAACTTGACCTATTGTACAAGGAATAGAAAACGTACCAGGGTCCTTGCACTTTGGTGGTAGCTTCTTCTGAAGAACAGCAGAAATATTCTCACCCATATAAACCATCTCATTTCCTCTAAGCTTCTTCTTGTTTGTGCAAAGATCTTTCAGAAACTTAGCATATCGAGGTATTTTCTTAATCACATCCAATAAAGGAATATTCACCTCGACTTTCCTAAAAGTCTCTAAAATTTCCTTCTCTTCGTCCAATTTCTTGGACTGATTCAACCTAGAAGGGAACAGGGGTACAGGCTTGTAAATCTGTGGTGGGGGTTTTTCTACTTGTTTCTCCTCCATGTGGGGGTTCTCTTTTACACTTTTCTCATTGGAGTCGGTTTCAATTACCTTCTCATTTGAGTCTTGCAATTCCTTGCCAAATCTCAAGGAGATTGCACTCACATTTTCTCTATGATTAATGGTGTTAGAAGGTAACTTACCTTGCTGTTCCAACTTACCTACTGAAGTGGCAAGTTTACTCATCTGACCCTCCAAATTTTGAATGCTTTGCTTCGTCTCATCCTGAAATTGCTTCGTGTTAATTGCAAGAGACTTGACAATATCTTCAAGTGATGAACTTGAAGACGAAGCTTGTTGTGGTGGTGGTTGAGGCCTTGGTTGGTATGACTGAAAGTTCTGTGGCCTTGATTGATAGCTGAAGTTTGGATGATCCCTCCAACCAGGATTGTATGTGTTGGAATAGGGATCATATCTTCTTTGAGGGGGTTGTGGTTGTCCTGGAAATCCACCAATCGCATTTGCATGCGCATATGAGTCATCTTGAAGGTTGGACACATGTCTGTGGGTGATTTGAAGCACAAATACCACAAGCTTTCGCTTGTTGGGTATTTCCAAGGATAACCTGCTGAACAAGAGAAGTCAAGTTAGATAATTGAGATTCTAAGTGTGAGACACTTACCTCGTTGACTCGTCTTGTTGAAGGATCTTGTCTGAAACCGAATTGTTGGGAATTTGCAGCCGTGAGTGAGATCAAATCCCTAGCCTGAGCAGGGGTTTTATCTACTATCGCTCCTCCACTCGCTGCATCCATCATCTTCCTTTCCATAGGAAGCAATCCTTCATAGAAATACTGTATCAGGAGTTGTTCGGATATGCCGTGTTGTGGACAACTGGCAACCAGTTGTTTGAACCTTTCCCAATACTCATGCAGATTCTCAAATCCTTTTGTTTAATCCCACAAATTTCCCTCCTTATGTTTGCGGCTCTAGTAGCAGGGAAAAATTTGTCCAAAAATGCCTTGACCATATCAGTCCATGTGGTGATTGATCCAGGGGCAAATAGAATAGCCAATCTTTGGCTTTATCCCTCAAAGAAAACGGAAAAGCCCTCAATTTTATTTGATCTTCAGAAATCCCTTGAGGTTTCATGCTAAAACAGACAACGTGGAATTCCTTCAAATGCTTATGAGGGTCCTCGTTTTCCAGGCCATGAAAAGAAGGCAACAAATGAATCAACCCGGATTTCAACTCAAAATCCACATTCAATTCAGGTATTGAATGCAAAGTGGTTGTTGAGTCACATCCGGAGTTGCTAATTGTCTAAGTGTTCGGTCCGGATTTGCCATCTCTTCCTTTTCTTCTTCTAAATCCAAACTTTCAGATTCTTCTCTTTCTGTCTCACTGGATGATTCTGATAATTCCAATGCTTGAGTTAATCCAGGAGATGAAGTTGAAGTTGCGTCTAGAATACGCTGTTTTGATTGTCGGCGCAATTCCCGTTCCGTCTTCTCTATATCTGAATCAAATTCTAAAGTACCTTTGTGAGAAGCACGGGTCATAAACAAAAATCAAAATAAAAAGAAAAACAAGAACAAGGCAATAAGAAAGGAAATAAAAAAATAAAAAGAAATAGAAACAGGGAAATTTTTTTAGACACCAGTCCCCGGCAACGGCGCCAAAATTTGGTGGGTGTCGAATCCAACAAAAATAAATAACCTACTCTAAGATTTGTAAACAGTGGTGAGCAGGATCGTCTCCACAGGGACTGGTAAAAATCCTAAGTTTCTATCGGAGATTGAGAAGAGAAAAAGAAAATAAAATTGGGGGATTTTTGAAATCAAGCAAATAAAATAAACCTATTTCTAATTAAGAAGATTTATATATATTCAAAAGGTTATCTAGCCTAGGTTTCATTACAACTCAATTCTCAGGATTGATCCTTGACTCAAATATTATTATCCCTACTTTGAACAGGTTAGTTATAAATTCCAATAAGCTCTGAAATTCAATCTCTCCTTAGATATTAAATAACCAAGAAGATCTTTGATTATTCCTAATCAAATAGATAACCCTAAATACGCTCTTAAGGTTTAATCTATCAATTGCATTAAGAAAAGAGAAACCTAACCCTAATCAATAATCTCATAAAGCATGGATTATTTAAATTAGATTATATTTCATCACAACATCAAATAACCATCTATTTTATGACTATCGTGTTGTTTCATCACCTATATTAGAATACTCATACAATTACGGATATGAGTTCTAATTGATTGTTTATTGTTCAATCATCCTACAACCGGATCCAAAGCTATAAGATATAATCAAGCAATAATAACAATAGATTCAGATGCAATACAAATATGAAAAGATAAGAATAATAGAAATCAAACCCATTTAGGTCTCACAATCCATCTTGAATTGAGTTGCAATAATCCCTTGGCTAGATTAAGAGATTAGTTGTTCATGATTCAAGAAAAGCAATCTTTAGGGTTCTTGAAAGTATAAAGAACAAGAAAATCAATAATGAATAATGAATGAACCCCTTTTCTCTCTCCTCCTTCTTTATATATATGAGATAAACATCAGATATAAAGAGTGTTTTTCGCATGAAAGATGGCTGGAGGCATGTCGCAACAAGGCTGGCAGCTATTATTCGCGAAACAAATGGTGCAGTCTTGATGGCCGGCTCCATGGCCGGCGGCCATGATGCTTCTGGATCTCCGCTGGGCTTCATGGCTGGCGGCGATTCCATGATGGCTGGCGGCCATGACTCCTCTGATGTATATCCCATACTTAGTTCCTCTAAATCTTTCCATTCACTTTAAAAACCTAAAATATAACATTAACTTTATTAAGTACCAATTCCTCATAATTTCTATAAAATTAATAACAAGTTAATCAAGTTTTATCCATATAAATTGAGTAAAATATCTCAACACTATCTATACCATCACCTTCCTTCTTTCTCCATTCAATATTGTTGTCCCCCATAAGACTACCATTATCAAAATACCATCCCTAACACTTATGGCACGTATAAATGGCCTAAAACCACTACTGTTTCCAGTCGTTTGAGTACATTATTTACCAAGTGACCCAATCTACTACAAGTAAAACGGAAATCAGAAAGTTTTTCATATTTGAAGAAGACTTTATATCTATCACCCATGCCTCTACTAATCCACATCTCTTTCTTGAGAGGCTTTCTCACATCAATATTAACTCTAGCATGTATGAAACCCCTTCTCATGCCATTAGCTAATCTAATAAGCTCCACCTCAATCAATTTACCCAAAGAGGCTCCAATAATTTTGGCTTTATCAACAGTCATTTGATCTAACTTAACATTGTAGATTTAGATCCATAAGGCGACTTCATTTAACTCAATTTCCTCTAAATTAAATTTTTCTGCACCACTCCTTTAAAGTAAACAAAAGAACAAGAACTGTCCATGGTCCATCTTTGGTTATCAGTCGTATATACTCAAAGAACTAATGAGACAAAAAATTTATTGAGGCCAATTGGGGTAAAAACAACTTGCCATATTCTTTCTTAGGCTTTCCACAATATGTTCATGACCACTGCACGGTTCAGGGTTTTTTCCGCAATCACATGACCCACCAACAAAACTTCATTGTCTTGAATAGCATTAGATTTAATGTCCAGAATTAAGTCTTCCTAACATCACTCTCATGATCATGGCGTATAATAAGGTCTTTATCATTACCATAGCATCAGGTTCAATCTATTCAAACATAGTAATCACATTATGATTTGATGAAAACAAAATAAGTAGAAGCAAAAGAAGGCATAAAGGGAGGAACTAGAAAAAAATAAGTTGCCAACACAACTAATAGATAACTTAAAGAACACAAAAACCATAGAAAGAACACAAAGGTGAGCAAACCTGAGCTTGTAAAGGAAATAACAGCACAAAACACCAAAAACAAAACCCAGCTCTAGAAAGAAATCCAAAGATGAAGATATGAACAACAACCACATAAAGAAGGGATTGAAGATCCACAAAAAAACAACTAACAATACACAGAAAAAAATGATTAAGATACTAATAGAGTTTTGTTTTTTGTTTTCATTTTGATAATTTCATTTTTTTTTTTTTTTTGTGCTAAAAAGCAATAACAGAAAAGATATTGTAAGCAATGAGGATACGTGAAATGATGAAAGATATTAAACATATTTTAAGAATGATAGAAAGGAAAGGAAGGCCAAATGTAGACCTACAGAAACACACGAACACTCAGTGTGAGAAACTCTCAACAATAAAGAGAGAGAATCTCTACAAAGAAAGAGAAAGTGCTAAAAAGCCTATTGTTCTTATTATAACTTTTTCAACCTATTTATCTTGTTTGTAATTTAGGATTACTAACCTTAGATTTAATAGAATGGGTTTTTAACTCTTTTTCCATACATTTCACGTAGAAAAAGTTGCCTTTTTAGGGGAAAAAAAATTCCAACTAGCAATTTTTCTGAAAATCTTAGGACAATTTGGCACTTTTTTTTTTTAAAAAAGAAAAAACACCAACTAAAGTTGCTTTAAATTTTTCTTAAAAGAAATTACGAATTGTAAGAGTCTAATTCCAACTAATGGATATAGGCATCTTTACAGCAATCTTAAAAAATACAAAATATTTTTTCCACTAATCAACCTATTTATTTGTACTCAACTTTATTTTATAAAACTTTTATATTTGTCACGTATATATTTGTAGATTGTAGTGTGCTGAGTCCACATGTTGTAAGAATGGAAAAAAAAAAATTACATCTATATGAATCAACCATGTACTTTCAAAGTGTGTTAACATGGGAAGTGTTGAGTAGAAATTATTCACTTGGCGCTCTAGTAGAATAGAATTAAGGAGGGGACACTATCGCTTGCACGTTAAAATATGTATATATGAAGGCATTAAATTTTGGCAAATACAGATCCTTTGAGCAGATCTATTGATGGCACAGAGGTTTTTACGTTTTTTTTTTTCAATGTACCTAATATTCCTGTATCTATTCATGTTTGTTCACTAGTAATTTCTAAATTCTGCTTTGTACACATTATTATTTGTTATTGGCAAAGTTTCAGTTACATGACCATACAACTTTGCCATGACCATACGAGGACGTTGAATTGCAATTTTGACAATGGATTTTTGGTGGTTTCATTCAGCCAATTGCAAAATTTTGCTTTGAAAAGAAAAACGTTTTGACTTGTGGTTTGGTTATAAAAGACAAACAATTCATAGTTCAGTTGAAGATCCTGAACCAAATCGACCCATTTTACATATTTAAGTAAAAAATCAAACATATTTTTTATTTAGATATGTATTACTATAACGTTCCGAGGGGTACCCTAAACGTGACAGTCCACCTTACTCAATACTAAAGCCTAAGAATGACTACTTTAGTCACGCGAAGGCTTCCATATCATATACAAGGTGTACATCACAACCAAGGTAACACATCGGAGTAGTGTAATTTACATTGATAACGATTAAGAAGCAAGGCAAGGAGAATACTTATCATAAACATAAACGTGATTGATTACAAATCTTTGGAGGATACCCCTTCTATTCTCTTCAAGTTTGTATAGATACATTACTTTAAAAAATCTCCAAAATACTAACATAGCATACATGGCATATAATAAAATTTCAAAATAACTTCATCCTAAAGTCCCATTGCTTCCATAAGAGTTTAAAATCCATCCATAACTTCCTTAATGTTATGATCTTCGAGTAAGGCCGTGGATATACATGTTCCAACAAAATCTATGAGGGTATAAGCTTTCAACTAGCTTAGTGAGATATTCCCTTTTATTCGCACCATGATTTTAGACAAGTTCATTAAATTTGTCACATATATGCTATGCATGTTATGCAACAATCACATGATTACATAAATATATATAGTTATCTGGAAATCATATATAGAACGGATTTATCCCTCCGTATCGAAGGTTAGAGAATTGCTTATAAAGATCCTCGATCTTCTACTACTAGTCCCTAGGCCCCCGCTCAAAGCGTTCAGTTAGCTCAGTTCCGAACCTAGAGTCGCATTCTCCAGGCGATGTGGATTCTCTAAGAGGAACAGGGCCCATGTCACGGCATGACAACAACCCATCCAACTCTACGCATAAGAGTAACAACCTTTCGAAAAAAATAAGACTCGATGGATGATATACGTGATCATTCTATTTTTCTTAAGTCAAACCTTGTTAAGGTTTCTTAAGGGCGATCAAACAATTTAGCAAACAATAATTAAGCATAAATGTAAATAAACAAAATACTTAAACAAACAATTCGAAGTTGCGATATTCTTAATTCTCATTTCATCACATAAGTATAAAATCACATATATACATATCCTTGAATTCCCTATACATAACCATTTTTATCTTTTCTTAGTATACCAATGTCACTATTCTACAAACACAAGCAAGTAATGAATTTAAGAGGAATAACTCACTTACCCATTTCGTAATCTTCTTAATCATAGTAATCCTCATGAAGGGAAATCTTATATTCCTTATTATCTAGACAAAAGAAATATCTGGGATGAGTATTTTGTAGAAGTTCTATTTAAACTTTCTAATTCTATTTTACTATGTTCATCAAAAATCATGTAGAATGAAATTCCAACTTAAAATGCTCATAACTTGCTCATTTTAACTCGGAATTTTGCATATTGTATATCATTTTCTACCTACTCGAAAAGATATATCTATTTCTGGGTTTATTTTTGTTATAAAAGTCGTTTAGGTTCCGAAACCATAGGGTACAGATTCATCATGAAAATTCTAGTTTTCAAAACATAAATTTGCAAACTTTTCCTTATCCAAAAATACTTGTACCAAAATGTAGATATTAATATAGTTAGAAAAATCCTTTGAATATATATGGACTCATATTGTATGCAAATTTCCAATGGTGTCGTCTCAATGATTATTATTCGTAAAACAATTTATTTTATGGGTTTGAAGACTTAAATCTTAATAATTTCTTCCTGAGTGTTTTGAAATAATTTTATAATTTCTTAGGTTATTATAAATAAGTATAGTCTTATTTTTTTTTTTCTAATTCCTTTTCTAAAATAAATAAATTTTCTCTTAACTTCGGTCTTTTACAAATTTTACTTGTAGTGATAAATATAAAGTTTTCAAGAGTTTTATTAAATTGTTGATAACTTATAATAATTTAAGTTGTGTATATTTTCCTTTAAAAAAATGGCTTTGATAAACAAGTCTTTTTCTCCTTTTATTTTCATTTTCCAACTTCTTTAAAATTAAACTTTATTTCCAAAATTTGGTCTTTTAACTCTTTAACCAATTTTACTTAAAAGGAAATCAAGTTTCAATATTTCTTAAGTTTTTTATAATATCCATTGTTTTTGAAACCTGTAACGTTTATATCCTTTTATTTCTTTGAAAATGAGTCACCATTTAGAAACTTTGGCAAAATTTTATTTTTCTAAGGGGATTTATCATACTAGTGGTTTGATTCTTACCTTAACTTTGAAAACTAGTTTAGTTCTTGGTTTTTTATTATGGAGTTAGAAAAGAAATCATATAATTAATTTTTATGAAAAATTTGATACCAAAGAGTTATTAACATTATGTTTTAATAAACTTTAATGTTACTCATCATAAAAAAATAATGTTTATTTCTTTAGTTTATTTCTTTGGTAAAATCATATTTATTGCCATTAAAGAAAATTTATGATGGTTTGTCTAAATTTTTTAAAAGAATTTATAAAAATACTTTTTCTATGTTTTTTTATGGCAATGTCTTTATTTAGGTTCAAAGTTATATAATAAAAGGTTCGGTTCCACTTTTCCTTTATTAAAGAAAATTCTATTTTAATTTTTTTTTTTTTTGAGGCAATATCATTATAATGATCTATGCACATGATTATATAGTATGAAAATGATTACAATACAACATAGTAATGTATGTAAGATATAAGAAGCAAAAGTAAGCAAAATAATAAGAATCAAGTATCGGGAACCTTAGTTTCATCAAGGTATCCTGTCAAGCATTAGGAGCCTTAACTTCATCAAGACAACCTAGTCAAGTATTGGGAGCCTTACCTTCATCAAGGTATCCCGAGACTAAGAATAGACTAGTCCCAAAAGGAAAAAGAAAAAGAAAAAGAAAAAGAAAAAGAGAAAGAAAAAGAAAGAAAAGAAAAAGCAATAATAAAAGCATTAAGAATAATAAAAGCAAGTTAGTAAGAGTTAGTAATCATTTAGGCTCTAGTAAATATATAGATATACATATAAATAATAATATATAAAGTTAGATTAGGAGCAATGATAATAATAGCAACATAAAACAAAATAATATATAAAGGAAGTGTAGGCATGAACAAAAAACAAAACATGAACATATTGTTGCTTCCATAACCTATAGGTTTTAGGAAACACACAGTTATGGTCATGTTAAGTTACATAACCTTATAGGTTTTATGAAACACACATTAAGAGATGTTTTACCTAAGGTAATATATCTTGTTAAAGGAGAAGAGAGATGATTGTAGTAATATGCAGATAGTAATATGTAGACGATGGTTTTTACATAGAGGAAAGAAAGTTAGAAAGAATTGTTTTAGAGAGGATTTTTGGTAGAGAGAGATTTTGTGGAGAGAGAGTTTGTGGAGAAATTTTGAGAGAGTTTTGTTATGTGAAATGAGATGTGAAAAAAATATAGAGAAATGGGATCTTTGTAGTTAAAGATGGAGGGAAATTAAGAGTTAATTAAATAAATAAAAAAAGAAAAGAAATTGATGGCTTGAAGAAGAGTAATTAACAATTAATTTTAGAAGAAAAGTGAAGAGAAGTTTAATAATATATGGTATAGAATTTTTATAGGAAAAGAAAATTGTAAGAAATAGGTATATAGATTGTAAGAATAGGTAGTATAAAAAATAGAGATAGATGATAGTAATAAATAGTACTATGAATAGTAGACTAGACAAATTAATACTGGTAGTAAAGAAAATACGCGTAAAAATGCGATATATGATATTTTTAGTTATCGAAAATTATGAAACTAATATTTTTGAAATCTTTGTATTAATAAGATTCTAACGGTGTCATTGGAAATTTTTACTATCCGGTGTGCCAAGGCATGATTTTCGAAAACTGATTCCATTTGGATATGAAAGACACTAGAAATTGTGAATCTGATATTTTTAGGCTTTCCTAATTATTACGAACTATTATCAAGAATTATTTCAGTTTCTTGTTTAGGGTTTAAGAGCACGGAATTACCGGATCTTATCATTAGGGTTTATTGTAGACTTTGTTGACATTTAAGGTTTAGGTTTGACTTTCAACTTATTAATTTTATTCATAAGATCATAAAATTTTGGGGTTTTGACCGTGTTATATTTTTTGTTCAACATCTATGTTTATTTTATTTTATCTTTTATTTATTTAATATTTTTTAGTTCCCAGGATTGTTTAACAGTGTCTAGGGTTATGGGTTGAGTCCGTTTGACTTTTGGTGGTAATTGAAAATTTTTATTCTAAAATTCACCAAATGATTTGGTTTTAGTATTTTGTTTTCGAGCATTATTTAGATATGTCATCTTGATTGCATGTTAAAGATTGGATAGATGATTTGGCTGGTGTACAGATGTTGAATCAATAAATTGTTGGGTTTTCTATTTTATTTTGAGGGTTCTCTTTTCTTGAGGTTAAGAATTTTTGTATCTGATCTTATTTAGAATTTGGTTTTAACTTGGGTTGATTTTCAGGGTCTCAATTTTTGGCGTTTAACTACTAGGATTATTTTCTAAGAATTGTGAAAAATTTAGGAGTTTACAATTACCATGAAAATGAAATTAGAATGATCACATCATATTTCCATTGGTGACAAATAAGATCATTTTTAGATTTAAGCCTCCAATATTCTAAACATTTTTTTTTTTCTCTCTCTTTTGTCTTACCAATTAATCCATTTTTATTACTTAGTTACTTATTGGTTTATATAATTGATAATGTGTTAATTAAAATTATAAAATGAATTAAAATTTGCGTCTCATATTAGGATAGCATATTCTTATTTTATCGAGTTAATATATCATTATAGTTTTGTGTGATTATCATTTTATGACAAATGAAATCTTTCCCCTAATGCAAGTTTTACATATTTATTTAGATAAATAATTAATTTCAAATATCATTATTTATATTTGTATTGATGATAAGAAATATATAATTTGAAATTTTTTTAGCAAATGTATTTTTTCTTTAAGAATAAAAAACAATTCAAACCGTAAACTGAACCATACCGAACCTTTTTTTTTCCAAAAAAATTACAAATCAAACCATATAGTTGGATTCAAATTTAAAATAAAGAAAAAAACCAACAACAATATATGGATTGATATGATTTTTGACGAGTGAATCGGGCTGAAACCCATCACGCACACCCCTACCGATTTATGTTTATCCCAAAACGTTGAACACTACCTATCTACTTTAGCTTTTTGGAACCTTGAGTAGATTTTGAAATAAAAGTTTAGGAAAAAAATGTATATTTTAAGTCTTTAATACTAATCTATTTTTTATTTGTGTTTCAACCTTTCTTATTTAAATCCAAATATTTTAAAAATCTACAATTATAGGATTTTTTATGACTATTCATATGTTTTTTTAATATAAAAAAAATTATTATATATATCTTACATAATTTATATTTACATACTATATTTTATTTAATATATAATAACATATTTGGGTAAAAAATAATATACTGTGTAAAAATATAGTATATTTAAGTAATAAAATATATAATATATAATAATTAGTTAAATATATTTAAATTGGTATTATATATTATTTTATTAATATATTAATGAAAAATATATTTTTATATTGTTTATATTATATTATAATTTATTAAGTGTAACAAAAATGAATAAAAAATAAACACATTAATTAAAAATATGCAATTTATTAAGTTAATATAAAATATTAAATAAGTAATGTAAAAAGTATAATTATAATATATATCATTAAATATATATAAATTTATATGTATAACATTATTTATATTTACATAATATATAGTATTTTTAAATAATAATATCATATTTGGAAAAAAAAATTATAATATGCTACTGAAAATATTATATTTATAATAAATATATAATTTAAAATAATTATTATAAAATGTAAACATTGTATATATTAATTTATATTATTTTAATAAAATATTAATGAAAAATCCTTAATAAATAGGTAAAGTGAAATTATAAAATAAAAATAAATTATAAAAGATATGTAAAATGTTTTATAGTTATAATATTGTATATTGTGATATCTCTTAAATAAACAGTAGTGGAACTTTACTCATAAAGATATGAATTGGTTTATCGGTTTAGTACTTGTGAAAATTTCAATGCTAAGTGTGCTTAGTATGTAGCATTCTATGATCGGTGACCTCTTGGGAAGGATAAATAAGAGGCAATGTGTATTTTTTAATAATTTGTCTTAGAATCAGAGACAGATTTGCGACGGAATAATTTTATTTAATATTTACTAATTGAATATATAAAAATATCTAATTATAAAATAGGGACAAATTTGCGACAGAAATTCCGTAGCAAATTTGCGATGGAAAATAAATCTGTCTCTAAAAGAATTAGCGACGATGATTTTTGAAACAGAAATTTGCGACAGAAAATCTGTCTCTGAAAGTCTTTAGAGACAGATTTTTCACTTTCAGAGACAGAATTTTTTGTGTCTAAAATCGAAATTTCTTGTAGTGTATTATATATATTAAATTCTCTTGCTATCTTCATGTGCATCAGCTCCCATTTGGCCTTAGACGGCAGGACAAGATGGTTAAGGTATGTGTATTTCTTCGATTCTTCTCTTACTTTTGTTTGTATTTTGATAATTTTATTGTATTATATTATTAAATATATTTGATACTATCTTTCATTATATTATGTAAAAGTATAAATATGTAGTTTAATTGATTGCAATTACTTTAAAAATTAAGTTTAATTACTTTTAACCTGAGGACAACTCGGACAAGTGGACGACTTATTTATATAAAATAACCGAATTACGATATAAGTCACCACGAATTCATTCAGTTGTAATCCTTTTTTTCTTTTTTAGCTTTGCTTTATTTTTTGCTTAGTTTAGCCTATTTTAGGTTCCAGGTTTAACCTATCATCTTAGAAAATCCTATGGTGTGCTGATTTTTTGACTAGGTTAATCATTGACTTATTGAATAACTCATATTTATATGTACAATTATGATTGAACCATTAAAATAAGTATTTCATTAATTCTTGTAATTATTTTAATGGCTAAATAATATACTAGGTTATATCACTAATGGACCTTAAAAATTCCCTATGATTTTGAAAAGCACTTCATTAATTAATTAATTAACTTATCCATCTTGCCTCCATTGTTATTAAATTTTATTAATAACCTACTACTTTAGATATAGAGCTGGGTTTTTTTTTTTTTTTTATAAAAGCGTATTGTTCTCATTATAACTTTGTCAATAGGGGTAAGTACGGTTTGACTAACCAGTACATGTCCTCATTTTTGGAACTAGACCAAAATAATTGGTTTTCTAAAACATCAAATCTAAACCAGTCCATTATTAACAATCAATCACCTCAATGGTTAACCATTTTTTTCAGTTAATATTTTCAGTTTTCAGTTTTCAACCATTTAACATAATGATTAACAAAAAAGTTGCAGTTAACCATATTTTAGTCGGTCCATAAAGAAGTTAAATGCTTTTATTTCATAATTACATTCAAAAATCACAATTTAACAAGTTAAATGTGACAGTTATATTAAAAAATTGAAAATAATAAGTTAAATAACTATAAAACCAATAACAAATTAGAAATATAACTCTAATACAACGTTGTATAAATTAAAACTTCATAGTCTTCTTTTTTTTCCCAAATTACAACACAACGCAACTTTATCTATTTATATATTTTTAAAAATTAATTATACATATTATATATACTTGTAGATATCAGACTGGTTAACGTTAACCGTAGATTTATTGTGGTTACGAACCGAAATCGAAACAAAAACCAAAAACCGAAAAATAAAAAATAAAAACCATGATCCTAAACCAAAACCAATGAACTGGTTAATCATGTTTTTCATATTGATTTACTGGTTTTTGTTAGATTTTTTTATTTTATTGTTTTTTTCCCACCCCTATTTGCCCAACCTATTTATCTTGTTTGTAATTTAGGAATTACAAACCTTAGATTTAATATAATGGGTTTTTACTCTTTTTCCTTACATTTCACAAAGAATAAAATTGCTATTTTATAAAAAACCAAAATTCCCGGCATTTTTTCTAAAAATCTTAAGACAATTTAACATTTTTTTATTTAAAAAAAAAACAACTAAAGTTGCTCCTGTTATGTGTTTTTTAAATTAAATTAAATAAATAAATAAATAACTTAAACTTGGTTTTAGATTTCTAAATAAAATTAACCCATGCACTAAAGTTTTTTTAAAACAAATTACGAATTGCAAGGGTCTAATTCCAACTAAAGGATAAAGGCACCTTTAAAGTGAACTTAAAAAATATAAAATATTTTTTTCACCAATCAACCAATTTATTGGTATTCAACTTCATGTTATAGAACTTTTATATTTCTCATGTATATATTGTAGTGTGCTGAGTCCATATGTTGTAAGAAGGGAAAAAAAAAAATACATCCTATGTGAATCAACAATGTATTTTCAAAGTGTGTTAACATGGAAGTGTTGGACGGAAATTATTCACTTGCTGCTCTAGTAGAATAGAATTAGGGGGACACTCTTTGAAATCTCTTGCACGTTAAAAGGAAATATATATATATATATATATTAAATATTATTAAAGCCAAAAGGCTTTCTTTTTGGTGTAGTTAGTGACTAGATTATTTTTACATTTTGATTTTTCAAATGTAATCCTAAATGGATGTCTCCCACTACGCCTCTACAGTCTACGATTACTAATTAGAAGAAAGGTTATCCACCTACTAAGAAATATGTCGTGTCCATTGTCCACACAAATTGCACTTTTCAAAACCGCTCCTTTATAATTTCTCTTTCATCACTTTGCCACATCCTCACCAAATTTCCTACAACATCTCATTGTATATCATATTGTCGGCTCATAGCAAATGTTTCATGCGAAAAATTAGGCTGCTTAACTTCAATTTACTAAGGTTTGTATTGCATTGTTTAATTTAAAAGGTTGAAAGTGTAAAGATTGAAGATTGAGATGTATGGTTTCATGGTGAGTTGTTGAATGTCCCACGAATTTTTATTACCATCTTTTTTTTTTCCCTCGAGCATTTACATCTTACTTTCTAGCAGCACAAGTAATTCTTTTTATAGATTTTTTTTTTATAATTTTTTGTATATGTCACGCTCCAAAGGATATCCTAGACGCGACAGTTCGCCACACTCGATATTTAAACTCAAGTGAGAAAACCTTAGTCTCTCCATGGGTTTGAACATCGGGTGTAAGGCACACGTTCAACATATAGGGACCATACTTTGCTTCAAGATAGTTTAAAGAAGCATACATAGCAACAAGAATGTAAATCATAACGGTTATATCTAGATTTAATCTATTACATGATCTAAGGGGCATACCCCCGTCAAAATATTAAGAGTTCTCAAGCTCTCAAAAGTCTCTTATATCATCCTTCAAATACCAATTTAGGAGATTCAAATAGAAGTCTATGCCTACATCTAGGTCCCGGCCTCATCAAAAAGCTCCTTAGAGTCCAAAAACTATACCTGATGATAGTGGCTTCTCGGAGATACCATAAATATTCATAATGCAATAGAAAACTATTAGGGTATAAGCTTACAAGCTTAGTGAGATTCATTTCCAAATAATTAGTACTCAACAACAATATATAACAGACAAGTTATTAACATCCATATAAAATGCACAAGCAAATGAGCATATAAGCATATGACTTTCTGGGAGCCATATGTGAATGGATTTACGCCCTCCATTCGGGATTGGGGTGGTCCATAAGTCATGCAACCACTTATTCCAATCTTGAATGGGATGGTCCATAAGTCATGCAACCATAATCTCGATCTCCTTCTCTTAGTTTTACAACATCTGTTGTTTTGTGTAGTTGATTCAAGTGCCTACACCACTTTCGTTAACTTAAGCGATCTCGCATCCTTAATGTTAACACAGGCCCTCTCGCCTCCGCTAATATACTTGTCCCACCAAAGGTATATTAGCTAATGCAACGTGACTCACTACGTATGTATATACAATTTATTCATATAATCATGGCATATTAATTATGTAAGTTAAGAGCGATCATAGAGAATTTCAGACAATTCAAGTCTATACTAGCTCATACAATATTTTTACAATAAGTCTCGTCTCGATATACTTAACATTCATTCAACCAAGATTAGATCACAACTCATCTCAATTTTATCCTTCCCTAATTCTAATGTCACTACGATTACAAGCACATACATGAGCACACTATTTAAGAAATGAACTCACTTTGCCATGGCACAGAAATCCACTTAATCGTAATTGTCCTCGAAAAGGTCTAGTCCGTCTCCCAAGTTTCCTAATCAAAAGAAATAATGCTAATGAGCATTTCTATTGAGTTTGAATGAACCTATAAATTCTATTTTATCAATTTCGTCAAAATTCGTCTAAGAGGAAATTCCAACTTAAAATGACCATAACTTGATCATTTTAACTCGGAATTTTGTATATTATTTACCAATTTCCCTATTCGATGAGAACTATCTATTTCTAGAGTTATTTCCAACAAACAAGATAGTTTAGTCTATGAACAGTAACGTACAGAATACCATACGAATTCTCATTCCACAATTTATCTTCTAACCTCAAAAACAAACATCATATTTAAAGCTTTGATGGGTACTTAGCTATCATTATATCTTGTAAGACTCTATTATATACATATATAACTCAATACTATGCATGATTCATGAATGTTGGGAATTCCTAATTCCTCATGTACTTAGATACTATCTAATAAGAAGTATGTAAGCTTACTTTTCTAACATTGTTTCTACAAGTGCATCATGTATATATGCAATACATACAAGCTATTATCATGAAGGTCATGGAATAAACTATCTATATGTATATCCTTAATGTTATAGTATCAATAATTCTTTTTGAAAAGCTTTTTACTTGGTAAAACTTTTGAAATTTACTAGACTTAAGGAAGGTGGTTTTCTTTCTTGAAAAATCACATTTGCTTTCATCAAAACTTAACCTTGATGACCTATATAGCCATCACCTTCATTATTTTAATAAAAACCTTCATTTTGAGTTTAGAAAATAGATGTTTAAATAGGTGGTTTGCCCCAGTACAAATTTTACAAAATTTTAAAGAATGAAAACATTGTTTCACCTATTCTTAGAAACCATTTATTATTCTAAGATTACATTTTGATAAATCTCTCTTATTCTTGTCAAAATTGAGTCTTTATTACATGTATCCCCTGGGACTTTCATTTTCCTATAAAAATTATCATTTTGGCATTTGGAAATAGGTGTTTAAATAATGGTTATTTTCAAATCCGAATTTTTGAAAAAATTATTTGAGTGTGTTTTCTTTGTAAAACTCAGTTAGTCTTTCAAAAACTATTTCCTAGTCAAACCTACCCATTAAGGCTTCCATTTCTTCAATAAAAATCTTGTTTTAGAGTTGAAAAATGGGTGTTTATATTTCAAGCTTCTTTTATTACGAATTTAAAACTTATTTTTTAGATTGAAATGTCACCTTTGTAAGCTTGCCTTTGTTTTGAAAATATTCCTTAGTAGATCTAAGCTTTTCTCATTAAGATCATCCATTTATGATACTTATTCCCTAAGCCCTTCATTTTAAATGAAAAATACACATTTTGAAGTTGAAAAATAGGTTTTCTAAATAGGGTTCCTTTTTTATCCGAATTTTCAAAAGTTATTTTGTTGAAACTAACATAGATCTTAAGCTTTCTAACACTTTTCTACTATCATCAAGCTATTACAAGTTATTTAAGAACATAAAACAAAATTCTAATGCATGTATGAACTTAAAATAACTAGATCTAGTCTACTAACTAGTTATAAATGCATGAACACTATGATGGTTATGTGAACATGAATAGATGATGAATATATGCACAAATCATTAATAATAATAACATAACTTAATAATAAAACAAGATAATAGCAAAATAACTCAAATAACAAGATCTAAAACATTGTGATGGCAAGGATCTCATGTTCAAGTGTTTCCACATCCCTAGCTTGAAGCTCATGGGGATTTTATGTGAAATCACACATGAATGAACTTGTCATTACATGTTTTTAAGATACTAAGGTATAGATCTATTACCTATGGGTTGTGTGGAGCAAGAAACTTGAAAGAAAAACAAAGAGTGTGTGTGTGTGTGTGAGTGTGTGTGTGTAGGGAGGGGAGTTTAGGTTTGGAAGGGGAGAGGAAGAGAGAGTTTTGCAATAATTTTCTAAAGTGAGGAAGAAGAAGAAAAGAAAGTGAAAAGAAGTTGGCATAAAGGAGTTTATAAAGACTTTGTAGATTAGGGTTTGCTTGAATAAAAGAAAATAAAACAATTTAAGAGAGGGAAATGGCAGGGGAGTTGCGCCGGTTTCTAAAGGGAAGAAAGAGAGAGTTTGTTTATTTTGTGTTGTATAAGATTCAAAATTAATTAAGTAATTTAAGTAATAAAGTTATATTGGAAAAGTAAATTGTAAGAAAAAATGATGTACTTGTAAGAGTAGGGTGTAAGGATGTAAGAAATATGTTATGGGTAGTTGTACTTGTGAATAGTGTAGAAGAATTCAAAAAGTAGATTTGACATTTAAAGTACCGGTAGAAATGAAAATACGATAAAAGGTTATAACTATAACTTTTATAACCCGAAAAATTATATAACTGATATATTTGAAAATCCTATGAAATTATGAGTCTAACGGTACTAATATCATATATTTAATATTTTGAGCCTCTAGGCACGCTTTTCGAAGTTTGTAACCGATCGGGTTCGAAATAGATCGAAAATTCGCTAATCTTATCTTTTAAAGCATCCTAGTATTATTACAAACTAAACTACACCTTATACTCATATTCCGACTCCTTGATTTAGGAATACGGGATTGCTGGATCTAAACTACTAGGGTTTCTTGGGAATTTGTTGACTTAGTTTTTCTGGTTGACTTTTTGGGTTAGGGATTGAACTTGATGTTACTCTAAAAATTAGGGGTTTACATTTATAAAACATATTTAATTTGAGAAATTTATTTTAAATTTTATTTTTATAAGTATTTAATATCTCTTAACGTTTTCGGAATTCTTGAATTGGGTTTTATTTCCGAAGGTTAATCATTATTTACTTTTTAATAATTTGTTTTTGGGTTCTAAATTACTCGATTTTACAAGTCAAAGTTAAGTATAGAAGTTATCGTACGTAGTGGTTTTGAATTTATAGATTGTTGAGTTCTTATTTTATTTTTAAGGATTCTCATTTTCTTAAGATTAAGAAATTTCTTGATTCATTCGTGATTTAGGACTAGTTGAAGTTCGGTTTTAATTTGAAGTCATTTTTAGAGTTTATTTTCAATGTTTATTTTAGAATTATTTACTGAAATTTTTTGGAGCTTACAATATAATTCCTAAAATAGCCATAATTTTAATATATATTAATACATGCTAAATTTGATAATTATATGTGTGTATGTGTTTGTAATGTTGAGTGTGTTATAACGTATGTGATTAGATAATAAGCTATGGTAAATATATCTAGGTTGATAGTTTATTCATGTTAGAAATTATCATGTTAGTGTTAATTGTTATTGTAATGAATTAAATGTGTTGGATTTAAGCTTGTTTTAGGCCTAAATGTCACGCCCCAAAATAGGCCTAGTAGTATCATCCTGTAGTCATCATACCACGTGTACACCTATAATATGAGAACCGTCTTGTAAGTCAAATATTACAAGACTCTATCTTATAATTGTTACATGTAATGTAGTCATACCAATATATTATATAAATACTAAGGATTCCAATTTTCCTTAGTTTGCCAGAACCGCAGAGAATCGGTATCCCCTACCAAATAATGAAATTGAGATCAAACCTATAAAATACAAAATCTTAATCAATTATACAATTTATCTAGTTTATTCTTTGAGACCAATATAATCTATGAAACTATCTTCAGCAAGGTCTTTTGATGTAGCCCTCTTCACTCATGCTTAACCCAATCCCAGCTAACGTTATACCTGCACAAAGACTGTTGGAGGGTGAGCAAAATCACACGTTCAGTGAGATGACCTGACCAGACCACATATCAAACAATGGAAATCAAGTTTACTTAGCAAACATATGTAATGCCACAATCAAGCATATGAACAATTACAAGCCTGGAGAATCCGGAGTCCAAAGCAGGATGGAGATTTACCCCTCTCATCAGGGTTGAAGAAACCAGTAGTACATAGTCTATCCAGAAGAAGCCAAGCATACAGGGGAATCTACGATTTCTCGTATTAGGGTTATTACTTTTAATATGATAGCTTAACAAACCATCCCATGTACATACCTTTAGCAACTCCCTAAGCATTAGTCATCCAAACAATACCATAAGCGGCGTCCTTCATTTACCACTTAGTTCTTATGGTACCAATAGAATCAAAGGTAACCTTGCGTTGATCTAATAGCTTTTAGCCTAGGTCAACCAAGCATTATCAAAGTCCCGGATGGCCAACACGTAATAGACTACTACGCTTTTAGAGATGCAAATATGCAATATATGCGATGCATGTCCATTTCGTTTTATGGTACCAATAGTTTTTAGTCAGGTTTAAGGCGATTATACAATTACAGACAAACATCAACATGCTCCATACAATTGTCATCATACAATGACTTGTTAATTATAATAAGGGGTTTTGGCAATCCCACATACACCAAGCAGCATGCAATTTACCCAAACCCATATGCAATTCAGTTTGATATGTTATTATCAATGCAACTAACTACAAGCACAAACAATATGATAAGGTCAAAGTCCCTCACCTGTGGTCCTCGCTATATTGCTGTAATAATCTACTGGTAGTCCGAGAACCGATTTATATTCCTATGGAATGAAATAACAGATATTTATTATTTTACTAATCTATTCTTCTATTAGTTCCGAAGATAAGATATTTGAAATATCATATTCACCGGATTAGTTTTGGTATAACTTATACTATTATTTACACTAATTCTAATAATAGACATATTTTAGAAATTACGTACTTCTTTCTTTTTATGGTCTTACTTATTATATTAATCTAAGCTGAGTTAATTGGAAACTAATCGCCTAATTCAATTACTAATTCTATTTTAATTAGTTACCAAAATCATATCTTTTATTTATATAATATACTAATCTTAGTATTAGTGATACTCATAAAAGTAGCAGTAATACTAGTATCAAAGATGATGGTGATTATATTAGTTTTAATATTACTATTAATAGTAAAAACAATTTTAATTACAAGAACAATTTAATAGTTTTAGTAACGAAATCAATAGTACTAATAACAATAATGATAACAATAATAATAATAACAATAATAGTAATAATAATAAAATTTCCGAAAATAGATTATATTCCATCACATTAAGAATTATACTAATTGTCTTATATTTTAATTAATATTATTACTAAAGTAATTTTAGTCTTATATTCATATTTATTATTATTTCAAAAATAATATTTTCGAAATTTTAAAAATTCTTTTAATAATATTAAGGATATTAATAATTAGAAATCTATTATGCGGAAATTACTTTAACAAAGTAATTTATAGTTCTAAAGAAAATTCTTTTTAGATTAACAATAGATTAAATATTTAAACATCCTATATTTAATAAAGTCAGAAAAATAATTTTATTTTTAAATTTAAATAAATAATTTTCGGATTTAATATTATTATATTATAATATTACTATTACTATTCCAGAATAACAATTAAATGTAGGAAAAATAGTAAACATTCCAAAATTATTTAAATAATTAATTATTATATAATTATGTATACTTAATTTCGTTTTTCTTTTCTTCTGGCCGAAGGGTGCACGGGTTTGAGTACGTCCGTACAAAGTGCTTGCTAAAGGGTGTACGGGGTTAAGTACGCCCGTACAACGTGCTGGCTGAGGGGTATACGGGTTATGTACGCCCGTACACGTTGCCAACCGAGGGGTCTACGGGTCATGTACGCCCGTACACAAAGCCTGGGCTCATCGGGAAGTACTGTTCATCGTCTTTCCCGATGAGTCATGGCCATTTCCGACGAATCCCAACGTTAAAACATCGAGATTTTGGATCTGAAAGACTCCTAAGATGTATATAAGTCAGTCGCAATTCATAAAACTAGAAGAAAACTCGCAGAATGAAAATCACTTACCTCAAGCTTGTTTTGGAACATTTTTCACAGTTTTTGTTCGAATTTTTGAACGGAGTTGATGTGTGGTTTAAAAATCGGTTTTCAAGTTGATTGTCTTCCTAATAGAGTGTAGATGGATTCTGGAAAATTTGAGAGGGTTTGAAGTTCGTTTGCCTTTCCATTTAAATTCGTTAAGGTATATATATATATATATATTAACGAATGCAATTCTTCGGCCGTGTTTATTGCTTAGACTTGGAACGAATTGCTCCTGTTTGTGTTCATTCATTAATTATGGGGGTGATTTGGCCCTTTTGTATTGGTTTAGGTTAGATTGGTATTGGCTTTAGCATTGTATAATTGGAGGATTTTCGGCTCACAACAATTGAGAAGATCACAGCCCTCCAAAGCAACCTAAACGTCTCCTGCAAGTTGCATTGTATATATATATATATATATTAGTTAGTTGACAATTATTTTAGGTTTAGGATATATATAAATAAAATATAAAGATAAGATAACGAATTTATAACCGTATAAGGAAGGAGTAAAATATAAATTTGTGAAAAAAATCAATTTTGTGGGTTTAAGTGATACGTATGTTAAATACTGATTTAGTAATATTTTTAGATGAAAAGTTTCATATTCACGTTATTAAATATTCTAAACAATATAGTATACATAGAATTTCTATTAAAGATTTGTATATATATGTTTGAATTTTTGCTTTTTGTTGGAACTTAACCGCGTCGTCCAGGGGAGCATTCCAATTTGAAAGCAAATTGATACGTAAGACAAAACCAAAACAAAGTAAAAAAAATGCAAGTTAGTTAGGATGTATGGAATTATAAAAATAAAAAGAAGATGATAAATTTATAGCTAACAAATATGTAAGGAGTGAGAAAAAATATAAATTTATGAAAAAAATTAATTTTACTGGTTTAAGTAATACGTATATTAAATACTGATTCGGTAATATTTTTAGATGAAAATTTTCATATTCTCCTTATTAAATATTATGAATACTATGGCATACATAGAATTTCTATTAAAGATATCTATATATGTGTTTGAATTTTCGCTTTTTCTTAGATCTTAATCGCATCCAGAGGAGTTGAATTTCAAAACAATTCATACGTAAGACGAAACTAAACTAAAACAAAGGAAAAAAAATGCAATTTAGTTAGAATATATGGAACATAAAAATAAAAAGAAAGTGATATATTTATAACCAATAAATATGTAAGGAGTGAGAAAAATATAAATTATCGAAAAAATTTAATTTTATGGATCTAAATGATACGTATGATAAATACTGATTTGATAATAATTTTGGATAAAAATTTACATATTAACGATATCAAATATTCTAAATACGGTAGCATATATAGAATCTTTAGTTTAATACTTTTACTTCTCTGTTTTTATACCTGCTATCATAAATTATATTTTATTCATTTAAAAGTTTCGTTTCGTGGTATTTTGATAAATTAATAATTATATTGTCCTTAATTCGACTTTATTATAAATCTTTAAGTTTTGAAATTACATATGAAATCATTTCTATTTATAAATTTATTCTCGACTTTTTATTACATTAGAAATTTAATTTTAATTTTATATTTGTTACTCAGTTCTCTTTACTAATTATAAATTACTGGTTTATATCAGACTTTTAGTTTTTATAGATTCAGAATTATTTAACTTGAATGTTTTAATATATATATATATATATATATTTTACATTAAAACTTAAGTTCATAAATATTAAATAGTTTCCTTTATTCATTATTATGAACTTTTATAGTCTTAGTGATAAAGATTCTTTATTCTAATTTGTTCATGCTTAAAAATTTAAATCGCGAAAAAATTTTGAAGTGATTTCTAATATTTTTTTGTTATAGTTCTTTTATGATTTTACATTTTATTTTTATATATTTATTATGACCGGGTTATGTAAAATCAAGGGTATTACACTAAATAAGACCCTAAACTTAGCAAATTTTAAGTCCCATTATTAACCCAATTTGAGCCCAAATTTAAGCCTAATTAAGGCCCAAGCCCTTAGAAATTTCTACCCCCTTAAAGTCAATCTAACTAGGATAAGTATTAACCTACTTCCTCTTGCCTTTTAGACATCCAAAACAGACTAAGAAAACAAGAAATTCGTAACTCCTCCAAGACCAAAATTTCCAACATCCAAACTGAGCTTTTTGGGACTCAACACACCAAGAATCCTTCTCCAAGCCTTATATATACAATGAGGTAAGTTTATTTGATGTTTGAGATGCTTTATTTCTCTCTTAATCCATGAAATATGCATATGTGGTATAATACAAGCAGTTGATATGCTAAATTCTTGCCGAGATGTTGTAGAGTTGTTAGGAAAGCTTTAGAATGCTTGAGTTGTTATAGATAGATTGTAGTAGGCTCTCATGTGGTTTGGAATTAAAGTGTTGAAATATGATAAGTATTAGAATTGTTTGAAGTGTTCTAGAGTCGATGAAAGTTGATGAAGAAGAGTTTGATTCTTGTAGAGTAGTGTTTGAACTTGTTTGATGTTGAGAAGTGGAGATCACTATTGTTTTATGTTGTTAAATGTACAAGAAGTGTTTTATGAAATTTGTATAAGGTTTAGGACATGTTAGGAGTTGAGAAAAGTTGAATTTTGAAGTTAAAACAAAGGAAAAGTGTGAAAAGTCGGAAATAGCGGAGGAATTACGGGCGAGCTAGGACTCGTGATATCATCTGATTTTTTTAAAATTAGTCAGGCAAGATATAAAGGGCACGATTTGGACTGATAATGCATTTTTCCTTAGTCACGGGCGACCTAAAGGGCGTGATCCATCCACTATAGCAACGTGTTTTCGTAAATTAATCATAACTTTTTCACACGAACATCGATTTAGGTGATTCAAATTGTGTTGGAAAGCTTAAAAAGAGATATAAAACTTTCATGTTTTGAGTTTTTACAAAATAAAAACTTATCAAGACCGAAGTTTCATTTCTTTCCAGCTACTCCATTTTCCAAATGAAGCTAAAAACTTATGTTAGATAGTTAATGTAATTTTATGATTAATTATTGAACTTGTATGATGATTGTATGATATATATAAGTCATATTATGAATTGAATGATTTTAATCAAGATCCTATGATTTCCTAAGCTTTAAACTAGTGGATATAAGCTTAGCTTAGGATAGTATTGTTAATATGATTTGATTTATGTGAAACAGAGATAGATACTCAATTGGAGACCCCCTTTGAATTCCGAATCAAATCAAGTACACAATACTTTGATTGATTGTTGCTAAGGATAGGCATATACCAATTTGACCTTAATCAAAGATTAATGAAAAGATATTGAAATTGGTTGTGCTTTACATCGTTGAATCCGGATCCGGGGAGCGACAACCTTATCATGATGCAGTGGCACAGTAGTTTAGGCACTTAACTCAATCCTTTGTCATGATGCAATGACTCAAATCCATGATGCAATGGTTCATCATGATGCAATGGTGGTTTCTTTTATTGGCTAAGTAGGTAACTAATAGGGTTAACTGTATCGGTATATTCTCTACTTAGACTCGGGAGAAAATAATATATTTTAGTCCATGGTTATGGGACCGTTGAACTAATTGATATTATAGACCGGGATAAGTGGATTGTATAAAGGAGTGTGAACCCTAGATGAAGCTATCGTTCTCTATCGGTTAGATATAGAAGATATAGGTATCCGGTCTATCTATATCAACTCCCTGAGCAGCTACTGTTACTTAGGAACCCTAGAATCTCAGGCTTGAATCGGAGTTTGAATACTCCAATGTTATCTCTACCCATTCAACTAAAGATAATGAAATGATGATGGAATGTTGCATTGCATTTAGCTAAGTGTGCTTGGCATATGTATTTGTTTGCATTATTGTGTACTAGGCCTTTGGCTCATGATGCTATCTTGCAGATGACTATGATGACGAGCTCTATGACGATATGGGCTATGGGGTTAACTAGGAGGACTCTATGGATGACTAAGAGAGAGAGACCTAGTATATGCTTAGGATTCCTTTTGATGTATTTTTGTGAAGTTATAGGCTTGTTTGTTAAAGCCTTATGCTGTAAATTATATTTCAAGTTGTATTTGTAATGTAGCTGGTTTGTAAGTAAGATTTCTATGTTTATGTGATCCTTGGGAAGTTGTAATGTATATATATGATGTATGTCTTGTATATAGGTGATGACCCACTACTTATGTAGTGGTAGTGTTTCTTAATTCAAATCATGTGAATGATATATCTGTTTTAAACAGGCAGCCATTACAAACACATCTTTTTAAGACGACCTTACATATAATACTTGAATACTGTTCTTAATATATGAGTTAAGTGGGTCGGGTCTTTACAGTTGGTATCAGAGCTTTAGGTTGTATGACTTCTTGTTTAAATGAGATTGCTAAATATGATTTGACTTTAAGTGTGGTGTGATTTGTTTGGGATAAACTAAAGTTGACTTGAGTGATGCGGTTTGTTTGATTATTGCTTTGATTGTAGATGGATAGAACTCGAAGACAGACTAGACAACAGTCGGAACAAGAGAACATGCCACCTCCTCCATCATCATCAACTGCTCAAGCTTCTATTTCATCATCTATTCCAGCTTCTACTACTACCCATCTCCTCTTTTGCTTCTATAGCTCAAGCTCCACAACCACCTCCGATGCCCAAATGCCTTCTTTTCCCTATGCCACCAATGCCAGAGATGACACAAATGCCAATGGGAGATCCGAATGCTATGTGTGCGATATTCAAGATATGTTTGCTATGATGCAACAGTATCAACAAATGATGTACCAACACCAGCAACAGTTTATACAACAACATACTCCTCAAGCGATGGGTCATGGAGCAAATGTGCAAGGCAATGAGAGGAATGACCAAGTTAAGTTACATGATTTTGTCAAGATTGTGCCAAGTTTGATGGAACAATTTCAGATCCTACTACTGCTGAGCATTGGGTTGAAGAACTAGAGAAAGCCTTTGCAGCTAGTGAAGTTCCAGAGAATAGAAAGGTTGACTTAGCGGTTTATATGCTCAAGAAGGATGCAAATAATTGGTGGAGATTGACAAGTCAAGACATGGTGAGACCGATTTCATGGTTTAGATTCAAAGAAGCTTTCTTTCTACAATATTTTCCCAACACGGTCCGAGAACAGATGATTTCAGATTGGCTGAGTCTCAGGCAAGGCAATAGAACAGTTGAAGAGTATTATGCAGAGTTTTGTAGATTGCTCAGATTTGCTGGAGGTATACAATGAAAAGGATGAAAGTTCAAAGTTTCAGGATGGATTGAATAGGAAATCAAGGGAGAAGTTAAGATGTTTCAACTTCCGACTTTATCAGATGCTGTGAACAAAGCGAAGTTGGCAGAAAGTTCAATGAAAATAAGACCCAAAGTGATAGAAGAGCTACATTCCTAGGAAAGAGACCCGCACCCTTCACTTCCTACAAGAAGTATGATAATTATGGCAAAGGGAAGAAACCATTTCCGGGAAAGAAATTGAATTTGGGATCTTCTACTAAGACTTCTACTCCCTTCAACACATTTGAGAAGAGATGTCCTAGATGTTTCGGGCCTCATGATCAAATTCAATGTAAGTGGACTCCGGGAGCGTGTTTTGCTTGTGGGAAAGTAGGACAAAGCTTCAGAGTGTAAGGATCCGTGCTACAACCTATTTTCTGTGCCTATTGCAAACAAAGAGGGCATCATGTAGCTAATTGTACAACCAAACCAAAGAATGATGGTCCTAACCCCGGGAAAGGAATGACAGCAGCTAGGATCTTTGCTTTACAACAATGTGAGAAAGCTCCATCAGTAGATACTCTAGCAGGTACTATAATGATTGCAAATCATCCAGCATATGCATTAGTAGACACTGGTGCAACTCATGCATGTTTAGCTGAAAAGTTTGTGAATGAGTGTGGTTTGAAATTTGAAGTGTTGACTGATAGAGTAATGAGTATTAATACTGCTTTGGGTGTGAAGTCTAGACAGCCTTGTATTTGTAGAGAAGTTAATGTAAGAATTGCTAATAGTGATATGCCAATTGATATGATGGTTTTGCCTATGGTTGATTTTGATGCGGTTTTGGGTATGAATTGGTTAAATATGTATAAAGTAATTATAGATTGTAATAAGGCGGAGATGAGTTTTGATCTAGAGTGGGAAGGTTACTCATGTCTTGGAGAGGAAGAGACCTAAGAGTATGTATACAATGGAGTTATGGGAGAAGACTTCAGAAACAGTTGTAAATGGTGAAGACTTGATATTGGTGTAGTACCTGTGGTGAGAGACTTTGTAGATGTTTTCCCTGAAGAATTACCTGGGTTACCACCAGATAGGGAAATTGAATTTGGTATTGAAGTGATTCCGGGAACCACTCCTATATCAAAGGCTCCTTATAGAATGGCTCCTGCGGAATTGAAAGAATTGAAGATTCAGTTGGAGGAATTGCAAAAGATTGGTTTCATACAGACCTAGTATTTCCCCATGGGGTGCTCCTGTTCTCTTTGTGAAGAAAAAGATGGAAGTCTACGGATGTGCATCGATTATAGGGAGTTGAATCAAGTTACAATTAAGAATAAGTATCCTTTGCCCCGTATTGATGATTTGTTTGATCAATTAAAAGGAGCGACAGTCTTCTCAAAGATTGATTTGAGGTCAGGTTACTATCAACTTCGAATTAAAGGAAGATGTACCAAAAACGGCCTTTCGCACTCGATACGGACATTTCGAATTCTTAGTTATGTTTGGTTTGACGAATGCCCCTGCTGCCTTTATGGATCTTATGAATAGGGTATTCAAGGACTACTTGGATTGGTTTGTGATTGTATTTATAGATGATATCCTAGTGTATTCGAGAAGTGAAGAGGAACATGAAAAGCATTTAAGTTTGGTTCTTCAAAGGTTGAAGGAAAGGAAGTTATATGCAAGTTTAGCAAATGTGAGTTTTGGTTGAAAGAAGTTGCATTTTTAGGACATATTATCACAAAGGATGGGATATCTGTTGATCCTGAAAAGATTAAGGCAGTATTGGAATGGCCAAGACCTACCAATGTTACTGAAGTGAGAAGTTTCTTGGGTTTAGCAGGTTATTATCGAAGATTCGTTCAGGGATTCTCAAAGATTGCCACTTCCATTGACAAAGCTAACCCGGAAGCATATGAGATTTGAGTGGGATGATCAATGTGAGAAGCTTTCAAGACTTGAAGGAAAGATTAATATCTGCACCTATCTTAGCTTTACCGTTAATGGAAAGGAATTCACAGTCTATAGTGATGCTTCAATACAAGGTCTTGGATGTGTTCTGATGCAAGACAACCGAGTGATCGCCTATGCGTCTAGACAATTGAAGCCACATGAGAAGAATTATCCTGTGCATGACTTAGAACTTGCAGCAGTGGTTTTAGCTTTGAAATTGTGGAGACATTATTTGTTTGGAGAAAAGTGTAAGATATTCACGGATCACAAAAGTTTAAAGTATATCTTTACTCAGAAAGAATTGAATATGCGTCAAAGAAGATGGCTTGAGTTAATCAAGGATTATGATGTAGAGATTCTATATCATCCGGGAAAAGCCAATGTGGTAGCCGATGCTTTGAGTAGGAAGAAACAAATGAGTATGGCGACCATGATTACGAGTCAAAGAGAAATACAAGAAGATTTGCGAAGATTAGATATTGAAGTAACTTTGGACAAAGTAGAAGTGATGATTGCAAATTTGACACTCCGACCATCTCTTATGGATTTGATTAAGCAAAGACAACAAGAAGATCTAGAAAGTGTGAAGATAAAAGTGCATACGAAGGGAAGAAAAAAGAGTTGAGACTTGATGAAAATGATGTTATCAGTTTGGAAATAGAATATTGTACCAGAGAGGGGGAATTGAGGAGAGATCTGAAGGAAGCTCATACACGTGTATTCAATACATCCAGGAAGTACGAAGATGTATAAGGATCTGAAAGAAGAATTATTGGTGGAACAATATGAAGAAAGACGTTGCAGAATATGTATCCAAGTGTGTAACATGCCAGCAAGTAAAGATCGAACATCAAAGACCTGGTGGTGAGTTGCAACCATTATCAATTCCGGAATGGAAGTGGGATGATATAACCATGGATTTTGTGAGTGCATTCCCTAAGACCCCTGCCAAGAATGAAGTTATATGGGTTATTGTGGATAGATTGACCAAATCATCACATTTTATACCATTGAGATGGGTGTTCATTGGAGAAAATGGCATGGATTTATATCCAAGAGATAGTGAGACTCCATGGTATTCCGGTATCGATTACATCAGACAGGGATACTCGCTTTGTGAGTCGCTTTTGGAAGAGTTTACATGAAGCACTTGGTACGAAACTTCAGTTTAGTACGGCTTTTCATCCTCAAACTGACGGGCAATCGAGAGGACAATACAGATATTAGAAGATATGCTTAGAGCTTGTGCCTTGGATTTTGGAAGAAATTGGGATGATTATTTGCCTCTAGTCGAATTTGCTTACAATAACAGTTATCAGTCGGCAATACAAATGGCTCCATATGAAGCACTATATGGAAGAAAATGTCGATCACCTCTCCACTGGGATGAAGTAGGTGAGAAAGCTCTAATTGGTCCAGAATTGATTCAACAGGCGATAGACAAGATTCAACTCATTAAGCGAAGATTAAAAGTTGCACAAGACCGATACAAAAGTTATGCTGATCAGAGAAGAAGACCGTTGGAATTTGAAGTTGGAGATCATGTTTTTCTTAGAGTCTCTCCAACCAAAGGAATAATCAGATTCGGTGTTAGAGGAAAATTGAATCCGAGATACATAGGTCCTTTTGAAATCTTGGAAAGAATTGAGACCATTAGCATACCGGTTAGCATTGCCACCAAATTTATCGGATGTACACAATGTATTCCATGTTTCACAGTTGAGGAAGTGTATATCAGATCCAGATACTGTTATTGATACAAATCACCAGAAATTCGACCTGATCTGACCATAGAGGAAAAGCCTATTAAGATTTTGGGGAGAATGGATAAAGTGTTAAGGAACAAGATAATCCCTATGGTGAAGGTTCAATGGAGTAACCAATCCAAGCATGAAGCAATTTGGGAAGTTGAGAATATGAGGAGACAGAAGTATCCCAAGTTATTTGAATCATGATTGAGGTAAGTTTCGAGGACGAAACTTCTTGAAGGAGCGAATAGTGAAATAGCCATAATTATAATATATATTAATGCATGCTAAATTTGATAATTATATGTGTGTATGTATTTGTAATGCTAAATGTGTTATAACATATGTGATTAGATAATAAGCTATGGTAAATATATCTAGGTTGATGGTTTATTCATGTTAGAAATTATCATGTTAGTGTTAATTGTTATTGTAATGAATTAAATGTGTTGGATTTAAGCTTGTTTCAGGCCTAAATAAGACCCTAAACTTAGCAGATTTTAAGTCCCATTATTAACCCAATTTGAGCCCAAATTTAAGCCTAATTAAAGCTCAAGCCCTTAGAAATTTCTGCCCCTTTAAAGTCAATCTAACTTAGATAAGTATTAACCCACTTCCTCTTGCCTTTTAGACATCCAAAACAGACCAAGAAAACAAGAAATTCGTAACTCCTCCAAGACCAAAATTTCCAACATCCAAACTAAGCTTTCTTGGACTCAACACACTAAGAATCCTTCCCCAAGCCTTATATATATATATTGAGGTAAGTTTATTTGATGTTTGAGATGCTTTATTTCCCTCTTAATCCATGAAATATGCATGTGTGATATAATACAAGCAGTTGATATGCTAAATTCTTGCTGAGATGTTATAGAGTTGTTAGAAAAACTTTAGAATGCTTGAGTTGTTGTAGATAGGTTGTAGTAAGCTCTCATGTGGTTTGGAATTGAAGTGTTGAAGTATGATAAGTATTAGAATTGTTTGAAGTGTGCTAGAGTTGGTGAAAGTTGATGAAGAAGAGTTTGATTCTTGTAGAGTAGTGTTTGAACTTGTTTGATGTTGAGGAGTAGAGATCACTCTTGTTTTATGTTGTTAAATGTACAAGAAGTGTTGTATGAAGTTTATATAAGGTTTAGGACATGTTAGGAGTTGAGAAAAGTTGAATTTTGAAGTTAAAACAAAGGAAAAGTGTGAAAAGTCGGAAACAGCGGAAGAGTCACGAGTAAGCTAGGACCTGTGATATCATCTGATTTTTTTAAAATTCGTCAGGCAATATATCATGGCGTGATTTGGACTTATCATGCATTTTTCCTTAGTCACGGGTGACCTAAAGGGCGTGATTTGGTCTGGTCACGAATTTTTCCAAAATCACGGGCGAGCAATGGGGCGTGATCCGTCCCCTTCAGGAAAAGTGTTTTTGTAAATTAATCATAACATTTTCATACAAACTCTGATTTAGGTGATTCAAATTGCATTGGAAAGCTTAAAAAAGATTTAAAACTTTCATGTTTTAAGTTTTTACAAAATAAAAACTTATCAAGACTGAATTTTCATTTCTTTCCAGCTGCTCCATTTTCCAAATAAAGCTAAAAACTTATGTTTGATAGTTAATGTAATTTTATGGTTAATTATTGAACTTGTATGATGATTGTATGATATAAATAAGTCATATTATGACTTGAATGATTTTAATCAAGATCCTATGATTTCTTAAGCTTTAAACTAGTGAATATAAGCTTGGCTTAGGATAGTATTGTTAATATGATTTGATTTATAAGAAACAGAGATAGATACTCAGTTGAAGACCCCCTTTTAATTCCGAATCAAATCAAGTACACAATACTTTGATTGATTGTTGCTTAGGATAGACATATATCAATTTGACCTTAATCAAAGATTAATGAAAAGATATAGAAATTGGTTGTGCTTTACGTCGTTGAATTCGGATCCGAGGAGCGACAACCTTGTCATGATGCAATGGCACGGTAGTTTAGGCACTTAGCCCAATCCTTTGTCATGATGCAATGACTCAAATCCATGATACAATGGTAGTTTCTTTTATTGGCTAAGTGGGTGGCTAATAGGGTTAACTATATCGATATATTCTCTACTTAAGCTTGGGAGGAAATAATATGTTTTAGTCTATGGTTATGGGGCCGTTAAACTAATTGATATTATAAACCAGGACAAGTGGATTGTATAAAGGAGTGTGAACCTTAGATGAAGCTATCGTTCTCTATCGATTAGATATAGGAGATATAGGTATCCAGTCTATCTATATCAACCCCCTGAGTAGCTGCTGTTACTCAGGAATCCCATAATCTCAGGCTTGAATCGGAGTTTGAATACTCCAATGTTATCTCTACCCATTTAACTAAAGATAATGAAATGATGATGGAATGTTGCATTGCATTTAGCTAAGTGTGCTTGGCATATATATTTGTTTGCATTATTGTGTACTGAACCTTTGGCTCATGCTGCTATCTTGTAAGTGACTATGATGACGAGCTCTATTACAATATAAGTTATGGGACTGACTAGGAGGACTCTATGGATGACTAGGAGAGAGAGGCCTAGTATATGCTTAGGATTCCTTTTGATGTATTTTTGTGAAGTTATAGGCTTGTTTGTTAAAGTCTTGTGCTGTAAATTATATTTCAAGTTGTATTTGTAATGTAGCTGGTTTATAAGTAAGATTTCTATGTTTATGTGATCCGTGGGAAGTTGTAACATATATATATGATGTATATCTTGTATATAGGTGATGACCCACTACTTATGTAGTAGTAGTGTTTCTTAATTCAAATCATGTTAATGTTATATCTATTTTAAATAGGCAGCCATTACAAACACATCTTTTTAAGACGACCTTATGTATAATACTTGAATATTGTTCCTAATATTTGAGTATTATGGGTGGTTGAGAGATTTGGCACACTTAATATATGGATTAAGTGGACCGGATCTTTACAACTCTCTTTCTAGTCTAGATAGTTAGTCTCAAGTATTTAACTATCTCATTTTTTAATTTTTGTTACGTTTTCTCCACGAACTTATTTTGCGTCTTCACTATTTAAGTCCAACTTTTAAAATTTTTTACATCATGTGCATAAATATATTTAATATCTACTCATTCAATATTGAAAATTGATTGTTCATTCATAGCCCGAATTATTCTTATCCAGTTGCAACTATTGCCCTAAACATATTTTGCATGAAGTCGAGCATTTAATAAGTTGACAAATATATATTTGAAGGTTGTCGAAAAAACTAAAAATCATTAACACACATAATTTTTTATAGAGTAAAATTAATTTTAAAAATTTTATTAGTTTTATCTATTAATATAAAAATATTTTTGAGCATCCATACAACGGGTGCATTGTACACTAAAAATCAATTGGCTATAAATATGAAGGCATTAAATTTTGCCAAATGCATTCACTATAAGTTGTGTTTTGTACACATTATTATTTATTACTGGCAAAGTGTCAGTGGCATGACCACATGAGGACATTGAATTGCAATTTGGACAATGGACTTTTGGTGGTATCATTCACGCAATTGCAACTTCCTGTGCTTGGATATTTTGTTGGCACTTAGGAGGAAAACAATTAAGAAGGCCGGTTCCATGGCCATCAACCAGCCCATGAACTGGTGGGCTGTCCGAAACCGTGACCCGGCTACCCCCGTATCGAAATGTTCCCAGTTTTACAATTTGATTCGATAATTTAGACAGTTATATAATATTTCATAACTCAAATTTTAAAATTTTGAACTGATTTGAAGTTTATTTGCATATTTGGGTTTGAAACCTACTAATTATCATGCAACCTTCATAATAATTATGAGTTTACAATAGGATTTGCGTGAAGTTACACTTGGAAAATATTTTAGATTCACTTTACTTTTAGATTATTTGTCCTTCTATGTGATGTAATGTGTATTTGTACCATTAATATGGTTTTCTAATTTGTTAGCTCTTTACTTAATCTACCCATTTTATATAAATGCTCATTAATCTACATTTTTCGGATATTTAACCGAGACACAGGTGTAACTATTATCAATTTTAGTTCGCTCATACTGCTCCAAACTAGCAATACATGCGTATGCGGTATGCGTGTTCTGATCTCATGAAAATTACAGCTGCACTTGGATGTTTCCTTATGGAAAAATATTTAACATGACGTATCAATTAATGTTTCCTTATGAAAAAACATGCCATTTTTTTTTTGAACTTTTCATAAGGTTTTTAATCTAAAAGTATATTTGCTTTTTGTTTCTCTTTCAAACTCTTTTTGATACTTATTACAAGTAAAATGTTGAATTTGTCAAATGTCACTTTAATCTTCCAAAAGTGTCACGATAATACTAATGAAAAAACGATATCATCAATTCAAATTGTGTTCAATCGCTTGCATCGTTTTTCATAATCAGCACAACGATCTGCCTTTTTATATCCTAACATTATTGATCTACCGAGTCTATGATCATATGTATTGTGTAGATGTATGGACTATTTATATTACATCAAGAGTTTTGGTTAAGTCTTCTCTCTGATTCAAGTAGACGTATACGTATTTTTCATTACGCCATTATTGGACTACGTAATTGAAAATAAAATTATCCCCTAATCTCCACAGAATTTAGAATAAAGAAAAAAAAAATGTTTAGAACATTAGATACTAGAATCTAAAAATTATCTTATTTATAAACACACCATAATAATTAAAACATGATATGATCATTCCAGTTTTATTCTCATGAATGATACATATTTAAATAAAATAATTAAAATTTTTAAATAAAGCAATTAATAGAAAAAAAATAATATGTTTGACTTTTTTTTAATATGTAAAACAGCTCAATTCGATTTGAACCGTACGATTTGATCCAAGATCCCTAACTCAATCGCGAACCAAACCTTTTTTAAAGAAAATTAAAATTTTTATGCGATTCGATTCGATTCGATTCGGTTTAATTTGTAGTTCGATTGATTTTTTTGTATTACCCTACCACCGCCACAATATTATCCCCAAATGCAACAATTGGAGCTAATCAGCAAGATACAAACAGAATAGGGGCAAATGCTTTCCCAACGTCACTTAATGCTCCAAGATTAAAGCAAAATGCTACGTGATCAGCACCACATGCTCCAATCTCTCGATTCCCACGTCGATCAAATTGCCAAATATTGGCATGACTATTTCATTGGGCAAGCTGCCAACCGGGGGTCATCCACCACAACCATATTATCCTTCCGGTGGTGTTAATGGTCAATAAGGTGATCCATCGTTTCGTTCCCTATTTTTCTAATATAAACTAATTATGTATTTTTTTCTTAATTCCAATATAATTATTAATGTATTTGCATAGTAATTAGTGGAATAATAAATTACACTTGATTTATTCATTTGATGTCAATTTATATTAAATGTAGAATTCTTTTTTGGTCATATATTATATGTATAATTTATTTATCATATTTACATCATAAATTTTTTTAATCTAATTTTCATAATTTAAATTTCGATAACCACTGAAAAAATATGGGAGTTGAAAAAAAAAAAAATGACACACTTTGAACTAGATGCAATTAATGGCATGTGGAGGCACACAAATGAATGAATCCATGTGACACGACATGCAAGACAGAAAATCACACGAAGCATAGCACGCAAACGCAAATGTATTGAGCACACAAAAGCATATGACATGTAAATTTTCGCGCGCACGCGATTGGGACGGTATGGCACAATTACGGTGCCTACCTGATCCAAACATTCTAGTCGTATGAGAGTCGTATGAGATACATGGTTTGCCTTAGCATAACACCTAAATAAATAAACTTTAGAGACACGGTAACGAAATAAATGTGCCCATATGCACGATCCATAAGAAACTTAAGTATTAAAATTACTAGCATGTGAGAAATATAACCATATGAACTCATGGGATTACAGAACACACCCATTTTACCACCCCTGCACAAACACCCTAACAGGGTAGTAAATAAATAACATATTTACAAACTCTTTTCATTCTGGGGAGAAACAAAAAGAGAAAAATAAAAATAAAAATAAAAATCCCCCTATCACTATCCTGAAAAATTTTGAAAATATGATTGGTTATTGAGCCTAGTCTTATTCAAAAGATTTTTGTTTCTGTGCTGCACTTTGAAAACAAAATAAACTCCTTGAAAAATATGTTATGAGTTGATATATGAAGAGTATTAAATGTGTAATTATAAAACATAAAACATAATTATGAATCATAACATATTTTTCTTATCAAATTAATACTTGACATCATTAACTAAAATTAAGTGTTCTTCAACATACCAAACCTTCACTGCTAGTTTTCGTGTCATCACTAGAAATTGACAAAATTTATACTCCTGCACATTCTAAAGTTGATATGAACATGTGACATTGAACAAAATAAAGAGCTTGGTAGCCTTTTCTGGCTTTATATGTAATAAAATAAAAACTACTTTGCCAAAAAGGAAAGGAATAAGGAAAAAGGAAAATTCACACTATTTTTAGTATAGATATAATTATACACACAATATATCTTATTCAATGAACCTACCGCTTCATTTAGCATTGGTCTAATACTAAGATATAATAGACATTGTTGGAAAAAAAATCTAATCTAATCAACCCATACAGAGGTGGTTGATAACATTTGCGAGATCATCTTCATTGTTGGTCTCATCTGAGGATTCTCATCTAAGCAAGTCATTGCGATTTTTATGATGGTCGCTAATTCATCTTCAATGTCTAACGCTGGAGGTTGGAGACGTTTATCCAATAAATCCTTTGAACTCAAGGATTTCTTAGCCATCAAAGAAGAAAGGGTTGGAATGTCCTCGCCAGGATGATCTCCTTTTATCACTTCTAAAGCCAGAACTCCAAAGCTATACACATCGCATTTCTCATTACCCTTCATTGTGTAAGCAAGCTCTACATAACAAAAATGAAAAGTAAGAAACAAAAAAAATACAAAACACAAAATAATAATTAGCTAATGAAGTTATCATATGGAAAGGTAAAACAAAACTTTGTTTGAAAACTTGCCTGGTGCGATATATCCATATGTTCCTGCAATTGTTGTCCAACTTGATGTGTCTCTTTTAAGGAGCTTAGCTGTTCCAAAGTCTGACACACGTGCCTCATACTCAGAATCCAACAAGATGTTGCTACTTGAAATGTCTCGATGAACTATTGCAGGGACACAATCATGGTGCATGTAAGAAAGAGCATGCGAAACTCCTTTGAGAATATTGATCCTCTCACTCCAATCCAATTTTTTGGCGTCCTCCTCATCTCTCAAGGCCAGGAACAAGCTTCCATTTTCCAAGTACTCATACACCAAGAATGAATGATGTACATGAGAACAAAAGCCATAAAGTTTCACGATGTTTCGATGTCGAACACTAGTCAACGCCCTGATCTCATTGAGGAACCCCTCAGGATATGTTTGTATACTGTCCGAAATAGGGTAAAGCTTCTTCACTGCAACTACGACACCTGAGGTCAATCTTGCTTTGAAGACGCTTCCATATCCACCCTTACCGATGCAGTACAATTCATTGAAGTACCCTGTAGATTTTATGATATCCCCATACAATGCTTTTCCATCCCAAGTTGATATAGAAAATATTTCATCGGACTCTTCTACTTGTTCTACCGTGGACCCTCTTTCCTTTGTTTCAAAATGATGATTATAATAACGATAGAAGATAGTAGAAGAACTAATCCTACTGCTGGGAAAACAATGACAAACACTTTATGCTCATCCTTTGAGGATCTCTCTGGATTCCAAAGGAAGATGATGGACACGGATGAAGTCCTGTGACATTTCCACATAATCCATCATTTCCTTCTAGTTCATCAACGGTGGCATCAAGAAATGCACTTGTTTTGGGAATAGGGCCTGAAACCCATTGAAAGATATGTCAACTTCTTCTAGACCCGACATTTCATTGAAAATGTTGTTAATGAAGCCTGAGAAACGATTATGTGAGAGATTGAGCTTCACTAAGCTCTTCAAACCACGAATTCAGGCGGTAAATCATTGCCAAGCGAATTATTACTCAAGTCCAACTCTGATAGATGTGTCAATTTCCCTATCTCCTTTGGAAGCCCTCCGCTCAACAAGTTATTGCTTAAATCCAACAGGAACAAGCTTGACAAGCGCCCAATACTTGGTGGGATGGACATGTTCAATCTATTCGCCGAGAGATCTATCATTGATACTTCAACTAGTGATGATATTTCAAGTGGTATGGTACCAAAAGATGGTTTCTGCTCAAGTTCAATTTCACTAGTGAAGTCAAATTTACTAATTCCTTTGGAATCTCACCATCTAAAAAATTAGAAGAAAGATCAAGTGCCTGTAGTTTAACAGCATTCCCAATTTCTGGTGGTATATAACCGGTAATGTTGCTCCCAACCATCCTTAGATCACTCAATTGCGTGCAGTTTCCCAGTTGGGTGAGATTTCACCATGAAACTTATTAAAACTCAGATCCATGAACTGCAAGTTTGGATATGTACCAAAGGCTTCGGTTATATTTCCTTCTAGCTGGTTATGTTCCATGCGTACCCTGACTAAACTGGTGCAATTTCTAAGGCCTTTAGGAATTGTTCCCACAAGATCATTGTAATAACTGCTAAACTTCGTAGACTTCCACCTATACACAAATTGTCTGGCAAGGAACCATTAAACATGTTGGCATCCGCTTGAAGCACCATTAAATTCATTAAACCTCCTATTGTTTCTGGTATGGTACCAGAAAGTCCATTTTCACGTACATACAAAACCTCCATGTTAGTCAACTTACCTAAAGAAGAAGGCAGAGGGCCGGTGAGGTTATTTTCACTCAATTCAAGATCGATCATTGAAGTAAGGTTCCCAAATTCCTCAGGAATTGAGCCGGTGAGTTGGTTTCCATAAAGATAAAGATAAGTAAGGTTCCTTAGATTGCCTAAAGATCGAGGGATTGTACCAGTGAGGTTATTCGCATAAAGGGTCAAGCGGTTGAGATTGATTAAGTTTCCTAGCTCAGGAGGAATATGACCTACAAGGTTGTTGCTATATATAGCAACTCTTTCAGATTTTTCAAATTTTCTAATGAAGAGGGAATATTCCCTGAAAGATGGTTGGTATCCATATAAAGCTCTTCTAATAGAGACAAATTTCCAACTTCTGAAGGAATGGAACCAGAAAGAAAATTCTCATAGATGTACAGATTCACCAAGTTGGTCAAATTGCCTAAGGATTTAGGAATTTGGCCATCAAGATAATTACCATACAAGGCAAGCTCTGTTAACTTAGACAGCTGTCCTATTGCTGGAGGAATTGGGCCATCTAACTGATTGTTAACAATATGTAGAACTTTAAGGTTTGTGAGTTGACATATCTCTGGTGGTATGTTCCCTGAGAAGTTACTAGAAGACAGATCAAGATAAGTGAGCTTTGTGAGATTGCTAATTTCAGCAGGGATGGTTCCAAAGAAATTATTGATAGCAATATCTAAGTAAGTAAGATTAACGAGAGAAGAAAATGGGTATTCATCTAGTGTACCTTTCAAATGCGACTCAGTTAGATTAATGCCGGTTATGGTCCCGGTTCCAGGTTCACATCGGATACCTTTCCAAGTGCAGTGGCTGAAACTGCTGGCTTTTTGAGGTAGCACCCATGAAGATATAGGAGTTTGGTTTTGTAAACTAGCTTTCCATTTAAGCAGGCCATTCACTTCCTGTGCTGTGGAAGCAGATGCAGGATCTAGGTTTGTTGTGAAAAGAAATAGAACAAGAAGAAAATGTATAAGCCATGTTTTGTGTCCCATGACTTCCAGTTCTTTTGTAAGGAACAAGTTGAAGCTTTACATATTTTATATTAGCAGTACTCAAGATAGTGCCCAGGTTGGTGCAATAGCATTTTTTTAACTTTTAACTATGGTGGAAGACTGGGTCAACTATCCACTAGCTAGTTGGGCAGGAATTTCATTGGACTTTTCACGATTTGCCTTATTCTTATATTGATGGGATTTATTAAATAATAATATATAATAAAAAAATAGCTTAGGGTAGTCTAAAGGTACAACGAATTAATGAAGCTTTAGGTGCGTGTTTAAACAATAAAGTTTACTACCGCATCGTGGTGTAGTCTTATTTATTTATGATACATATGTTTGCTTTAATGTTAAATTTTAAAATATGCATATAATTATAGTAAGAAACGCAAACTTATGGTTATAAGAACCATAAGTAACACTTTAAGTTTTCAATAGATATTCTTCAATTTTTATAAATTCGAACATGTAGTAGTTGATATTTGCTTGTCTCCTTTTTATCCAATCCTTAACGTTTTTATTTTTTATACCCCTTTTTGAGGTTCCTGGTTTTAGTTTTCCACCTTTATAAACTTGAGCTTCCATGAGCTTCATTAAGTTTTCCCCCTATCACAACTTTTTAGTAGTTGTTAATAATGAATCAAAAAAATATAATATTATCGAATGTATTCAATAAGATAAAATAATAATAAATTTAAAATAGTAAAACGTAGAAAATTAAGGGGGAATAATAGAACCTAGCATCCCTACTTTGGATAATGGTCTTGGCTTTTCTTCATTTTTGATGTTTTATTATTCTTATTTTTTTATCCAGCTAAATATATTTAGTGATCATTTTTACTCAAATTAGTTATTGGGTTTGTTTGTTTGTTAGTAGATTATAAATATATATACTTTTTTCAAACTTTTTTTGTAATAAATTGTTTATCAAAAAATAATTGGCAGTTCTCATTAAAAAATTAAATAAATTATATATAGATAAAATATAGATCCAAATCAGACATGAAAAGCAGACCACTCAAACAGACTCATTGTCAACAAATAAAAAGCCGCTAACTATAGATGAAAAGCTTAATGGTGTAATTGAAAGTTGTAATTTGTAAAATTTCAAAAATGTTGAGAACTCATAATTGAAAACTCAAATAGAAAATTTGTGCTATATTGAGAACTAAAGGTATATTTATTTATTTATTTTAAATATATGAATGTTTAGTTCGTTTTTATTTTCCACTAGGGGGGCACTTTATTTGCTTGAAGTGTCAAACGATTTCTCAAAGAAACTCTTTATAGTTCCTGGGAGTGTGAGCTTACGGTATAACCTCAAGAGTGAAACAACCACGGGATGGATGCACGGATTCTTGGAAATGGTGAAGAGATCAATCAACTGATGAATAAAACGAAACTGATCTTTCTCTGGTGTCTTTATCAAACCTGAAAAAATGTAAGATACGCCATGTGAAAACAAGCGCTAGTTTCTTGGTCAAAACTTTTAAGTGGAACCTCCGCTTTTATCTACAAAAATTTCTTGCCAACTACGCTTTTGGGTTGAAATTTCAACCGCCAGGATTGATTCGTCCTTGCTGACTTCATTTCGAGAAAGGCTCAAATTGATATCACACGATATGTATAATATATATATATATGTGCATATATAGTGAGTAAATATTAATAATTTTATAAAATGAAATTATATAAAAGTAGCTATTTTGAAACTATTTACAATTTCATTTATATGTTTAAATATAATTAATATTTATTTATATATACGTTGTGTGTATTATTTATTAAAATTAAGGTAGCAAACATCCTATAATAAACAACATTTCAACATTTAAATCAATAACTATACTTAGACATAGATATGGTTCCGTTCTGAATCGGGAACCGAATCGGAACCGTCACCAGTGGTTCTAGAACAGGAACCGAACCAGTTGGTCTATTCCAGAACCTACTATGGAACCGCCGGTTTAAAAAAATAATAATATTAAATATGTAATTATTAATATTTAAATTATTTCATATAAATAGCAAACTTTATTATTTATTCACAACATTTAATTTATTATTATCAACAACACAAATAAACATAGCTTAAAATCATACATAATTAGTTTAAATAAACTTTTCCTAAAAGCAAAATTCATTTTCTTAATAATGTGAGTATTTTTTGCATTGTAATTTTCTTTTTATTTTTTATAGTATTTTACAATATCATAATACTAACTAATTGATATTGGATGTGTTTGCATACATATAAAGGTGCATTCTAAATAAATTTTTTTAAATCGTGGTTAAATAATTTAATACTTTTAGATCCAATATTATTTTGACTTTAAAATTTATTTTATTAAAATTAAAAATTATTTTTATTTTTATTTAAAAAAATGTTTCACGATTTCAAAACTGAAATGAGAACTAGGGGTTCTATGGAATCGGATCGGAACCATGAGAGACAGTTCTGGTTCCGGTTCCTCAATTTTAAAAACCTGGAACCGGTTGTTCCAGTTTCGGTTCAGTTTGCTTTCGGAATCGTGACGATGTCTAACTATACTTGTCTAACGTAAGTCTTACTTATCCATTTGTATGGTGCTGAAAATACAAATGATCAAAACTAGAGTTTGGTGTACATATGAGTGTGAATTTCAAAAAATAAAATGAAATAAAAAAGCTTAAAAGTGAGAAAGTCATGGAGTTGACCTTCAATAACACTTCAAATGGCTACTACACGCCAATAGCTTTATAGTCTTGTGGCATCACGCATTATCTTTCAAGTGAGAGTTACCAAATTCACATTCTCCATTTTCCATTATAATGACAAAAAAAAAAAAAAAAAAAGATGACTACAAGACAGATGATTGGTGATTATGAAAGGGCTTAATAGGTAATACCTCGTTCATTCTCATATTGAATAAAAGGAGAATTGAATTCCAATTCAATAAAAATATAATAGAGCTATAATATCTATTATAACATTCATTAGATGTAAAAAATAAAATAAGTAATTTTTTATATAAAAATAAAATATTTATAGTGTTCATTATCTTTGTTACTGAAAGATAATAAAACAAGTAAATATTGAAATAAAAATAAAATATCTATAATGTCTCAAGATAATAATTGTATAGATGATAATTTTCAAGATATGATTTTTTTATGATAAAGATTAAAAATAAATCATTAAATAGCAATTCATGCCTAATGGAGATGCATTAATTTTTATTATTTTCTATAATAGTAATTTATTATAAATTGAGATTCTTCTCAATTCAATTATATAATAATAGCTTTACCTAGAATAAGAAGATAATCAATAGCTATTCCCCTTATAACTATAAATATAAATATTGAATTGCACAAGTGAAGTGCAACGGAATCACGATGAACACAAGTGTACCAACTGCGTATATGAGGACTTGGGGATAAATATGATTTAAATGCATCTATCCGCCCTCAATTTCAACACATGTATAAGATGTTGGGTTTTCTTAGCCTGATACGAATCGGCTGCTCTTAAGCATTTACACATCTGTAGATCAACCCATATGTGAAATAATCCGACAATAGATAGTTAAATTTATTTAATGAATTGGTATTAAATCTCAATTTAGTTTGCATTAAAATTACCGGTACATTTATTATTAATGTATTAGATTTTAGTTTTGATAATCAAATAAAATTGTAATTGGGTGTATTCCAATGAGCATTAGTTGTTATTCTCCATTAACACATTGTTGATTCTTATTGAAAAAAAAATTGTTTGCACTTTCAAAAATTTGGTACACTTGCCAGAGCTATAATTATATTAAACTCTAATAAGGCTTTTAATATACAATCTATTGTTTAAGATATAAATTTGTAAACTAGCTTTCCATTTAAGCAGGCCATTCACTTCCTGTGCTGTGGAAGCAGATGCAGGATCTAGGTTTGTTGTGAAAGAAATAGAACAATAAGAAAATGCTAAGCCAAGTTTTGTGTCCCATGGCTTCCAGTTGTTTTGTAGAACAAGTTGAAGCTTTCGCCTGTACGTATTTTACATTAGCAGTACTCAAGATAGTGCCCAGGTTGGTGCAATAGCATTTTTTTAACTTTTAACTATGGTGGAAGACTATGACCAAAAAAAAACTATGATGGAAGACTGGGTCAACTATCCACTAGCTAGTTGGGAGGGAATTTCATTTGACTTTTCACGATTTGCCTTATTCTTATATTGATGGGACTTATTAAATAATAACAATAATATTAATAAAAAAAATAGCTTAGGGTAGTCTAAAGGTACAACGAATTAATGAAGCTTTAGGTGCCGTGTTTAAACAATAAAGTTTACTACCGCATCGTGGTGTAGTCTTATTTATTTATGATACATATGTCTGCTTTAACGTTAAATTTTAAAATATGCATATAATTATAGTAAGAAACCCAAACTTATGGTTATAAGAACCATAAGTAACACTTTTAGTTTTCAATAGATATTCTTCAACTTTTATAAATTCGAACATGTAGTAGTTGATATTTGTTTGTCTCCTTTTTATTCCAATCCTTAACGTTTTTTTTTTTATACCCCTTTTTGAGGTTCCTGGTTTTAGTTTTCCACCTTTATAAACTTGAGCTTCCATGAGCTTCACTAAGTTTTCCATCCAAAATTGACCTATCACGACTTTTTATCAGTTGCTAATAATGAATTAAAACAATATAATATTATCAAATGTATTCAATAAGATAAAATAATAATAAATTTAAAATAGTAAAAGGTAGAAATTAAAGGGGGGGAAATAGAACCTAGCATCCCTACTTTGGATAATGGTCTTGGCTTTTCTTCAATTTTTTTTATTTTTTATTATTCTTATAATTTTATCCAACTAAATATATTCGGTGATCATTTTTACTCAAATTAGTTATTGGGTTTGTTTGTTTGTTGGCAGATTACAGATATATACATTTTTTTTAAACTTTTTTTCTAATAAATTGTTTATCGAGAAATATATATGGGTAGAAAACAATTAGTAGTTCTTATTAAAAAATCAAATAGATTAAATATAAATACAAATTGAACATATTTATACATATCGTTTTAATACAGATACAGATACAGACGAAAAGCGAGCCATTTAAATAAATCCATTGTCAACAAATAAGAAGCTGCTAACCATAGATGAAAAGCTTAATGGTGTTGATGAAAGTTGTAATTTGTAAAACTTCAAAAACGTTGAGAACTCATAATTGAAAACTCAAATAGAAAATTTCTGCTATATTGAGGACTAAGGGTACATTTATTTTTTAAAAATATTTGAATGCTTAGCTCGTTTTTAGTTTCCACTAGGGGACACTTTATTTGTGTGAACTGTCAAACGATTTCTCAAAGAAACTCTCTATAGTTCCTGGGAGTGTGAGCTTACGGTATTACCTCAAGAATGAGACAACCACGGACGGATGCACGGATTCTTTGAAATGGTGAAGAGATCAATCAACTGATGAATAAAACGAAACTGATCTTTCTCTGATGTCTTTATCAAACCTGAAAAAATGTAAGATACGCCATGTGAAAACAAGCGCTAGTTTCTTGGTCAAAACTTTTAAGTGGAACCTCCTCTTTTATCTACAAAAATTTCTTGCCAACTACGCTTTTGGGTTGAAATTTCAACTGCCAGAATTGATTCCTCCTTGCCGACTTCAATTCGAGAAAGGCTCAAAGTGATATCACATGATATGTATAATATATATATATATATATGTATATATAGTAAGTAAATATTAATAATTTTATAAGATGTAATTATATAAAAAGTAGCTATTTTGAAACTATTTACAATTTCATTATATGTTTAAAAATAATTAATATTTATTTATATATACATTGTGTGTATTATTTATTAAATATTTTTTAAGTTAGCAAGAAGGTATGTGGTAAATTCAAACAGCTAAATTATTGCAAGCCAACCTAGATTAAGGTAGCAAACGTCCTATAATAAACAACATTTCAACATTTAAATCAATAACTAACTAATATAACATGGTTCGGTTTCGAAGCGAAACTGTCACGACGGTTCCAAAATCGGAACCAAACCGATTGGTCAGTTCCAGAACCACCAATGAAACTGCTGGTTTTATAGTTCCCAGGCGGTTCTTTGGCCTAGAACCGGTGGAACCGACAATTCCACCCGATTCCATTGAAAAAAATAAAAAATAATATAAATATATAATTTTTAATATGTAAATTATTTCATATAAATAGTAAAATTTATTACTTATTCACAACATTTAATATGTTATTATCAACATCATAAATAAAGATAGCTTAAAATTATACATAATTAGTTTAAATAAACTTTTCTTAAAAGCAAAATTCATTTTCTTAATAATATGAGATTATTTTTTGCATTGTAATTTTCTTTTTATTTTCTAAAGTATTTTACAATATCATAATACTAACTATAATTGATATTAAACGTATTTGTGTATATATAAAGGTGCATTCTAAATAATTTTTTTTAATTTTGATTAAATAATTTAATACTTTTAGATCCAATAATTATTTTGATTTTAAAATTTATTTTATTAAAAATTAAAAATTATTTTTTTATTTTTATTTAAAAAAACGATTCCATGATTCCAAAACCATGGGAGGCGGTTTTGGTGCCTCAATTTTAAGATCCAGAACCGGCGATTCCAATTCTAATTCCAATTCAGTTTCGTTCCAGAACTGTGACGATGTCTAACTATACTTGTCTAACATAAGTCTCACTTATACATTTGTATGGTGTTGAAAATACAAATGATCACAACTAGAGTTTGGTGTACATATGAGTGTGAATTTCAAAAAATAAAATGAAATAAAAAAGCTTAAAAGTGAGAAATCGTGGAGTTGACCTTCAATAACACTCCAAATGGCTACTAGACACCAATAACTTTATAGTCTTGTGGCATCACACATTATCTTTAAGTGAGGGTTACCAAATTCACAATCCCCATTTCCCATTATAATGGAAAAAAAAAAAAAAAAAGATGACAACTAGACAGGTGATTGGTGATTATGAAGGGGCTTAATAGGTAATACCTCATGCATTCCTGGATTGAATAAAAGGAGAATTGAATTCCAATTCAATAAAAATATATATAGTTATAATATCTATTATAACATTGACTAGATATGAAAAAATAAAATAAGTAAGTTTTATATAAAAAATAAAATATTTATTTCTCACTTTTAAGCTTTTTTATTTCATTTTATTTTTTGAAGGTCAACTCCACGAATTTCTCACTTTTAAGATACAATTATTTGTTACTGAAAGATAATAAAACAAGTAAATATTGAAGTAACAACAAAATATCTATAATGTCTCAAGAAAATAATTGTATAGATGATAATTTTCAAGATATGATAATTTATGACAAAGATTAAAAATAAATCATTGAATAGCAATTCATGTCTAATAAAAATGCATTAATTTTCATTATTTTCTACAATAGTAATTCATTGTAAATTGAGATTCTTCTCAATTCAATTATATAATAATGGCTTTATCTAGAATAAGAAGAGAATGAATACTTATTCCCCTTATAACTATAAATATAAATATTGAATTGCACAAGTGAAGTGCAACGGAATCACGACAAACACAAGTGTACTAACTCGGCATATGAGAACTTGGGGATAAATATGATTTAAATGCATCTATTCGCCCCCGCCCTCAATTTCAACACACCTATAAGATGTTGGGTTTTCTTAGGCTGATTCAAATCGGCTGATCTTAAGTATTTACACATCTGTAGATCAACCCATATGTGAAATAATCTGACAATAGATAGTTAAATTTATTTAATGAATTGGTATTAAATCTCAATTTAGTTTGCATTAAAATTACCGATACATTTATTATTAATATATAAATTTTAGTTTTGATAATCGAATAAAATTGTAATTGGGTGTATTCCAATGAACATTAGTTATATTATTCTCCATTAACACATTGTTGATTTTTATTGAAAAAAAAAAAATTGTTTGCACCTTCAAAAATTTGGTACACTTGCCAGAGCTATAATTATATTAAACTCTAAATAAGGCTTTTAATATACAATCTATTGTTTAAGATATATATATATATATTATATATATTTATGTATTATGTTATATCTAATCTACATTTTATAACAATCATATATATATAAATATATATATATATAACATATTTATTTAATATAATAAATGAATCAAAACATTTTTAACATAAATTATGTGTATAAACATATCTTACGTATATTTGTTACTGTATTATGCAATGTATATATATAGATAATGTAATATATATCTATGAAATATACGTTATATTTAATTCATACATTGTAATACTCTCTAAGTTATACAAATGTAATATTTATAATATATCCACTTTATAAATGTTTTATATGCAATAATTTATTTTTCAACATATAGATAATTATATGATAGGTGAAATGCCCTAAAAAATATTCTAAAATTTAGACATTATAGTATATATTAAAAGACAACCTTTCCTTTTCCAATCCTTTTAGACCTGGAAACCTATTTCTCCTTGTATATAAATAAGGGGTGAGCGATACAAAGTGGATAGGATATAACTTTTTTCTTTTTCCAATCATTTTAGACCTGGAAACCTATTTCTCCTTGTATATAAACTAGGGGTAAGCGGGTATAAGGTGGGCAGAGTATAAAGTATTATCCATACTCCACCATGTAAGGTATTGGGTACCATGTGGAACCTAAAGATTTTTTGATGAAATCTCTCTTTCTTTCTTAAATTTCAAGTTTATAGTATTTGACATGATTTCATCTAATATATAAAACTACCTTATTTTTATATATTCACTATAAATAACATGCGGAATGAAATTTTAAATGTAATTTGTTAATATCTTAAGTTCTTCAACATATCGAATATGTTTATGTATAAAATCTGAAATTTGTATCAAATATATGTAAAACCTATTTATGTGATATTAAACAAAATTGTAGAAGATACAGCAAATTCCGAAATTAAAACTTTTATAACTACTTCTATATTAATAAATTTTAGAAGATAAACAACAAATCTATATAATTTGGAAGTCCAAGTACATGCATACATCCGCGATTCTTTTAAAGTAAAAATAATAAATTATTTCCAAAATAAAATAGTACAAGTTCTTTGATAATGAAAATTTTTATAAAGTGGTCTACAAATAATAATCTTGAACAAAAGTGGTTACAAGATATAAAAAAAAAACAAAGTACTATAATTTATATCTTATATAGTAAGATTATTTTATAATATTTAACAAGGTGATACAGTATACCTTAAAACATGTACCTTTTATATATTAGAGTATAAGTTTTAAGGTGGGTACATGGTATAAAGACGTCATATCTTATCATGTGATCTTTAATACCCACCTAAATCCTATCCAATCAAGTAGGATATGGCTAGGTACCTTATACAATAAGATTATTCGCTCACCCTTGATATAAACCTTACTTGAAATCGAATCCTTATTAGTAAAAGTTTTAGAATAATTCACAAATTCTGCCAAAAATAGAAAAATCCTATAAGATGGTAAGAAATTTATGAACATTTTTCTTCTATCATTTTATAGTTACTTCTCGTAACCTTTTAGTGACTTTGTAACTTTTCTTTATAGGAATTTTTAATAGCATATTATACGAATGAGAATCACAAATCAATAAAAAGATCATAAACCTGTTTATCTATTTCTTTTAGGTAATCCCTCATAAATCAATAGTAATAAAATCCAATTGTTAGAAGAATTGAGGGTTCTTACTATAAGATCTTAACAGTGTGATTCTCTTATAACAAGTACGTAAGTGTTATGAATAAATTACTCAAGATAATTGAATCTATGATTTTGTAGGAAATGAAAAGAGTAGCCGTGAAGCAAACAATGATGGAACAATAGACATTACTTCAATTCTATTGTTGATGTAGGATTCTATGACCTATCACAATAATTGGTACAGTATTGTATAAGATTTAGAGTATGGCATACTTCATTTTTATGAAATGATACGATTATATACAGTTGAGATTAATGAAAACATAAACATAATGAAAGGATGAACTAGAAAGAATTGGGATATAAATTTAAACATGGAAACTTGTAAACGAACTTAAGTTAATAATTGTATGCAACTAAAAATCGGCAAAAGTTGAGTTTGAAGATGAATCGCATGATAAAAAGGTAAAATATTTGGTTTTTATGGAGAAGAATAGAGAATAATATCTTGACAATAGGACAAGTCGATGTCGAAAGATCCTAGATCCATCCAAGGAAGAAACAAGGCTAAAGAAGACAACTGAACCAAATCAACCAATCACCATTGACCTCCCTTAATCAACCGCCCTTAGCTGGCTGCAACTTTGCTAGACTTTCTAGGATATAGTCAAAAGTCTACATATATATACATATATATATAAAGAAAAATAAAATAAAGGGCATATTTAGTTTATCGTTTTTGTGCCTAATAAATACTGAACAAATACTAAATTGATACAAATATGATACCGATGAAAAATCGATAATTTTACTCATAAGCTGATCAAACTGAATCGATATTTAAGCGATACCAAACCAATACTGAACCGATATAGCTCCGATACTGTCACGCCTCAGAGGATACCCTAAACGTGGCAGTCCGCCTCATATAATATTAAAGCTAATGAATGACAACCTTAGTCACGCAAGAGCTTTGATATCACATGCAAGGCGTGCTCCCAAGATAGTAGGAGACTCATAGGGGTATTAAGTCTAAATAGATAGCAAAAGCAAGCATGAACTTAAATAGATAAACATAAGATCTTCATTTAATAACAAGTTGGTACATCATCTTTGGGGCATTCCCCCGCCTTAAAGTCTTTGTTCAACTATACTAATAACAAAATAGACATAACTACCACATAAGCTTACTATAGAGATTTTTCCTAGAAGTCTATGTTCAAAACTAAAAATACATAAACTTTTTCCAAAAACTCCTAGTGGCTTAAACTCGTACCTGGCACACGGGGCTCCTTAGGGCCAACCATAGATAATCATACTGTAATATAAAACTATAAGGGTATAAGCAAATCTAGCTTAGTGAGATAATTCCTAACTATATAACATTTCCATATAACAACCAAGTTATTTAATTCAAGCATATGTAATGCACCAATCACATAAGCAGACAAATACACAAGATTAACCGGAAATCAAGTACAGCATGGATTTAACGCTCTCCATGACAAGGGTTGGGAGGTTACAGGCCCATACGTCCATCAATATTTGCAGATTTACCAGCTCCTGCTCGCCCTGTAGACTTCCTGGCTCCTACTGGCCCATGTAGACTTTCCGGCTCCTACCAGCCACCACTACTACTTCCTCGTTTCCCCACACGAAGAATAGTAGCGAAATAAATGTGACTCACAAGTATCATATGCATGAATAAATTTTAATTATACATTTAACCATATAAGTTGAATTCATGTTAAAGGTGATCAACCATAATTTCATCATATCAATTCAAGAATCACACTTTTATTTAACATATCGTCATTCGATATACTTAATTTTCATTCAACAAATATTTCATAACAATTGTTCATTTATCTTTTCCTAAATTTCTAGTGCCATTAATTACAAGCACAACCAAGGAAATGTAACTTAGGAAAAAAATTAATTCACTCCATATCGGTAGATCTAATCGAAATAGTCCTTCGAAAAGACGATCTCGGATCCTTTGTTACCTAAACAAGATGAAATATCAAAAATGAATCTTTCATGAAACTTCTATTCTGAAGATTCTAAACTTTTCTTAAAATCGCGGTAAAATCGTATAAGAGGAAATTCCAACTTAAAATGGCCATAACTTGCTCATTTTAACTCGGAATTTCGAGTATAATATGTCGTTTTCTACCTACTTGAAAAGATATACACATTTGTAAACTTATTTTCATAAAACTAAGTCATTTGGGTCCCGAAAAAGAAGCGACCAAATTCTCTACAAATTTGTAAAAACTTCAGTTCCTCTTTTTAAATAAAACTCACTTGAAGAGATGAATGTTCCAAGTATTTTTATAAACTTTTTGGAAGACATATACATATATGTATTGACTCATAACAAATGGATGAAGTAAATGAAATTGTCTCAACTATGAAAAAGTAAAGTTTAAAAGATTTTGAACTCGAGATTTGTTGGAATATTCATTTTACTTTTAAAAAGATCTTGAGTTATTTGAGATGAATATTCTAAATTTAATCTCTTGTAATTACTTTAAATTCCTAAAGAGTGGTTTTATTTTCTAAACTTGGATTCCAACAACTTTCAAAAGTAATAACAATTTCATAAAATGATATTTTGTTTCTTATAATGACTCTAAAAGAATTTCTAATACTTGATGAAAAATAAGTTTTTATAAAACCTTTTGTTTTAAGAAAAACCATTTCTAAGCATGTTTTATGAGGTTTTTAAGAAATTTATTTTCTACATTTATTTCTTTAGAAAGAATCTTTAATTTAAGAAAACACTTCCTCATTTATTTTTGTTGAGACAAAAACATTATGTTCATGCATGAATATGAATCATAAGTTATGAAAATATAACAAGATCATAATAACTTAAAAGAATAAGCATATAAAGAAATAAATCAAGTATTGGGACCTTAGCTTCATCAAGGTACCCCGGGACTAAGAAAATACTATTCCCGAAAAGAAAAGAAAAAGTTTTGACTTGATGAGGACAAGTCTAAGACTAGAAAGACTAGTCTTAAGAACAACTTGAAATTAAATAAATTGCAATTAAGTAATAAATTGCATGTAAGGTAAATAAATTGTAAGACAATGAGCTTATATGCTCTAAATAATATATATATATATATAATATAGCTATATAGATATTTAGATAGTTATGAACATAAAGGAGTTGAGATTATGAACAAAAACAAAGTAGAACCTATTGTTGCTTTCTTAACCTTCATGGTTTTAGAAAACACACACTAAGTTCATACTAAGTAGATGAACATAGGAACTTCTTGAAGAATTTTTACCTAAAAGAGATGAACTAGAGAGAGCTTCTTGGAAGAACTTTCTTGGAGAGATTTGGAGAGAAATTTGAGTATAGTAACTTTAGTAAAGAAGTGGTGTGAAAGAAGTGAAGGTAAGAGAGGGTATTTATAGGAAAATCGGGGAGATAAATTGTGTTAATTAAATAAAGTGAAAAATAAAACAAATTAAGTGAGGGATGGGGGTGGCCGGCGCTACACATGGGTTAAACGGGGAGAGAATTTTATTTTTTTGTTATTTTGTTAATTAAAAGTAAGAAATGAGAGATGTGAAGTTGTATTGGAAATGAAAATATATAAGAAATAGATGTATAGGTAGTAACAATAGCTTGTAAGGAAAAGTAGAGATAGGTGAATAGTGTAGAATAGTAGTAAATAGTGTAATGTAAAGTAAACATGACAATTTAAGTACCGGTAGTAAGAAAATATGCGTATAAATGTGATATCCAATATTTTTAGCTACCGAAAAATTTTAAAATTGATATTTTTGGAAATCTTATATTTTTTACCAGTCTAATGGTATATTCGAAATTTTTTTTACTATTCCGAGCCTCAGGACGCGTTTTTCGAGAACTGTGTCCGATCGAGTTCAAAAGACACTCTAATTTTGCAAAACTGATATTTTTATATAACCTATGGCTATTACGAACTATTATAGCTAATTATTCCAACTTCATTTTCTAGGGCTAAAGAAAATGGCAATGCCGGAGTTAAGCGGTTACGGTAAACTAGGGTTTTGTTGACTTTGAAAATCCGGTTGACTTCTGATTAGGTTTAAGCATTTAATTTGATCGAAAACTTCGGGGGTTTACAGATACAATAAAAATCTAACAATCCAAATAGGCCCAAAATTTATGCTAAATGTAATTTTATGGGTTCATGGTAAAATGGAATTTTAGGGTTCATGAAGTTTACATATCTTTAAAAGTCAAAAGTTAAAATGGAACTTTGCATGTTCATAGTAAACTCATAATGTATGAATTGTGTTATTCATGTTAGATTTTAAAGTTTACGCAACACGTGGTACACAGCTATTGTTACTTATTGCTTATGCATGCTAGGTTTAATATTATTGGATTAAATAACATTTGAATTAAATGGTACAATACATGTTGTTTATGCTATGTGAAAAGTTTTTGTGAAAACCTATAAAGCTGTAAAGACACGTATTTTTAATAGTACTTCTTGGAACCTGCACTATTTCCTAGTTTGTTGTTTTTGTTCCAACAACCATAGCATACATAAGAACTCTTAGAATCACTCGATTTAGCAAGTATGGTATAATTACAAAGATATTTGGATCATTTGATCCGTTAGGCATCTTGGGATCTTTGGATCCACCATGAAAGGTAAAATTTCTATCCGATGCAACTATGGTCATTTTCTTTGAAAAATTATTTTATTAGGACTAGTTTCAATTGATTCCTATATTTTAGTATGTTTATCGATTTATGTTTATGGTTATAGTAATTGGTAAGTGTTTTAATATGTGTTATGCTATTTGTCTTTTTGTTACATTAGTATGGTAAGTTGCAACTGGTTTGACATTGTATGTGTGTGTATGTGATGGCCATACTAGGCATTTCCCACTTGCTCCATCTTTTTTAAGTTATGTAGATAATGGCCGAGGATCAATATAATGATACAAGTGATAATCTTTCCATTCACATTGAGATTTGCAATAATTGTGCAATTGAGATTATGTGGTTTACATGTTATTAGTAGTAACATACATGTGTGTTTTGATATGTGTGCTTTCTAGGGCCCTTGATGCCTTTGTCTCTAGGTATTATAATATGTTATACATATAATCTTTATCTAACATATAGATTATGTATTTACAACCTATAAATTATCTATATATAGGTGTTATAGATATCTATATGAATTTGTTATAAACATTACATTTACATGCTATACGATCTATATATGTTTTGTGTGTGCATTATATATATACATATATATAGCAAATAAATCAATCATATATTTTGGATATGTTATATGTATGTTATGTATTTAATTTGCAATATGTTATATATATATATATAATTTATTTCTTATAGTTATGAAAACTTTTAGACCATGAGTAAATAGGTAATATGGTATATTTCGAGAATATTTATATTATTCTTCATCTATTACCTTTAAGTAAACAACCGCAATAATTATTCTTGAGAAACAAAAAAATGTCCCTTTAATGTTTACGTCATGTAAATTTCTATTATAAGAAAAACTACTCTAATTGTAGAGATTTTTTTCATTTCTATTATTTCATACTTGTAAATATTTTATAGATTTATATGTAACTTTTAATCAATAAATTGGTCAACACGAGATGCAAGACACATTATGAACAGGTTGGTAATAGTTCTATGTTTTCATACACAATCAATAAATGAGTTATGTCACAAGTCAAAGTTTTCAAACACGAATTCATTTATATACGGATACTAGACATGTCACAATAACTTGAATTACCAACTTTAATGCATAAGTTTTAGCTACTTAGCTATAAATTAATTTATAAGTTTTTTTTTCCACTTGAAACTAGAAATGCATTTAATAAACATTACTTTTTTATATACTCAATAGTAGGGATATGATTTCCTCAATACATGTATTCATAACACCAGTAATATTTACAATGTCTTTCCACAAATTACAAGCATCACTAAGAAGGACAAAAAATGAAAAATCCTTTGAGGCTTCCTTCATCCTTGTTTTTGTCTAATAACAACTCTCAAGTGAGTTACCATCTCTAGAGATAAAAGAGAGTTCAACTTCCTCATAGTAGCATAGTTTTGTCTTATATGCAATGTGTCGACACCTCATTTTTGCCCCCTTTTAAAAATAAAAATACAAAAAATGAAGAATTTAGAAAAATCATAAAAAAAAAAAAAGATAGAAAACACAATAAAAATTAAAAAAAAAACATCTTCTAGTAAATAATTTTTTTAGAATAAAAATTGGAAAATAATATATATATATATATATATAAGATTTTGGACTTGTTATTGATCTTATCATATTTTAGGCTGCATTTGTGAATGAATTTGGATTCTAAACTCATATCACATTTAGCCCATTTTTTTATTAAAACTATACTAGGCCTAATTTTCATAGGTTAAGTATGTTTGATTTGAGTTAGCTAATCAAAAAAATCTAAGCTCGGTTGAGAGAGACGTGCGGTTGGAATATAGGAGGCCGGGTTCGATCCAGGATGCAAACCACAGTCTTTCCATTTTATTCTTGCCTAAAGTGCGTACGGTGCACGCGCTGATCTACAGCCGACGAGCGTCGTCTTCCCCAATCTCCCCGTCCTCCATTTTTGAAATCAGGAGCTCTAATGTACCTCATACGAGCTCAATTTGAGTTCATTTCTATATAGGGGAAGATCAAAAGCTAAATCTAGGACTATCAATTAAGCTTTTAACATGTTTTAAAGACAAAATTAAATCAAATTCATAACCCCCAACTCCGCATTTCCGTAATTCCCCGACCTTTTCACTTGCTCGTAACGGCCATTAATGGCCGCACGTTTGATCTCTCCAACTTCCTAATCTCCCCTTTTAAAACACCAGAAACTCCTCCAACAAGATCAAGATGGACCAAGAGAGCAAATTCGGGGAAAAAAAAATCTAGAACATGCGTTTCTTTTAAACCCAGTCACCACCGCCATCTACCTAAAACCCAAATCATCATTGATACCCATCGAATACCACCAACCGCTGCTAATCCATCATTCACGAACTCTCCCAACCTAGAAACCACCATTAATAACCTCCCAAATTCACCAACACTACACCGTCGCCACAGGAACAGCTCAGAAACACCATGACCACAAACGATTTCATTAAGATCGAAATTGAAAGCTAAATCCACCATGTTATCGAAATTCGCAAAAGAGAAAGAAACGGAGAGAGCCTCTTCTTTTTGTCCAATCCGATTCGTTTCAGTCCGTGCCCGCACAGAACCTACGCTCGCCAGTGCTAACCCAACCATCTGAAGGCTTTAATGCCTTTGTTTCTTTTCTTTTCTTTCTTCTATTATTATTATTATTATTATTCTTTTCTATTTCTCCATTTCCAGGTCAAGATTGAAGTCTCGAACCAGTTGTATATATGGGATCATTTGTTTATTTTATTTTATTTTATTTTATTTGACTAAGTATGGGACCATTTTTTCATTCATTCTTTCATACAATCCATGTATATGTAACAAAATCATGATAATGAAAAAATAGTATAAAAATAAGTAGTATAGATATATATTAATATTGTATGATAGACGTGTGGTTATGATATATTTATGACACTAATAAAATTCGAAATTTTGCTATATTTGTTATATATTAGATATCGTCATTTGGTATGTATTTGTTAGGTAAATACGTTAAAACATGTAAAAGAATCTTACTGCTTATTCCTACAAAATGAAAAGAATCTTTTAACCAGATTAGCTCAGAATGACAATAGGTTAATCTAATTCCAAACACTTGCCCTAAACACATGAGAGCTGAGCAATAATCAAGTGAGGAAACTAACTTATTCCTTAAAGGAAATCTGCCTTGCATTTGATACATCAGTCAAAATGATGATAGGCATTCAATTCTTTTGTCCCAAACATTTTTATCCTTTGCTCACCCATTTGAGCCAATTAAAAAGAAACTTTTCAAATTAAACCCTGTCAAGAATTACCCCACACTGGGGCACAATGGAGGTTAAGGTAATTAATCAAATTAGAGAAAAAGGATAAAATGAGTTGTATTTGCCTTAGTTGCACCAATTCATGGGTAATGACTGTGATCGATATGTCATGTTCTATTTGAAATAAAGAAGAGTCTTTTACCATACACACACTTAAACATACCCTATCATTATGGGATATATTTATTTTGTGGCAAAATAAAGAAAATCAAAAAGTGATTCTTTTCAAAAAGTTAGCCAAACTAAAAAGAAAAAGGGGGAAATAAAAAAAGAGAAGAAAGAAAGAAGAAAGGCTAGCTCATGCACTTTCACAACCCCTCAGACTAAAAATTCCTAGGTCATATCTGACCTTGTAGGCTCATCATAGCTTTTTACAAGTTGCAAGACATTCTTCAAACTTTAGGCCTATCAAATTTAATGCCCGAAAATGCTAATGCTTTTTACATTGGGCTCAAAGTTTCAGAATTCAAAAGAACCACATACTCATACACATTCCTCCCAAATAGACTCCTTTGATTAAAGGAACTGAATTTATTCTAAACAACATTCACCCATGAAACTGGGGCAAATACAACTTAGTTCTTCCTACAGGTTCTTAACTTATAAACCCGGGATGATGATTGAATTGAATCCATTTTAAAATTTGACCTTCACATGAATATCCTTCATTTGTTAAACCATTGACCAAAAGCCTACTTTCAGTCCTAAAAAGACTTATTAGATTGATTTAAAATGTATCACTTTAAAATTGGACCGTAATTTAGGGAATTGAAGTCTTGAGTGAAGATAAACCATAAGGAGCGTGATGAAGTCCTCTTAGACTGGACAATTTCATTAAAAGACCTTTCCCCATCTTAAGAGTCAAAAGAATGTGCCCCTAAATTCATGATAATACCCCTAAAGTTAAGAATGAGCACATAAGAAACATGGAAAGCCCCAGTAAAGTCCAACTGCCTTGTTTTCTGCATGAGATGTGTCACCTGAATGGTACTTTGGAATGTTGATATCCCCTTACAATAAGCGATTGGTGATGTTTATAATTTTCTACGCAGATGGTAAACCCAATTCTATACTGATTTGAGATGAAATGTTGGATACCTTAAGCAAATTCCAGAATCATTGACAAACCATGGGACATGATTTCCTTTTGACTAAGGAGCTTCACATACCCAAAGCTTTAATGCTAGAGTAGGAGAAGTCCCAAATATACCCCTTCAATGAAAATTACCCTGAAAAGGCATTTTATGCCATTATCATCCCTGATAAAAAAACAATTTTGAACCTATCATGACTAAAGCAAATGACTGTTAAGCAAGTCCACTTTGTGATCAAAACTTTTAAAGGGTTGATGAAATTTCCTTGCTCATTAGCAAAATAATTTTTCAAAAACATTAATAAATTTTGAAATATTCATGTAAAAAGAAAATTTTCCCAAAGAGAAATAAAAGAACAAAAAAAGAAGATTTCCAAGCACTTCAACAATTTTCAAAAATGTTTTCAAGAATGAGCACTTTTACCATCCTGCGAAAAGCCTTAGCAATTTCCCACAAGCATTTGGAACCTTAATTATCCTAAGTTGTAGGAGATTTGGTATTCCCATCACATTTCAAACCCTGACATTCCTTAGTTTTTAAGAAACCTTGATATTTACAAAATCTTTATCCCTTCGGAACGCAAAATTCTTATCCATGCTTGGCAAGGTGTAAAACTTTTCAAAAATCCTTGTTTATCAAGGTGACCACAAAATCCTTGTTTATCGAGATGACCAAAAAACCTTTGTTTATCAAGGTGATAAAAAATCCTTGGCTATCAAGGTGACCAAAAACTCTTGTTTATCAAGGTGACAAAAAATTATTATTTATCAAGGTGACAAAAAATCCTTGGCTATCAAGGTGACAAAAAATCCTTGTCTATCAATGTGACTGAAAAACCCTTGGCTATTAAGATGACCAAAAAACCCTTGGCTATCAAGGTGACCAAAATCTTTGTCTATGAAGATGACCTTTCGAAAACTCTTAGCTATCAAAGTGACCAAAATCCTTGGCTATCAAGGTAACTAAGAAACCCTTGGTTATCAAGGTGACCAAAAAATTTTTGGCTATCAAGGTGACTAAAAAACCCTTAACTCTCAAGATGACCAAAATCCTTGCCTATCAAGGTGACCAAAATGCTTGTCTATCAAGGTAACGTTTTCAAATCCTTGACTATTAAGGTGACCAAAAAACCCTTGGCTATCAAGTGACCAAAATCCTTGTCTAACAAAGTGACCGTTTAAAAAATCCTTGGCTATCAAGGTGGTCATTCTCAAAATCCCTGCTTGTCAGGATGAAGTTTTGTAGTTTAATCCGTTAAGTTTAGGTATTAGGTAAAAATGCTGTCTTTTTTATCTTTATCGTGGAGTTTTGCTCAAACTCCACCATAAAGAGGAGTAGCTGTCAACACCTCACTTTTTCCTCTCTTTTAAAAATAAAAATACAAAAAAAATGAAAAATTGAAAAAAAAACCATCTTTTAGTAAATAAGTTTTTTTTTTTTTTGGAATAAAAATTGGAAAACAAATAATATATATATAAAGATTTTTGGCTTATTATTGATCTTGTCATGTTTTAGGTTACATTTGGGAATTAATTTGAATTCTAAACCCGTATCAAATTTGGCCCATTTTTATTAAAATTATATTAGGCTTGATTTTAATAGGTTAAGTATACTTGATTTGGCTTAGTTAATGAAAAAAATCTCAGCTTAGTTGGTAGAGGCGTGCAGTTGGAATATGAGAGACCGGGGTTCAATCCAGGACGTACACAACGGTCTTATGTGTGGCACGCGCTGATCTAAAGCCGACGCGCTTAGGAAGACGTGCACGTGTGGTCATCTTCCCCAGTCTCCCCGTCCATTTTTGAAATCAGGAGCTCTAATGTACCTCATACGAGCTCAATTTGAGCTCATTTCTATATAAGGGAAGATCAAAAGCCAAATCTAGGACTATCAATTAAGCTTTTGACATGTTTTAAGACAAAATTAAATCAAATTCATAACCCCCAACTCCGCATTTCCGTAACTCCCCGACATTTTCACTTGCTCGTAACGGCCATTAATGGCCGCGCGTTTGATCTCTCCAACTTCCTAATCTCCCCTTTTAAAACACCAGAGACTCCTCCAACAAGATCAAGATGGACCAAGAGAGCAAATTCGGAAAAAAAAAATTCCAGAACATGAGTTTCTTTTAAACCCAGTCACTACCGCCATCTACCTAAAACCCAAATCGTCATTGATACCCATCGAACACCACCGACCGCTACTAATCCATCATTCATGAACTCTCCCAACCCAGAAACCACCATCCCAAACCACCTTTAATAACCTCCTAAATCGCCACAGGAACCACTCAGAAACACCATGACCCCAAACGATTTCATTAAAACCAAAATTGAAAGCTAAGTCCACCATATTATCAAGATTCGCAAAAGAGAAAGAAACAGAGAGAGCCTCTTCTTTTTGTCCAATCCGATTCGTTTCAATCCGTGCTCGCACAGAACCCATGCTTGCCAGTGCTAACCCAACCATTTGAAGGCTTTAATGCCTTTGTTTCTTTTCTTTTCTTTTCGCTATTATTATTATTATTATTATTATTATTATTATTATTATTATTATTAATCTTTATTATTATTATTATTATTATTATTATTATTATTAATCTTTTCCATTTCTCCATTTCCAGATCTAGATTGAAGTCTCGAACCAGTTGTACATATGGGATCATTTGTTTATTATATTTTATTTTATTTGACTGAGTATGGGATCATTTTTTTCATTCATTCTTCCATACAATTTATGTACATGTAACAAAATCATGATAGTGGAAAAATAGTATAAAAATAAGTAATATAGATATATATATATATATTAATATTGTATGATAGATGTGGGGGTATGGTATATTTATAACACTGATAAAATTCGGAATTTTGCTATATTTGTTATATATTAGATATCATCGTTTGGTATGTATTTGTTAGGTAAATACGTTAAAACATGTATTTGTTATACCTTTTGACTTTAGGATATGAAATTATGTGTAAATTAGAGACTTAAAAATTACCACGTATAAATTAGCGACATTTATCTATATGATATCGTGATTGGAATTAGTACATAAATATTAGATTTATTATAGAATATGAAGTTGTATATTAGTGTTAGGATATGGATCTATATGTGGATTTGATTTTAGTTGATGACATGATAGAGCTAAATTAGTCTAGGTTTATATACAGTAGAGTTATGGATTTAGAATTTTCAATATGTCCTTTCTATATATGATTTGCTTTTGCGATCTTATTTAGATCCTTGTACATATTAGACCATTCTTATCAATAATTTAAAAAAATGGAAAAATCTTGAAAAAAGAACAAAAATGTTTTTATTCATTTTGCCTTTCTATAGGGATATATATTAGTAAATAAAATCTTTTCACTATCATATATATATAGATATATACTTATCACTTAGTTAGTTTCCAAAATACAAAAAATAAAATAAATGGGATTTTCCAAAAATAGATATCTTTTAGGAGTAATAAAAAAAAAGAAAATAAAAATTAGATGTTTTAGGGATTTTCAAAAATCAAAATATAAATGGTTAATCACTTAAACTTGACGGATTTTCACAATTAAAAAGAACAAACAAATTAAAAATTTTATAAAATCAAAACGAACTACGAAGACCTGATTCCGGCTAGCAGATACGTAAGCACCTATAGGGCAATCACAAAAATAAAAAACTTCTAGGATCTTTTTTAAAACAAAAAAAAAAAATTTTGTAAATACGTAAATATATATACTTTTAAAAAGACTAAAATTAAAAAAATAAAAATAAATAAATTAATCTCTTTGGCCCATATAATTCAAGATTTCTAAAGCTCGTTTTAAGCCTAGATAATCGTTTTAGTTTTAAAGTAACAGCTCCCGAACTCATCAATTTCTGGTTTTTCGCACATACCAGTAGTCGAACTAAAAGCCAAACCACCTATTTGGTTTATGGTTCACCTTTTTCAGACTTTAGCCAGTGGCGACTTCAGTCAAAATATTTTTCAAAAACCAAGCTTTTTTATGAAAACCCTACTGGTTCCTTGTCGAGTGATCCATGTCAAATGGATTGGGTTTGATATGGATCAAAACCTTTAGGAGAAAAAGAACAAAATCCAGGCTCGACACAATGATAGCAAGAAAGTATCAAAATATCATATTTACCATTGATAAAGTTTACCCATTTGTGAATCTACGTTTACTTTATTTGCTTGAGCCCCATAAACTAATAACAATTGAGTTCCCTATATGGTTTCTATAATTACACAATAATTATATCCAAAATACCACTTCTCTTGAATAGCCTTATATCCCTTTTTCTTCTTCATCTTGGATTACATGACGCACATCAACCCCCACAGACTTGCTGTAGACTAACGTATTATCAAAAAACACAATAACAAACTCTAAAAAATAAGGTTGAAAATTTTATATATAATGGATTAACAAGTAATGGGAGCATTACTCAATCCAACGAAATCATTAAGAATCCATAATGTCTAAGTTATAAAAGTTATTTTCTCATTATTGGTTATATACACCTTATCTGATGATAATTGAGCTAAGATCTAACTTAGAAAAGAAAAATAAAAAACAAAAAATAAAAAGTAAAAATAATACAATTCATTTCATCTATTGTATGGAAAGATGAAATGAACCAAAACACCAATCATAAATTAACAAATCCAATTTTCAAATTTAAAGTCAAAAGGAAGTCAAATGATGCAATTAGGGCCTAATTTTTTATGGAAAATTACAATTTTTTTCCCTAACCATGAACAAAGATGCATCAAAATTTTAGTTAAACTAAATAAAATAAATTTATTTTAGCATATAATTTCATAATTTTTCCCTAAACATAAACTAGTAAAAATTGCCTAAATTCAGCATCTGCAAAAAATGGGATGGTTAGAATTGTGCCATGTTGTATAATATGATAAAAAGTGAAAAATCCTACTAGCAATCATGTAACACCCCAATCTTTCATCAAGGCGCATACTGTCACGCCCCAACGGGTACCCTAAACGTGATAACCCGTCGTACGTACGCAATATTAAAGCTCAAGAATGACTACCTCAGTCACTTGAAAGCTTCCATATCAATACAAGGCGTACATTCACAACAAAGGGAGATCGTTGAAGTAATGTGTTTTAAGATATTGGCAGCGGAACATACAAAATAACACTTAATATATAACATAGGAACATAAAGTCTTACAACTTCTAAAGGGTATTCTCCTAATAAATATGTAACAACATGGTTCTACTGAATATAACATAACTAAAGCTAGAAGATTTTAGAAGAAATCTACTCTATGACTTCAAAGTAGAATTCCTCCAAAAGCTTCTCAAAATAAGGATTCTACCCGGGAAATCAAGGTGGTCTCGGGTACAAAAGGTAATCCTGTAATATCAAAAGTCTATAGGAGTATAAGCATGACTAGCTTAGTGAGATATCCTTATGCAACAGTACTCAAACAAACAATCAAACAAGTTTATTAATTCAAGCATATGAAATGCAACAACCATATGAACAAACATTACATACGACTATCCGGTTTCGTATGTATGATGGATTTACCCCTCCATCGGTGGTTAGGGAATGCTTTGAATTGGGCCCTGAACGACCTCCTTAAAGTTTGCGCGCGTCTTGGGGTTCCAACAACCGTACTACTAGTCCTCGGGCTTTCCATACCCAAAGCGATCGATCCGACTCGGCTACACCTTGAGGCCGTATTCCCCGAACGTCCTAACCCTCAAGATGTAGCTAGGCAACTTACCTTTCCGGTCCCACGCTGAGGAGTAGTAGCAAAACTTCGAAATAATATTCTAAGTGATATGCATAAGCAATTTATTATATGAGGATTTCAATATGACATTAAATCATTTAGAGCGATCAAACAATATGTGCACACATAACAATACATACATGGAAACATTTATATCAATCACAAATCGGGTTCCGATAGACTTATCGTTCATTGATCGCACACAATGAATCACATACATAATTCTCATAATATCCCACATGCATATCAATTTTATCTTTTCCTAACATCTAGTGCTCTATTCTACAAGCACATGCGCGAATACATAAGCGTGAAGGAAACTCACTCGTCCATAGCGATCTAGGAGTCGAAATAATCCTCGGGGAAGACAAGATCGTGATCCTCGACACCTAAACAAAAGAAATACCCAACATGAGTATTTCATCCAAGATCTATTCAATTTCTATACTTCTATCTTAGAGAATTCGTAAAAATCGTATGGAATGGAAATTCCAACTTAAAATGGCCATAACTTGCTCATTTTAACTCGGAATTTTGCATATTATATACCGATTTCTACCTACTCGAAAAGATCTATCTATTTCTAAGGTTATTTTTATCAAAAGAAGTTATTTGGGTCATTGAATAGTAACGTATAGATTTGATACGAATTTTGCAAACTTCAAAACTAGAGTTTTCAAACTTTTCTTCACTCAAGGGCTTTTGTACAAAAATGTAGATATATTGTATGGTTGGAAAATCCCTTAAATACATATATATATATATATATATATATATTTATGCTCAAACCATAAGCATGAATTTAGTGGTGTTGTCTCAACAATGTTCTTGTAGTACAATATGTTTTGAAAGTGATATAAGCTTAAGTTTTGTAAAGAAATTAGTTTTGTTAACAAAATTTCTCATTTTACTAAAAGGAAGCATCTCCTTCTTTTAACTCCATTTCTTAAATAAAAGTAGTTTTAATCTCTTTTAAATTTCTACTACCTTATTTCTAATGTTTTGGAAAATATAATCTTTCCAAATACTTCATGGTTATATGTCCCATAGCTTTTCTAAGGTTAGATCCACTTTAAAAGAAATGTTCTTTATAAGTTACTTTTCGAAAACTTATCTAGACTTTAGTATTTTAAAATGTTGATAGAGAACTTTGACAATTGAAATCCTTTGCTTAAACAAGAAACTAAGTTTAAAGAATCTTTCTTATTCTATTGGTTTGAAAAGAGAATTTGTGATAACTTTACTTTATGTATTTCTTGGTAAAACCACATATTATTACTTAAACTTGAGCTGACTTATCTAGCTTTAGAAAAATATTTGTTTGAGATAAAATTTCAAGTCTTTAAGGAAAATAATTTCTTATGTGACAAAATTTATATTTAAAGAGAGTTCATTTTTAATACTTAAGAAAACTTATTTTTATTATGGTTGAGACAATAACAACATATTCATGTATGAATGAGAATATAAAAATATAAAAACAATATAAATAAATAAGAGCATAAATAAAGTCAAGTATTGAGAACCTTAGCTTCATCAAGGTATCCCGGGACTAAGAATAGACCAGTCCTCAAAAGAAAAGAAAAGCAAAGAAATAAAATTGTTTTGACTTGATATGGACAAATCTAAGACTAGAAAGACTAGTCTTAATATTTGCATAAAACAAGTAAATAAATAAATTGCAAGACTTGAAAATAAATAAATAACAAATGAGCTTATATGCTCTAAATAAATATATATACATAATACTTATATAAGTTAGGTTAGAAACAATAATAACAATATCAACATAATAGTAGCATAAAGAAAATAAGAACATGAACAAAAACAAAACATGAATAAATTATTGCTTCTTTAACTCAATGAGTCTAAGAAACATATACTAAACTCATGTTAAGTTATATGAACATGATGAGTAAATAAGAGAAATTTTTACCTAAGGTTTATGTGTTGGTTGAAGAAGAAAAGAATGGGTTGTAGTATTATGTGGGAATGGGTTTTCTAAGAAAAAGAAGAAACTTGAGAGAGATTTTGGGAGAGTAGTTTGTGGAGTGATTTTGGGAGAGTTTTAGTAGGAAATGAGTTATGTGAAAGAATGAAAGAGGAAGGGGGTATTTATAGATTTTTGGAGTAGAAATTAGATGTAATAAAATAAATTGGAAAAGAAAACAAATTGAGAGGAAGAGGAGAGAGGAGGTGGACGGCAATGGCTTTGGGGAAGAGAAAAATTGATTAATTTTGTTGTTTTGTAATAAAAAGAAGTAATATGTAAAGTATCATGTGATTAAAGTTGTATAGGGAAGGTAAATTATAAGATATATGTATGGTAGAGTGTAGGAATAGAGAGTAAGAAAAAATAGAGATAGGTGAATAGTAATGAATAGTAGAAAAGTACTATGAATAGTAGACTAGACAATTAAAACACTGATAGTAAAGAAAATACACGTAATTAAGCTATATCTGATATTTTTAGTTACCGAAAAATTCTAAAACTGATATTTTTGAAAACCTTATATTTTTACGAATCTATTGGTGTTGTCGGAATATTTTTGCTATCCGATGCTCCGGGGCATGTTTTTTGAAAACTGATCCCGATCGGATCCGAAGGACACTAGAAAAATTCGAATCTGATATTTTTAGTCTTTCCTATATTATTACGAACCATATTCCATAATTATTTCAATTTCGTTTTCTATGTTTTAAGAACACGGGATTGCCGGATCTAGATTCACTAGACTAATCATATAACTAGGTTAACTTTAAGGTTTCGTTTTAAGTCCCGGTTCTAGGGTTTGCTAATATTATCGAAAAATCTAGAGGCTTACAACCTACCCTCCTTAAAGAAAGTTTTGTCCTCAAAACTTGACTATCGTACCTGATTCCTCGAAAAAAATTCGGATATTTGCATCGGATCTCATCCTCGGCTTCCCAAGTTGCCTCCTCATGAGTATGATTCCTCCAAAGGACTTTGACATATTTGATCTCCTTGTTCCGAAGCTTTTAGACCTTTCGATCCAAAATCTGCACCGGGTGTTCCTCATAAGTGAGATTCTCCTTTAGCACTACTACTGGCTCCAACTTTACTACTCGTTCTGGATCTGCTACATGCTTGCGCAAGACTGATACATGAAACACGTTGCGCACACCTGACATGTTTGGCGGCAAGGCTAGGCGATAGGCTAAGTCTCCCACTCGTTCAAGCACTTCAAAAGGTCCAATATACCGTGGGCTCAACTTTCCTTGTGAGCGTACTTTATGTATACTCTTGATTGGATTTATCTTCAGGTATACATGGTCTCTCACTTGAAATTCGTGAACTCGCCTTTTCTGATCTGCCCAGCTTTTTTATCTATCTTGGGCCTCTTTCATTCGCCGTTAGATTATTCTTACCTTGTCTACTGCATCTTGTACCAAATCCGGTCCAATAGCAAGCTTTTCCACATCGTCCCAAAATAGAGGCGACCTACAGCGTTGTCCGTACAAAGCTTCATATGGCGGCATTTTTATGGTCGAGTGATAGCTGTTGTTGTAGGCAAACTCTATGAGCGGCAAATGAACATCCCAGCTTCCTTTAAATTCCATAACACAGGCTCATAGCATATCTTCCAAGGTTTAGATCGTCCGTCGGTTTGGGGGTGATATGCCGTGCTAAAATACAACTTTGTCCCCATACACTTTTGTAAACTTATCCAAAATTTAGATACGAATCTAGGATCTCTATCTGACACAATCCCGGTAGGTACTCCATGTAAACATACTATTTCCCTTATGTAAAGCTTGGTTAGCTTGTCCATTGAGTACGTCATGTTGATTGGTATGAAATGAGCCGATTTGTCAAGCGATCTACCACGACCCATATGGCATCATATCCTGCCGATGTCCTTGGTAGTCCACACACGAAATCCATTGAGATTTGATCCCACTACCACTCAGGTATCGGCAAAGGCTTTAGCAATCCTCCGGCCTTTGATGTTCCACCTTTACTTGTTGACAAGTTGGGCACTTCATCACATAATCAGCTACATCCCGTTTCATTCCATTCCACCAAAAGTGGCTCTTAAGATCTTGATACATCTTAGTTCCTCCCGGATGTACTGTGTATCCTGAGTTATGAGCTTCACTCATGATTTCTTTCTCATATCCTCATCATCCGGCACACATAACCTTCCCTTCATCCTCTACATCCTCGTCATCTACGGTGAAATCAGTATATCTCTCTGCTTGTACTTCCCTTTGATCCTTTGTATGACTTCATCATATCGTTGAGCTTCTTTAATCCGTTCCACAAGGGTTGGTTCCATCACCAAGCTAGATATTTCCACCTCCACATCTTTCCAATGAATTCATACTTAGCCTTTCGAATTCTCTTACCAACTCCTTTTGGTCGTCAACAAAGCGGCAACTTCCTCATGATTCTTCCGACTTAAGGCATCCGCGACGGCATTAACTTTTCCTGGACAATAGTTGATTCCAAGATCATAGTCCTTTATAAGCTCTAACCATCTCCGTTGTCTCATATTCAACTCCTTCTGAGTGAATAGATACTTGAGGCTTTGTGATCCGTATATATTTCGCATCTTTGTCCATACAAGTGATGCCTCCATATCTTGAGTGCGAAAACAACGGCAGCTAGCTCCAAGTCATGCGTCGGATAATTTTGCTCGTGCGGTCTCAACTGTCGCGAAGCATAAGCAATCACTTTTCCTTCTTGCATTAGCACACATCCAAGACCATTTCTTGATGCATCGCTATGCACCGTGTAAGGCTTCTCAGGGTTTGGCAAAACGAGTATCGGTGCGGATACAAGCTTTTGCTTGAGCTCTTGAAACTCCTTTCTCTTTTATCGGTCCAGATGAACTTCTCATTCTTTTGAGTAAGTTGTTAACGGCTTGGCTATAGTCGAGAAATTCTTTACAAACTTTCGATAATAGCCAGCTAGTCCAAGAAAGCTTCTTACTTCCGTTACCGTCTTTGGTTGCTTCCACTCCATCACTGCTTTAATCTTTTCAGGATCAACCGATATACCACTTCCTGAAACAACATGTCCTAAAAAGGAATCTTATCCAACCAAAAGTCACACTTTGACAATTTGGCATACAACTTATGTTCTCTCAACGTCCGAAGCGCCATACGGAGGTGTTCCTCATGTTCCTCTCGTGTGTTGAGTAGACCAAAATGTCGTCGATGAAAACTATAACGCACTTATCCAACAAGGGCTTATAGATTCGATTCATCAAGTCCATGAAAGCGGCAGGTGCATTTGTCAATCCAAAAGACATTACTAAGAACTCATAATGTCCATATCGAGTTCGAAAAGCGTCTTTGGTACATCCTCCCTTACTCTTAACTGATGGTATCCAGACTCAAGTCGATGCGTGAAAACACGCTTGCTCCTTGCAACTGATCAAAGAGATCATCAATCCGGGGTAATGGATACTTATTCTTGATTGTAACCTTATTCAACTCCCGGTAATCGACACATAACCTCATGGATCCATCCTTTTCTTAACGAACAAAACTGGTGCTCCCCATGGTGATACACTTGGGCGTATAAATCCTTGATCCAGAAGCTCTTGTAATTGCTTCTTGAGTTCCTTCAACTCTACCGGTGCCATGCGGTATGGAGCTTTTGATATCGGCTCGGTATTTGGCATCAAGCTAATCTCAAAATCGATCTCCCTCTTTGGTGGCAATCCAGGTAATTCCTTAGGAAAAACGTCAGGAAACTCATTGACTATGGGTATATCCTCCACCTTTGGTCCTTCACCTTCTTCTTCTATAGCATTGATTTGTTGGTCAATCTCCTCCTCATCACCAACTCAAGAGAACTTAATCCTTGCCTCCTTACGACCGTGGATTCTCCTTTAAACTCAATATCCTTCCCATTTACATCCTTAAAATTCACCTTCTCTCGACAATCTACCGTGGCTTTAACATGGGTCAACCAACTCATTCCAAGAATTACTTCATACTTATTCATCTCCAACACGATCAAATCACTTGTCGTATGGTGACCTTGGATCTCTAAAGGGCATTCCTTCAACATCTCTTGGGTGGTTACGACGCTACCCGTGGGTCTTTATCTTGAAGCTGGTAGCGGTGGTGACTATAGGTAATCCACTCTTCTTAGCAAGGTTGGGGGTGATAAACGAATGGGTGGCTCCGGTATCAAACAAGGCATAAGCGGTCTCGTTAGCTACTCGTATACTTCCTGCGTTTAACACGCACTAGTTACTAACCATACTATACTTATCTAACTTTTCTAAAGCTTTAGGCTAAAGAGGTATAGGGATTCTATTGACAGATTATAGCGTAAAAAGACTATAAACAAACAAAACGAAAGCTTAAGGTTAAGGCTAACCTGCAACGAGTCCATGATCATAGCCTTCGTCTCCCTCCAAGGCAGCAAACTCACATCCTTCCTCCTCATCATCTGCTTCCTCGCACATCCACTGGCCCTCCAGGTTGTAGACTCTCATTCCATGCATCGAGGTGCCAGAGCGGTTCCCATTTCCATTGCCATTGTTGGTTCTGACAAGGGCGGATCCTCCCGAGGTGTTGGATGACCTCACAAAGCATTTTTCCTCTTTGGGCATTCATTTGCAAAGTGCCCTGGCTGCTTGCACACATAGTAGACACTGGTGTTCTTCTTGGGACACTCCAAGATTTTATGATCCGGGCTGCCACAAAAGAAGCACTTGTTTTGCAATTGTGGGCAGACTTTGGATAATGCTTCCCTCGGCATTTCCAGCATGTGACATCTACCTTGGTCACCCCCTCTGATTGCTTCCACTTCCTTTGAAACTTCCAAAGGTCTTAAACCTCTTATTTTTGAACCCAGAACTTGGTCCTTCATAGGCTTCCTTCCGAACACAAACACTTTCTTCTCCGGAGCTTTTGTTTTCATCTTTTTGGCTTCTTCAATAATTCGAGCCTTTTCCACTAGCCCCTTAAAACTTCTAACATCAAATTCCACCAAGAATCTTTAGGTCTTCATCTAACCCATTCAAGAAAACTTGTCTCTTTAACTCCTCGCTGTGCTTATAGGAGTCAGGAGCATACTGCAACAAGCGACTGAATTCGGTTTCGTACTGCTCGATGGTTCTCCCTTCTGAGTAATATTAAAGAACTCAGCACTGTACCGAACTCTAGACTCCCTGGAAAGTAGTTCTCCAAGAACTCTTCTCGAAACATATCCCACGTAACTGGAGCAGGCAATTCTCGCTTCTTCGACTCCCACCATATGCGAGCATTGAACTTCAACATGAATGTCCCAAAACTGACTCTTAGTGGTGGGGTACTTCATAACCATCAAACGATCTCTCAATCTGGGCCAACCAATCTTCGCCTCAGCTGGTTTTCCGAAGGTTCCATCAAAGTAGGTATTACTTTTGATGAAATTGGCGAGCAAGTTTTGATGTGATCTCGGCGGTGGTGGTGGTGGAAATGGTGCAGCATGTGACTGTTCGCCGGGTGCTTCTACCGTAGCTTCAGGAGCATTCTGAGGTGGAGCAGGAGCTGGGTTATTTTGATTTTGTTGCTGAATCAAAATAGCTAATAACTGGTTCATCTGTCCAATGGCAGCTGCAAAGTCATTTTGCTGGTTCGGGCAGGAGCAGGGTTATTCTCCGGTTGGTTACGCGGGGGTACTCCTCGTTCAGCTGGTACGTTGTTGGAATCTCTTTGTTCTCTATTCCTACGTCTTCTTGGACGGCTGTTTAATCGTTTAGATTTTAGTTTCTTATTACGCTCTATACTAACGTTTACGGAAATCACGGAAATCTCAAATATAAAGACTAAAATTTAAATCAAGGTACAAAACTTAAGGAAATAAATTGACAAAATAGGGATTGAAGGAGTTTAATAAGAAATTATGAAATTCAAATACAATTCAAAGAAATTACAAAGTAAGAAATCAAAATCATGCATGTTAATCAAGAAATAATATAATATAAAACTAAAACAAAGGAATCTCATTATCAAGAAATCATTAGGTTACTTTTATTTGTTAAAACTTAACTACATCTTTTGATTAGTTGCGATTTAATACTAAGGCGTTGCGTCTTGGGTGAATACGACGTCTTCTTCTCATCATGGCTCCTTACTTCTGTTCTCGATCCTTTTGTTGAGACTTGAGGGAATCTAGGGTTGGTTTCACCTTCTTGTCACCTTCGATCCGTTGATGGCGTCTTGAGACTCGTTTCCGGCGTTACCTAAGGTTGGTTGTATAGTCTTTTACGTAAACGTATTTTCCTTTTAGTTTAGAAAGCAAGTTAACTCTGTTCTTTTAGTAACAACTAAGGGTTGTGTTTTCTTAAGCTTAAAACGGTTTGGAAATCCTCCTATTCTTCTTAAGGGTATAAACTAGTCCTAGGGCCACTTACATATCTTAGGTATGGTCATAGAACATGTGGTTTCCCATAAATCCCCACTTTCTATATTCTAGGATTCTTCCTAAAACTCTTATGGCTTAATCTTAAACTTATCCTATTCTTAAGACTTCTATTTCTAACTTACTGTTTCTTTCCCTAATCTTGATGCTCTGATACCAACTTAAACTGTCACGCCCCAGCGGGTACCCTAAACGTGACAGCCCGCCGTACGCAATATTAAAACTTAAGAATGACTACCTCAGTCACTCGAAAGCTTCATATCGGTACAAGGCGTACATTCACAACAAAGGGAGACCGGTGGAGTAATGCATTTTAAGACATTGGCAGCGGAACATGCAAAATAACACTTAATATATTTCATTGAAATAAAAGTCTTACAACTTCTAAGGGGCATTCCCCCGATAATATAAAACATGGTTCTAAATATAACATAACTAAAGCTAGAAGATTTTAGAAGAAATCTACTCTATAACTTCAAATAGAATTCCTCCAAAAGCTTCTCAAAATAAGGATTCTACCCGGGAAATCAAGGTGGTCTCGGGTGCAAAAGATAATCCTGCAATCAAAAGTCTATAGGAGTATAAGCATGACTAGCTTAGTGAGATATTCCTTACGCAAAGTACTCATAACAAACAATCAACAAGTTTATTAATCAAGCATATGAATGCAACAACCATATGATCAAACATTACATACGACTATCCGGTTTCGTATGTTTGATGGATTTACCCCTCCATCGGTGGTTAGGGAATGCTTTGAACTGGTCCCGAACAACCTCCTTAAAGTTTGCCGCGTCTTGGGGTTCCAACGAACCGTACTACTAGTCCCGGGCTTCCATGCCAAAGCGATCGATCCGGCTCGGCTACACCTTGAGGCCGTATTCCCCGACGTCCTAACCCTCAAGATGTAGCTAGGCAGCTTACCTTTCCGGTCCCACGCTGAGGAGTAGTAGCAAAACTTCGAAATGATATTCTAAGTGATATGCATGAGCAATTTATTATATGGGATTTCAATATGACATTAAATCATTTAAAGCGATCAAACAATATTTGCACACATAACAATACATACATGGAAACATTTATATCAATCACAAATCGGGTTCCGATATACTTATCGTTCATTGATCGCACACAACGAATCACATACATAATTCCCATAATATCCCACATGCATATCAATTTTATCTTTTCCTAACATCTAGTGCTCTATTCTACAAGCACATGCGCGAATACATAAGCGTAAAGGAAACTCACTCGTCCATAGCTCTAGGAGTCGAAGTAATCCTCGGGGAAGACAAGATCGTGATCCTCGACACCTAAACAAAAGAAATACCCAACATGAGTATTTCATCCAAGATCTATTCAATTCTATACTTCTATCTTAAGAATTCGTAAAAATCGTATGGAATGGAAATTCCAACTTAAAATGGCCATAACTTGCTCATTTTAACTCGGAATTTCGCATATTATATACCGATTTCTACCTACTCGAAAAGATCTATCTATTTCTAAGGTTATTTTTATCAAAAGAAGTTATTTGGTCTCGGAATAGTAGCGTACAGATTTGATACGAATTTTCCAAACTTCAAAACTAGAGTTTTCAAACTTTCTTCACTCAAGGGCTTTTGTACAAAAATTAGATATATTGTATGGTTGAAAATCCCTTGAATACATATATATATATACTCAAACCATAAGCATGAATTTAGTGGTGTTGTCTCAACAATGTTCTTGTAGTACAATATGTTTTGAAAGTGAGATAAGCTTAATTTTGTAAAGAAATTAGTTTTTTAAAGAAAATTTCTTATTTTACTAAAAGTAAGCATCTCCTTCTTTTAACTCCATTTCTTAAATAAAAGTAGTTTTAATCTCTTTTAAATTTCTACTACCTTATTTCTAATGTTTTGGAAAATATAATCTTTCCAAATACTTCATGGTTATATGTCCCATAGCTTTTCTAAGGTTAGATCCACTTTAAAAGAAATGTTCTTTATAAGTTACTTTTCGAAAACTTATCTAGACTTTAGTATTTTAAAATGTTGATAGAGAACTTTGACAATTGAAATCCTTTGCTTAAACAAGGAACTAAGTTTAAAGAATCTTTCTTATTCTATTGGTTTGAAAAGAGAATTTGTGATAACTTTACTTTATGTATTTCTTGGTAAAATCACATATTATTACTAAAACTTGAGCTGACTTATCTAGCTTTAGAAAAATATTTGTTTGAGATAAAATTTCAAGTCTTTAAGGAAAATAATTTCTTATGTGACAAAATTTAAATTTAAAGAGAGTTCATTTTTAATACTTAAGAAAACTTATTTTTATTATGGTTGAGATAATAACAACATATTCATGTATGAATGAGAATATAAAAATATAAAAACAACATAAATAAATAAGAGCATAAATAAAGTCAAGTATTGGGAACCTTAGCTTCATCAAGGTATCCCGGGACTAAGAATAGACCAGTCCTCAAAAGAAAAGAAAAGCAAAGAAATAAAATTGTTTTGACTTGATATGGACAAGTCTAAGACTAGAAAGACTAGTCTTAATATTTGCATAAAACAAGTAAATAAATAAATTGCAAGACTTGAAAATAAATAAATAACAAATGAGCTTATATGCTCTAAATAAATATATACATAATACTTATATAAGTTAGGTTAGAAACAATAATAACAATATCAACATAATAGTAGCATAAAGAAAATAAGAACATGAACAAATAACAAAACATGAATAAATTATTGCTTCTTTAACTCAATGAGTCTAAGAAACATATATTAAACTCATGTTAAGTTATATGAACATGATGAGTAAATAAGAGAAATTTTTACCTAAGGTTTACGTGTTAGTTGAAGAAGAAAAGAATGGGTTGTAGTATTATGTGGGAATGGGTTTTCTAAGAAAAAGAAGAAACTTGAGAGAGATTTTGGGAGAGTAATTTTAAGGAGTGATTTTGGGAGAGTTTTAGTAGGAAATGAGTTGTGTGAAAGAATGAAAGAGGAAGGGGGTATTTATAGATTTTTGGAGTGGAAATTAGATGTAATAAAATAAATTGGAAAAGAAAACAAATTGAGAGGAAGAGGAGAGAGAGGGTGGACGGCAATGGCTTTGGGGGAAGAGAAAAATTGATTAATTTTGTTGTTTTGTAATAAAAAGAAGTAATATGTAAAGTATCATGTGATTAAAGTTGTATAGGAAAGGTAAATTATAAGGTATAGGTATGGTAGAGTGTAGGAATAGAGAATAAGAAAAAATAGAGATAGGTGAATAGTAATGAATAGTAGAAAAGTACTATGAATAGTAGACTAGACAATTAAAACACCGGTAGTAAAGAAAATACACGTAATTAAGCTATATCTGATATTTTTAGTTACCGAAAAATTCTAAAACTGATATTTTTGAAAACCTTATATTTTTACGAATCTATTGGTGTTGTCGGAATATTTTTGCTATCCAATGCTCCAGGGCACGGTTTTTGAAAACTGATCCCGATCGGATCCGAAGGACACTAGAAAAATTCGAATCTGATATTTTTAGTCTTTCCTATATTATTACGAACCATATTCGACAATTATTTCAATTTCGTTTTCTAGGGTTTAAGAACATGGGATTGCTGAATCTAGATTCACTAGACTAATAATATAACTAGGTTAACTTTAGGGTTTCATTTTAACTCCCGGTTCTAGGGTTTGCTAATATTATCGAAAAATCTAGGGCCTTACACATACCACCACGTATAATATTTGTATATTATACACACCGGCTTGCTTAAAAAATTTGTTTATCGTGAACATTTCTACTCAATTTTAAATTATTTAAATCGTTTAATTGGAATTTAAATAATACTAGATTTAACAATTTGAAAACAAACTTCATAAAAACATTTTGTCCTCTACTCCATGAGTAAATTTGCTATCAAAACAACAACCATATCATGAGTTATCTTATATACCTTTTTATGATGGTATTCAAAGATTTAAGTCTTCAAAATACAAACCATGGGCTCTACTAAACCTCTTAAAAGATATGCAACCTTTATAAATAAATCAAGCTCTTAAACAGATAAATAAAAGAAATAAAACCAGCCAACGATCCTAAATCACTCCACTCTTCCTCTCATATCTTTAGGATCGCCCATACCCATGCTAAACAATATCATCATCCACATCACCATCAATATAACACAGGGGGAAAAAAACAACAACAATAATAATGAGCCGAAGCTCAGTACACAGTAATACAGGCACACAAGGAGTGGTATACAAGTCTAGCTAAACATAATGCAACAAACAACAAATTATTATCTTTCATTTAAAATAAATTAAGCATCATGGGAGTACTCACACTTAGGAACAAGTCACTAGGAATCTAGGGGTTCTAAGTAACGACACAGTGCTTAGGGCGTTGATATAAGCAGCCTAAATCCCTATACCTTCTAAATGATATAACTGATAAAGAATAGAAGCTTCATCTAAGGTTCACAGCCATTACACGTACTCTACCTATCTCAGTCCATAATATAAAAAGGCCTAACTAATCTCATAAATGTAAGCTGCGATATATTACTTCTCACCGATCAAGATAGATATTACACCAATACCGTGTATCCCATCAGCTACCCGCTGAGCCACCTACAAATATCATTTCATCATGACGGGGGTGGCTTAAGCACTTAAAATACTGTATCCGCTCGGACAATGTTACCGCTCCCCAAACCGGATTCAATGGCATATGCACAAAACAACACTCAATTATTTAAGCCATCTTTATGTCTTAGTTCGTTTTAGGATGCTTATCCTAGCATACAACAGGTAAGTCATTGCGTATCTTATATTTGAAATCAATCAGAAATAGAAGGTAGATCAAAATCCATCTCAATTGATAAATCAGACACCCATATATGTTAAAGGAAAGAGCGAACTAATTATCTATTTATATCAAACTCATTTTATAATCCTATTTGATCAAACACTAATTTAGAACCCCACTATAGCTTCGAAGATCGCCTTGCCAAAATACGGATAGTTATCTATTGTTTGTCAAAGTATTTCTTTTCACTTTGATTATAATCATTTTATTACAAAAGCATCATCATATTATTCATACTTAAAAACATTCATTTCCTAAGCAAACACACATTTGAAACAATATATTCTCCATGTTATTTATGGTTTATCTTAATTTATTAACTTAAGTCAATTATTAACTATTAACTCATTTTAACTTAAGCCTAGCCAAATTGATTAGAGTTAATCATTTAATTCAATTACTAAGCTAAGATAATTAAACTTTATCAACCTAATCCATTTTAGCTTACCAAAGTCCATTTAGTCAAGTTGGGCTAAGATTGGTTAACTAAGTTCATTTTATATCTAAGAATCATATTAACTTAAGTCTATATAATTTAATCTTAGCCAAGTCGAATACACTTAGTCAATCTAATTCATTTTAATTCATTCAAGTTCATTTAGTGAAGTTAAACATAAGTTTATTAGCTAAGTTCATTTTATACTTAACCACATACATTTAACAAGCAAACCCAAGTTTTCAACTTTGTCTAAAATATGTAGCAGTTGGAATCAAACAAAAGTTATTCCTAGATACTTTTAGAATTTGCAAAAACTTAAAACATAAAAGTTGTAGATCTCTTATTAAGATTTCCATGGAATTTTGAATCACATCAATCTGAATTTGGATGAGAATTTTATGATCAAGATACGAAATAGTATTATGACAGGGGAAACCAAATGGGATGTTTCAAGGGCCATTTCAACCTAGGGATTTTACTAAAAAATGATCCAAAAATGAAACATTCCTCGAAACGGGCTGTTTGCTCCATACATCCCTTTAAATGAGTCATTTCAAGGGCTATTTCAAATTAGAATCTTTACACAAAAATTGAAACATCCCCCTAAACGTTCTCGTTTGAGACTCTCCTGCTACGCACGGATTTTCTTTGTTTCTTTTACATATTTTTTCCAATTTTACTTTTATCAAAACATTATCGAAGCTAATTTCCATACTTCTAGCAGTTTTATATTCATCTAACAACATCAAACACTTTCAAACTCTTTCATCGCACCCACATCTACTATTCATCATCTTCATCACCAACTCCACACATATCAAGCATCAAACTAACATATACAAACATAAGCAATGACTAAAACAAAGTGAAAGTAAAACTTATATCTTTTAGACTTCATAAACCTCTTGATTCTTCTTTGCCTCTACTTTCCCTATGCTTTTGTAACTTTCATGTTCATGGCCTCAATCTTCTTCCATGTTTTCTATCTTCATTTTCTTCTTTAATATCTTTTAAATTTGTGATCTTGAGTAGGATTTGAAAGGAAAAAGAAAAGAAAGAAGTAGATGAAGAAGAGAAAACGTAAAGGCAAAGAAAAGGAAGGGAAAAAGAAGAAGAAAATGGCAACTCCAAAAAGAAGGAAAAGAAAAAGGATTAAATAAGATAAAAACAAAATAATAAAGGATATTATGAGTAAAAGAGTTTGGCTTAAATCTTTCAGATGGTTTTCTTGAATACCAAAAATAATTTGAAGATGATTTCAAGATGTATAACATATAAATTAATAGTTTGAGTTGAAAATTCAGTTTAGAGACTTAAATCTATAAAACTTGATATTTAGTTTGAGTTCAGGTTTAGAACTAATACTTTTAAATATATAATTGAACTCAAAATTTATGGGGATTAAGTACATAGATTTTTAGGTTCAAATAGCTAATTTATAACATTTTATAATTTAGATAAATGAATTTGAGAAATTTGGGTTCCATTTATAAATTAAAAGAGGGAAGGTCTAGTTTGTTAATTATAGGAAATTGAATAAATCAATTTATGAAATGAACTAAGATTTGGAGTTTATAATTTACTAAATATTGAAATTGAATTTTCATAAGGATTTAGAGATTTAGAATTGAAATAAAAGAAGTTTAGTTGAAGTTTATAAAAGATAATAGAGTTTGATTAGTTGAAAATGATACTTAAAGCAATTAGCTAAATGAAGGAGTTATTTGAAATCTCAAATCTCAATTTGACCTATTTACTAATTAAATATCACATTGTCTATTCTTTTCTCTATTATCTACTCATTTTATTTATTTAAACTATCTAACTATGTTCAAAATTAACTATCTATTATACGATTCAATTAAACAGTTTCTAAATTAACTAGGTGAGGTTTTGGGGTATGTCAAATCAGCTACCCATTTTCTCTCCTTTTTATTCTTTGATCCCTCATTTCTCTCTTCTAGAATCTTCTCTATAGTTTCAAGGTAAGAGTGCTTAAATTTTAAACCCTAGTGACTACTTTAGTGTAATTAAGTTAGATTAACTTAAGATTAGCACTAATTAACTTCTAAGCTATGTTTTTCACTATAAATGTGGTGAATGAAGAAATATTAAAATAGGGAGAAGACTCTCATGTTTAACCAACTTCATAATAAGGTGAGACCATAGATTTAATGAGTGTTATTGGAAGTTTTATGACTAATTTAAGTGTAAAATATGACTTAGGTATTTGAGTATGTGATTTGGGTGGTTAAATATCAAGTTCTTGATGGATTTAGAAGCATTCTTTCGGAGTTATAATTGGAACTAAAATAAGTGGTGAAAAACCAAGTGAGATCAGCTATTAAAGTAGTTAATAGTGTTGGAATTTAATGCTAGTTGATATGGGTTTACTAGGATTGAGTGTTGTTATTAACATCCATTTTTTTTTTTTTAGCCATTAGGATTGAGTGTTATTGGCATGTAGACTTGGAAAATCATTGTATGAAAATTGATGATTGAGTTGTTATATGCAAGAATTATTGATGGATAAAAAGGAAATTGGTTAAATTACGTAATTGGTTTATGCTTAAAATATTAAAAATCATGTAATTGAGAACTTAGGTGCATATTACAAGAAGGAAATAATGATTTAAATCTAGAAATTTTGATTATTAATGAGAAATTAAACATTTTGATGATGAATTATAAGGTTATGAATTGATAAAATTGGTATATAAGTAATTAGATAAGTAAAAATAGTTTTATTTGCCATATTGTGCTAATTTATGGAATTTGTGAGAGAAACCTCATTTAATTGTTACTGTTTAAGGGCCAAATTGAAGTAAATTTTGGTAGAATCGGTTGAGGAAAAATAGCTGCTTAGAAAAAGAATGGAGAAATTCTTAATTTGATCTATAATTAATTTAATTAGTGAATTGGAGAGCTTTAATTGGAATAAATTGACTATGAACTATTTTGAAATGGTGATATAATGGTTCAGTAATAATTCATATGAAGGAGGAATTAAATGGGCATATGACATGTCATGTGGAATTATAGACCTATGCTAAATAATTTGTGAAATTGATGGAATTGAGAGTCAAATTGACTAAGGAATATTGTATTGAGCAATTTGATTGTCTATTTTCAAATATGTGTTCAAGAGATAAGGAAAAGTATAATGAAGAATAATTCGACCACTTGATGCTTGTATGAGGATTCAATGTTACATGAGGATATATTTGATGAATTTTCACTTGTTTGTAAATTGTGAATGCTTACAAAATTAAACTATTAGTTGAATATGAAATGATAACTTTGGGGAACATGCTACAATTTGGAGAAATATCATGTTATTGATGATAAACCATGTGCGGGGTGCATGTTTGAGCTTAAATTATCAAGTTTCCTTATATATAAGTTTCCTATGGCTAATAAGTTGAGGAAATTATAAAATTTTGTTTGAAACATGTTTATTGAGTTTGGGATTTGTTAACAACTTAATTATAAAGTTAAAAATAAAATTCGTATTTGGAAAATAAAATGTTCCTATATATATTTTGCTTACTTAACCATATCTAATAGTTAAATAGGAATAGGGTAGACACTAAAATATTATGTGATTAATCAGAAAAGATTATAAGAATAGACACTGACAATAATTATGATATGGACAATAGGATTTCTAAATGATATATAACCAAACAATTGAGATAAGGACCTAGTAATAAAAATATGAGATAAATGGATTTAGAATATGAAGTACTTAGTTTTTTAATTAGTGACATTGGTTTGGTTTGTGTTTATGTGGATTATATGAAATTAAAAATTCAAAATTCCACTGATCATTGATCGAGTTTTCAAATTTATAAATGTTTTCTAAACCAATGACTATGGTCTCACAGGGCAAGCATACCCATCAAATATAGCATAGTAAATGATTTAGATTGGTCCCAAGGGAATGATTGGCATCTAGTATACTCTCAATCCCACTAATTGTCTAGCTAAAGAAAGAATTTAGAAAATCATAAAGCAAAAATAAATTATACTAAGTTAGAAATATTAACAAAAGTTTAATGGGAAAAATTAGAAATAAGCTTGTAACTTCCATGAATTAGTAGCTTAGGGTTACTTCATCAATTCCTTATCAGAATGATTTCTAAGAATAAAAACCTCTTAAAAGGTATTGAAATGGTGTGTTTATACTGCCGGATTCTCTAATTTAAACTAAAGCTCCTCTCGAAGTCAGTAGGTATAGATCTAGCTAAAACCAGTAATATGAAGTTTTAATTAGATCCGCATAAAGAATAGGAATCCATTGTTTTAAAAAGATAACTCAATGAATTTTTTAAACAAGTGACAAGAAGTCTTCACCTATTCCTTGGACTCGTTGAGCCTTCAACGCTCCCTTCAATCAGGTGCTGTGAAAAATCTAAACTTAGTTGAGTTCCAGTCTTGAGCTTATGGCGCCCTAACTAGAGATCTTGTCGAGCCTTCAAACTAACCCCTCGAGCATACTTCTTCATTTTAAACTTGTTGAGCTTTGGTCCTAATTTTGTCGCGCCTTGACCCTCATTAGGTACTATTCATCACTGATTTTTCCCTGCTAAAAAACTGTAGAAACTCTAAAAGAACGCATAAAAAATATACATATAAATTTGACTAATTAAGTGTAGTCTAGTGTAATTGAATAGTTAATCGTGCATCATATTATTTTATCAAAATCCACATTGAATATGCAAGCTCAACAATATTCCCTTTTTTATGAGGAAAATTATGCACAATTAACTTCTATTCAATTCAACATGCTCCCCCTTCAATTTAACATTTAGTTTCCAAAGAGAATTTTCAACAGTAACTCAAGGATTTGATGCTTAATTCTTAGAAGATGCAAACTACACTTAATACGTCATATAACTCCCCAAACTACATGCATTATACACATCTCCCTCTTTGTATTTATCAAGATATGCAAAAAAGAATAGATGCATAGATAGCATACAAGATTCAGCACAAAACAATTGCCTCGCAAAGAGGACTTCACAATTGCCTCACTAGAGGACTTCACTGATGTCCACACTCAGGCAAAACTTCACATTACCTCACCATAGAGGACTTCACAAATGCCCACACTCACATATGACTTTACAAATGCCTACACTAAGGTAGGACTTCAAATTGCCTCACTACGTAGACTTCACAAATGCCTACACTTACGTAGGACTTCATAGATGCCTCTCCATAGAGGACTTCACACATGCCTACACTCACGTAGGTCTTCATAAAGGTACATTAGCACACACAATTTTTGTTTCTCCCCCTTTAGATTTATGAAAAAAAATATCAAGCATGCTCAATCATTCAAGATCATGCATACAAAGGCACATATCACATATTTTTTACGATAAAGCATATCACAACCATCACAGAGTAGGTATGTGTATTTAATAGCTTCTCAAATTCTTAGATCGAGTTCTAGATTAACTTGGCTTCATGATATTTTAACACTCATCTTGCTTGATCATTCAAAATTTTCTTCATAAAGTGTAAAAAAGATCTTCACTCAATGGTTTTGTAAAATTTCAACAATCTGATTGTTTGTGACAACAAATTCCAAAGCAATATCATGATTCAGAACATGATCTCTAATGAAATGAAGTCTAATTTCAATATACTTGGTCCTTGAGTGTTGAATCGGATTTTCAGTTAAATTTATAGCACTTGTATCATCATAGAGAATTGAAATATTTTCAAATCCTAAACCATAATCAAGCAAGGTTTGTTTCATCTATAAAATTTGTGCACAACAACTATCAACAGCTATATACTCAGCTTTAGCAGTTGAAAGTACAACCGAGTTTTTACTTCTTTAAATGCCAAGATATTAGGGAATTTAAAAAAAATGGCATGTGCCATTTATGCTTTTCCGATCTACTTTACATCCAGCAAAGTCAGCATCGAAGTATCCAATTCAGTCGAAAGAGGTAAACTTGGGATATCGCAAGCCAATTGCAATCGTGCCAGCAAAATACTTGAAAATGCATTTTACTGCACTCAAGTGCGATTCTTTTGGATAAGATTGAAATCGCACGCATGCATATATCAAGAACATGATATCGAGTTTGGAGGTTATTAAATACAATAAACTACCTATCATGCCTCTATAAAGCTTTTCACAAACATTTTTCTCATCGTCATCTTTATCAAGTTTTATGCTTGTGCTCATAGGTGTAGATTTAGATTTAGATTTGCAATTATCCATTTTAAACCTTTTCAACATATCTCTTTTATATTTTAATTGATAGATGAAGGTTCCACTTTCAGATTATTTTATAAAATAATGAACTCCTCCCATCATGCTTATTTCAAACCCATTCTTCATGGACTCAACAAATTTTTTCATAAGACTCATATTAGTAACTCCAAATACACTGTTATCTACATAGATTTACACGGTCAATGTATCTAGCTTATGATTTTTTTATAAACAAAGTTGTCGATTTTCCTCTTGAAAATCCATTGTTAAAAGGAAGCTACTTAATCTTTCATACCAAGCTCAAGTAGCTTGTTTTAGTTTGTAAAGAGCTTTATTTAGTTTAAAAACATGATCAGGGAATTCATTATCTTCAAAATCCGGTGGTTGCTCTACATAGACTTCTTCTTTTATAAAACCGTTTAAGAAAGCATTTTTAAAATCCATTTGAAAATGAGTAAAATTCTTAAATGCAACAAATGCCAAAAGCTTTATTATAGATTCTAGTTGCAACAGGAGCAAAAGTCTCATCAAAATCTATTCCTTCTTCTTGATTGTAACCTTTAGCAACCAATCTAACCTTATTCCATATTATTATACCAAATTCACCTAGCTTGTTTCTATGTACTCATTTGGTTCCATAACTATTCTATTTTCAAATTTGGGAACCAAATTCCATACATTATTTCTTGTGAATTAGTTTAATTCCTCTTGCATAGCATTTATCTAAAATTCATCTTTTAAGGCTTCTTCAATATTTTTAGGTTCGTTTTGTGATAGAAAAATAAGATTACACATATTCCTTAAAGATGATTTTGTTTACACTTTATTAGATGGTTCTCCAATAATTAGGTCTTTTGGATGTGATTTAGCATATTTTCTCTCTTTAGGAAGATCATGATAATCAGATTCATGCACACATCCATTTTATGATCATTATCTTCTTTATCATTGTTTTCAAGAGAAAATTTATTTAAATTGGCACAAACATGATCCACATCATCATTTAAGCACAAGTGAGGTAAAGAGTCTTCAAAAGCAGCATGTATAGATTCTTCTACAACTAATGTTCTTTTATTAAAAACTCTATAAACCTTACTTGTTAAGGAATATCTTAGAAAGATTCATTCATCACTTTTAGAGTCAAATTTAGCCAATTGTTCTTTTCCGTTGTTTATAATGCAACATTTAGTGTCGAATGAATGGAAATAAGATATGCTAAGTCTCTTTCCTTTCCAAAGTTCATACAAGGTTTTCTTGAGAGTAGGTCTTATAAAAACTCGATTTGAACTATAACAAGTAGTATTTACAGCTTTAACCCAAAAATATTTTGGTAAATTGTTTTCACACTACATGGTTCTAGCCATTTCAATTAGGGTTCTATTTTTCCTCTCGGCTACACCATTTTATTGCGGAGTTCTACGAGCTAAAAAAGTATGTTCAATGTCATATTTACTACAAAATTCATTCATTTCATAATTTTCAAATTCTCTCCCATGATCACTTCAGATTGTCATAATATTTAAACCTTTTTGATTTTGGACTTTCTAGTAATATATAAAAAAGACATTATTTATTTTGTCTTTAGATACAAGAAAGAAAATCGATGTATATCTAGTGAAATCATCAACAATAACCAAGTATATTTTTTGCCACCCAAACTTAAAGTTTGAGTAGGATCAAATAAGTCTATATGCAATAGTTATAATGGCCTGGAACTGGAAATAGTTTCTTTAGACTTAAAAGAAGTCTTAGTTTACTTTCCTTATAAACATGCTTGACAAATGTTGTCCTTTTGAGAATCTATCTTTAGTAAACCTTTGACAAGATTCTTTTAACAAGTTTTGAAATAACATCCATGCTAGCATGTCTTAATTTTCTATGCCATAGCCAACTATGGTCATTTTGAGAATATGGACATGTTTCATTTGATGATTTGAAATCCTCTAAATTGATTTTGTAAACATTTCTATGTCTATATCCTTCAAAATGCGCTTAATTATTGTCAATTCTTTCAATAGAATATCTATTGGTAAGAAATGTTACTTTAAATCCATCATCACACAATTGACTAATACTAAGCAAATTATGTTTTAAAAAATCAACAAGTAGAATATTTTTTTAACAATTAAATCTTTTTTTATGAGAATATTACCTTCACCTAGAACAGTTGATTACCGATTATCTCCAAAGGTAATACTCCCTTGATCTTTCAAGTCTAGTGATGTGCACTTGGATGTATCTCTAGTCATGTGTCTAAAGCAGCTGCTGTTCGAGTAACATTTGTTACTCCCACTTGAAGATCCCTGCAAACAGATTATTATTTCTTTAGTACTCATTTGAGTTTGGGTCCTTTTTGGTTAGGTAGTACAAGAGCCTCTCTCTTAGGAACCTAAACCAGCCTGCTTCGATGATTCAAATGCATTGTTTTTTTTTTTTTTTTACTGCATAGTTATGTGCAATGTGACTAGATTTGCCACAGTAGTTGCATCTCCCATGTGTAGCTTTTACAAAATGGTTTTGTGGATTTGCAACTACTTTCTCTATAGCCAATTCCATGTTTATTCGAATCACACCTTTGATTCCCAAGAAGTGAGTTCCAAATCTTTTTACCATTTGTGATTTTGGCTATAGTAGCTTTTGAATCATTTAAGCTAGCCTTTAACAACATATTTCATTTTTTAAAGATTCTTGCTCTTTAAGCATTTCATCACTATTGCCAACACATGCAACATTATCATTATTTTTTAAGGTTTTAACCTCAATTTTCAGCAAATCATTTTCAATTACTAATTTCTCATTAATTTCCTTTAATTCATTATTTTTGTTTTTTAAATTCTTATATTTATTATCCATTTTGTTATTGTCCAAATTAAGGCTATTTATTTCTTCATGTAGTCTGTCATTTTTAGATTTAATTTCTTCATGGTGGTTGTGAAAAATTTATAGCTCTCCTCCTACTTCTATTATTAAATATTTGAGCATCTTGTTTTTTTTCTTTACTTTATATAACTTACAACATAATTTATTATACATGGCAAATAATTCATCGTTGGAAGGAGAAGAAGGGAAAGTTACCTCATCTTCAAGAGCCATGAAGCATACATTCTCATCATGCGAATTAGATGAGTCTTCATCACTCCATGTAGCCACATATGCTCTTTTCTTCTCCTCTTTTGCCCTCTTATTGAGCAGTGGATAGTACTGTCGGATGTGTCTTGGTTTGTGACACTTATAGCAAGTTATCACATCTTTCTTTTTGTTTTTTGATGAGTTGCTATCACCGTCCACTCTTTTTGACTGGCAATTGGGCCTCATGTACTTTTTCAGTTTCTTGGCCATTAAGACAAGTTTCTCATTTTCATCTTTATCATCATTGTCGGAATCTTGTCTTGTGGATTTCAAGGCAATCGCCTTCTGGTTAGATTTCCCACCTTGGTTTTTGATGAGCTCATGGGTTTTGAGCACTCCAAGGAGTTCTTCCTTGCTCATAGCACTTAAGTCTTGTGCTTCTTCTATTGCTGCTCTTTTAGCTTCTCAATCCTTAGGTAATGACTCAAGAGTTTAGAATTTATTTCCAAGTTAAAAAAGTTCTTCCTAAGTATACTCATGAGGTTTATAATATTAATGAATCTGTTATGCATTTCATCTATAGATTCATAAGGAAGCATTTAAAATTTTTTGAACTGGCCACACAAAAGACTTATTTTCATGTCTCTAGCTCTAAAGGTTCCTTCATAAGTCTTTTTCAATTCATCTCATATTTTTTTTAGCAGAATTACATGTGTATATTCTATTGAAATAGCTTTCATTTAAACCACAATGTTGAATATTCATAACGATTTCATTTAAATCTAATTTCTTCCAATCTTTAGTACTGTAATCCTTTTCTTCTTTTCCTTTTATTTTGAAATGCCCATTTTCTACAACATTCTAAATTAATCTATTTTAGGTTTTAAGAAAATTTTTCATCCTGCATTTCCAATATGGGTAGTTACCCCCATTTAGAAGTGAAGATTTATTTATAGCTTGCCCCTCTAGAAACCCTAGTGCATTTGATGCAACGATCTTTACTCCATTATGTGACTAAGCACAAAAACAATAGAGATTGGCTCTGATACTAATTGAAAACACACTAGGAATACTCGGGGAGAGAAGGGGAGGTAGGTGAATTGAGTATTATGCCTACAAAATCAAACAATTAATTTTTGATGCAAAAGGATCATACTAATCTTAAACAGTAGTAGATATAAGAAAATAAATTATAATATGGAAAATAAAAGAGAAAGGGATAGAGAAAGTTTAGGAAAGATTTAACATGGAGTTTAACCCACTTCTTACTCTCCATGGTTCTCTAATGCCTCAAATCGAGGCATTCACCACTACTTTTATTAATTTCAAAAGAATGCTTAAGCTGACCAGTACAACAGTTACAACATACAGGAAATAAACTATTTCCTTTCTCTCTCTAGAATGCTCTCAAAAAAATAGCAAATAAAATAACAGAGCACTAGAGTATTTCTCTCTCTCTTTTCAAATATTTGCAAATTTTAAGGTACAGAGAACAAGAAAAAAAAAGTTTGTCTAATCACAAATAAAAGTACCTTTTGATTCTTTGCTTGTCCATACACACCGTTAATCTCTATGGATAGAGTATTTATATCCTTTTGAAATTCAAATGTTCGTTAGAGATAATATCTTTAAGTCACCAAGCATAAAATGCTCTTCAATGGATCTTTTGCCAAATCAGCTCTAATTTTTTAATTCGTCGCGCCTTAAAGGTGTCACGCCTTACTTTTGCCCTCAACCAAGTCTTCTTGCTTTGTCTTGTCGATTCTTCTCTTTTAGACTTGTCGCACCCTAAGTCTTGGACTCGTCGAGCCTTCGACGCTCCCTTCAACCAGGTGCTATGAAAAATCTAAACTTAGTCGAGTTCTAGTCTTGAGCTTATGGCGCCCTAACTAGAGATCTTGTCGACCCCACCACTACTTCTTCATTTTTAAACTTGTCAAGCTTTGGTCTTAATTTTGGCGTGCCTTGACCCACAACAAGTACTGTTTATCACTGATTTGTTCCTGCTAAAAACTATAAAAACTCTACAAGAATACATAACAAATATACATATAAATTTGAGAGAAGAGAATGACGGATTTATTTCTAAGATTGGATTCATTGATGATTAATAAGATTGGTGTATTTCTTTTCCTTACTATCATTATTTTTAGTATATATATTTATTCGCGAAGACACAATGAAGATAACAACCTTGGAACAATAAATTTTTATCTCCTTAGACTCGCTCATTTGGTTTCTGACCTCTTCCATCCAATCGCATAGTCTTACTTGCATCCAGTCTAAAACAATATTATAAACATTCAATTAAATCAAAAAGTTTGAAATTTAAAAAGAAAAATTAGTTTGGCTATACTATATTCATGTATATATTGGGTTTTTCGAAAAAATACGGTTTTGCTTTTTCCAACAAAAGGTATTTGTCAAGCATATATAAATTAATTGAAGATCTAATATTATAGATACTGCTTAAAATATATATATATATATATAAAGAACAGACAAAATCCGCATGAGACAAGCACATGCATATTCCGGCGGTGATGTGAACCTTAAACAACCGAACCATACGCAACTATATGACAGGTGCAAGAGAGCAACCAGTCCTTCACGTGACCAGCTAACATCTCCTTCCTAGTTCCTACCAGTCAAAACTTTTCTTTTTAAAATTGATGAATGATATCGTGCATCATATGTCTATACTTAAGTGAAACCTTTTACTGATTTTCATTAGTCCACTCAAAAACAATAAAAACAATAAAAACAGCAAATTCTTCCTCTAGGCAAGAGACTTTTCTAGGTTAGTCATACGACAAAGGATAGCCCTTTATCTAAGAATGTGTGTGTGTATAGTAATAAAAACGTATAGAAGAAGAATAAGGGTCAATTTATTTTATCGTATTTTGATCATTTAACATTATATTTTTATTATTTTTAAATAAATATTTATCAAAAAACAAATACAGGTAAAAAAACTAATAATGTTTTACTCATAAACTAATTAAACAGATACGATATAAATGTGATACAGATATGATATAAATAAGTTATAAATATAGATACGATATAGATAAAAATCCGACAATCCAAGTAAATACTAAATATATTAAATGAGTGAATTTCATGGGGGATGTCTACAAATTTTTTTTTATATTTTCTTTTTTCCTTTCCATTTCAATCTCGTGGCAGCATTTGATACTTAATCCACAAGCCACCAATACTAATATTGAAGCCATAACCATATCTCTCAAATTGCCTCCGACGCTCCGCTAGACTTCCCAACTCACTTATATATTATACCACTACTCTTACTCTCCTTAACTCACGTGAGAAGTAGGCATCCCATGTTCCATTTAGCCACTTCTTTTACACCTTGCAACCGATTTGAAATTGTCATTGATTGTTCCATGATATGTGTACCTTAACCTGTGATTAAGAGTACTAACCCACTTATAACATAAATTTGGTCATTTCATCCTAACTTTTAGCCTGGCTACCTCAGATTCATCTATGACTAGTATGTGTGTGTGTCTATATATATAATACATACACCCCGTATATGGAGTTGGTGCCCCGGAGCACACACACAGCAGCAACTAAGACCCAGCATACAATAATCAAACGACCCAATATAATTTCGAATTCATTCACACATGTACATACGTGAATAAATGCCAACATTGAATCAAATCAACACAACATTGGAAGACTCGTCTTGAATGTGTCACTCGATTCATAATTAGTACAACTCTAATTACCAAAAGTTGATCACAAAGCTCCATTAAGAATCTCAATATAGGCAATCAAACAAAATATAAGTCTATACAATCAGCTGATTTCCTGTTAGTTGAGATTTCCAAAATGGCCTACTTCCATGGACTAATCTTTTACTATCCTTTTCACAATGTGCATAACTCGCAGCTGAAGATATATAACTAAAAGAAAATTGTTAATGACTATAACGATATCAAACTAAAAATAAAAATAAAAATAAAAGTGAAAAAAGGAAAATGTAAGTAATAAAACCAGAAATTACATATAGTCAGAGTGTCTAATCTAGTAAATATATAAAAATAACTAAGTTTTTTTTTTATTTATAAAAATATATTTATTAACAAGTTGCGAATTTGAGTTTTAAAAATGATTCCAAACATAAAATTGGGAATAAAATCTAAAATCATGATTCTATCATGATTCCTTCTCATATAGCAAACGTGGTATAAGTACCTAAAACACCAAATCCAGAAACTCATAACAATAAACTTACAAAGATTGAAATTATTATACAATATAACAGTGAACCTAAAATCCAAGAAGTAAGGAAATACTCATATTTAGGTTTTTTAGGTTTGTACATTAAACTCTAGATTTTATTTTAACATTTTTTTTTTGTTTATCTTATATAACTATGGAAATGTAGGACCCTAGAAAAGTCTCACCATCTGGGTTATATTTCACATTTTGCTAATTTTGGATGCAATCACAATTTAATGGATCATAGGGGCAGGACCTTGATCCTATTTTTAAGAAATCCCTATACCATAATCAACCATGTACGCTTTAGTTTAAGTTTTTTTCTCTTTTTTTTTATTTTTCCAAGGTTTGATCATTGTCCTATGCTAACGCCGGTTTTGGTTCGTGAATAATTCAGTTTTTTTTTTTTTTTTAAGTGTGGAAATAGGGTTGGGTAGAAAGAAAATACAGAAGGAGGGTAGGGAGGTGCTGTCACTGACAGCGCCTTTTAAGCTTGTGAAGAAGGCACCGTCACTAACGGCGCCTTTAAGCCCAACCGTGACAAAAGGCGCCCTTACTGTTCTAAGGGCCTCGTTTATAACCACGCCTTCTTTGCCCTACCCAAACGCCAGTATACTTCTATGCTGTCTATAGAAAAAATCTTGAGCAGCTAATATACTACGATTGATTCTGTCTTTCTTCTTAACTCATGCAGGGGCCTGATCTCATTTGCATTTCTTGGTGGAGCCATGTATATTGGACTTGTTATCTTATCTTGAGGTGAGTACTTTAGAAATAATAAATCATATACGATGCATGTGTTTCAAATGTATTAACGCTACCAGCTAATAAAGCCAAAGCCTAAGAGTTGCCAATATATCTTGGACACTAGGATGTAGTCATCTGCAGCAGGGCAGAGCACTAAGATAATGATTATACTTGCTGAAAGCATTGAAGTCATTTGAATCATGGAAATTAAAAAAAAAAAAAAAAAAAAAAAGAAGAAGGCATCTATGAAATTACAAGATAAGTGAAGTCATGACTATTTCTCAAATGGGTGCTTATATCTTAGAATCATTCATCCATAAAACCTAAGGTTGTGCTAAAAAAAATAAAAATGGCACCTTTAAGTGGGGGAAAGAAGGCGTCGCTAGAAACGGCACCCTTAGAACAACCATTGAAAGGGTGCCTTTTGTCACGATCAAGCTTAAAGGCGTCATTAGTGATGGCGCCTTCTTCACAAGCTCAAAGGCACAGTCAGTGAAAGGGTGCCTTTGTCCCTTACCCCCTTCTCGTATTTTCTTTTTACCCAGCCCTATTTCCATACTTTTTTTCTAAAAGTGTACTATTCATGAACCAAAACCCACCAATGCCACTAGCTACGAATACACTTTATATTATTTTCTCTAAAAATTTCCTTCCAACATTCTCTTGTTGCTTTAAGTTTAGATATGTGTTGAAAGGTCCTGGACTAGCCATTTAAATATATCTCCATGTGATTGGTTCTGGTTATTTAGGAAAATTTTTAGTGCTTCATTATGTTTTTTTTTTTTTTTGTGCTGATTCCCCTCTTTTTTTATTTTATATTTTATAATACAATTTAGTTGGGCATTGGTAAATGCTATCGAAAAATAATTAAGGATATTTAATAATACATTTACATATTTTGAGTCAATAAGGGATTGATATGTGTCTAACTATCAATAAAACTTTTGATGGGGTAAAGGGAAAGATTCAAATAGAAAATATTCAAAATATTAAGATTGAAATTTTAAAAAATATAAAAATTGAAATAGAAAAGCAGTCAAATAGTAAAGAATAAATTTATATTTTTCCTTTAGAGAAAATATAAAATCACTAAAGTGAAGGACACACAAGGAATTCATTGAAGGCAGTTGTACAACAATTACTTGGACACAAATTAAAATAAAATTGTACTAGAAAATTACGTAGGTTTAACTACAAGATATATAAAATAATAATAAATTGCCATGTCAACTAACACATGGCACGTTTGTATAGGTTGGAAGTACTGCATCAGCTAACGATGTTAACGGAGTTAGTCTAAATAGTGTTTGTGTACACGAAAAGTTGAATTGGATAGTAAATTGAATATTTAGGTAAAGTTAAGGTTAGCATTCGTGAAATTAACCCAAAAAGATAAGCCATAGGCATAGAGACTATAGAAGGTTATTTTTTCAATGCCAGTATCATATCATTATAAAAAATATATATGCTAATTTTTGAAAATGGTTAATTATTTGATTGTTCCAATAATACTATTTCAATGGTGTTCTTACCACTTGAAAAATAGAATTTATAATACCTAAAACAAATTGGAATTTCTTCATTTTTACCAGTTCCACTGTTTATATGTTTTGTCTTGATGGGAATTGTTGCTAGTTTGAATGTGGTAAAGACTAGATATGGAGAGTCTAGATTTGAGCTTTAGTGGTGATGTGTCTGTAAAACAAATGCTTGGTTAGTGGTAGTTTTAATTTGAACCCAGCACAACTACTCCAATGCTTAAATCAGTATTCATGTTAAGAAGCAAGCAAATCATAAGCGTATGAGGTGGCATTTTTGACATTACCCATCCCATGGAGGGATGAGGAGTACTAATAGTCAAATGATTCTCAGTTATTAAGTGCATTGTGGGATCATGAAATAGTGGGCGATTTGTAAAATTGTGGTATTCTCAAGGTAAGCCTAAAACCCGCTCTTAAATGTGTTAAATCTAACTGAGGAAGATCTATCGTGAGATGTCCAGTGAGATCCAATCGAGTTTTGGAGGAGTTAATCAAGTGTTAGGCTATGGTAGAGGGTATTTGGGTGGGTCCCACACCATTACTTAATGTGGATAGGCTCTCAGCCTAAGTTGCTAGCCCAATTAATTTGTGGACTAAACTTCGTTCGAGTGGCCTATCACGACCTAAGAGAGAGCCTAGTAGAATTGTCTTGAAGTGATTATATCACATGTGCACTGCAATATGAGGACCATCTTGTAAGTCAGAGTTTGCAAGACTCTAATTAATTGCTTAATCATTGCGTTATACATTGTATATATATATATATAAATAGTTAAGGATACTGATATTTCATAGACCATAAGGATCATAGAGAATCGGATACCTTACCAAACAATAAGATAAGGTGAACCTAGGTAAGAGAAACAATGGCTAAGTTTAAAGGAAACTCGGTTTCAAGTTATAGCTCTTAAACTAAGTTCAGCAATACAAGTTTCTAATCTGCTACTTAACTCTTGGAACATGATTTTGGTGTGCTCTACACTCAATTCCAAGCCCATTCCCAGCTTTCAACTAACCTACAAAACAACTATTGGGGAGTGAGCAACCACAGCTCAGTGAAGTATAATCCTCACCCTATACTATTCAAGCAATATCAAGTAAGTTATTAAAACAAGCATATGCAATCCCTACAAGAAATTTAGTCTTTAGAGACAAAATTAGTGAAAGGCGTTGCCTTTAAGGCAAACAAAAGGCCTAGGTCAAAGGTTTGACTCTCATAAATTGTAGCTTGGAGTCAACTCTGCCTGATAGAACAATATCTATTGTACTCGGTGTTGCCTGAGGGTGCACTGGGGGCCAGTGTACTTAGCATCACGGCTGCTTGCCCAGGGTGGTCTATGGACCTAGGGGAGTCCCCACACTGTAGTGTGTCTGAGGTGGTACGATCGTGACATAAAAAGGTACCTTTTGTGTTGCACCTATACCACCTTAGGCACACCGTAGTGTGGGGATGGCCCTAGGTCTGCAGACCACCTTAGGCAGGCAACTATGATGTCAAGTACACTGGCCCCAAGTGCATCCTCAAGCAACACCAAGCACAAGAAGGTATTGTTACCCTCTGGTAGATTGCCCTCTAGCTATTGCTTGTAAGGATTAAACCCAGGATCTGATGCTTTTGTTTATCCTAAAGGCAACGCCTCTCACTTGAGGGTAACAATACCTTCTTGTGCTCGATGTTGCCTAAGGGTGCATTGGTGGGCAGTATACCTGGTATCATGGCTACCTGCCTAGGATGGTCTGCGAACTTAGGGATTGTCCCATACTACAATGTGCCTGGTGTGGTACAGGTGTGACATGATAGGAGCTGCGCGTCTATCGTGTGTTCGTGTGATCTTGGTGTGATGGAAGTTAGAGCAATTGGGAATGTTGAGATGTCTATATTGATCTATGTGTTTTCGGTAGGGTAAGCAAGAGCTATAGCAAGCTGCTGCATGTCTTCTTCAAGATGAAGCAACGGCCATCGAGAAGTATGTGGTGTTGTTGAACCTGGGATGAGGGGAAAGTAAGATAGCAGCAACTGCTTGATCTTGCTATTGCTAATCACATGAATGTCCCTTGCTTGATACATAGCTATTTAAGTCTCTGATAAATGAAATAGTGTTAGACTTCGTCGACCAAAGAAATTCACACTTAGCTGCAACATCTAAGTTTCACTCATCTTGATTTAAGGTTGGCTTGCTAGTCCAAATTTTGAGGGAGAAAAAAACATAACATTACTTAGTTAGCTCTTCTAAGGACTCTGATGGCCCTACAACTTCTACTGTTGGCTCTAGTATGGCTCCTAAAGGATAGGGTGTTGACTCCATTAGGGCTCTCAAATGGCCGTCTTGAGCGCTTCTACGGGCTCAATGATGGCTCCACTAGACCTTGTTGTTGGCTCCATGGAGAACATTGTTGGCTCTAGTATATACATGCTTAATAACTCCAATTTACCAATTCGTGTGAAGGTATAGGAAATTGTTGATTAATAAAGGAGGAATTAAGTTTGATTTGGAATGAAGGACTTGATATATTATTTTCATATAGGAATTTAGAAGATAGAAATGGGGATGAGAAAGGAAGGAATATATTAAATTAATCTAATTAAATATTAGTTGAAGTGTAATGCCCTAAATTTAATTAAGGCATTACCACCACGTATAATACTTTTATGTATTGTATGCTCAGGCTTCCTTGAATGTATGTTTATTTTAAACATTGCTAATAGATTTTAATTAATGAAATCATTTGTTTAGATTCCCAAAACAACTGGATTTAGCAATGGTGAAATAACTTTATTAAAATATTTTATAAAGATCTCTACTCCCACCAGAGCAGACCAACTTTCTTAGAAACAAAATTTTATAAATCACTTTATAATCTACTTTCAAGAGCATATCAACTTTCTCAAAAACAAAGCTTAGAAAGATATCACAAAACATATGGGCTTCTCAACAAAGCCCTTTATAGAAAATACAAGTTTTAAAAGGATAAATCCAGTTCATTAATATAAAACAAAATACATATAATCTAATACCCTACTTCACTTTACTCTTCCTCTCATATCTCTAGGATCGCCCATACTCGAATCATACATCAACATCATCATCACCATCAGTTATCATCAACAACAATAATATCATCATTATCAACATCATCTTATTCATCAACACAACACCTGGAAAAAGAACAACAACAATAATGAGCTAAAGCTCAGTACACAGTAACCCAAACACACATAGAATGGCACACAAGCTTAGCTAAATGCAATGCACAAATAATAAGTTATTATCTTTAATTTAAAATAAACATATCAACACTGGAACACTCACACTCCGGAACAATCCAGGGGAAACCGGTTGTCCTGAGTAACAGCAGCTGCTTAGGTGGTTGATGTAGGCAGCCTGGATACCTATATCTTCTATACTTATCCAAAAAAGAGAAGATAGTCTCATATGGGGTTCACAGCCGTTATGCATACTCTACTCATCCCAATCCATAACACTAGTTAGTTCAACTGATCCTATAAACGTGAACTAAAACATGTTACTTCATTCCAAGCCTAAGTAGACGCTACGCCGATACCATTTGCCCCATCAGTTACCCGTTATACCACTTATAAATGTCATTGCATCATGACGGGAGTGGCCTAAGCGCCTAAACTACTGTATCCACTTAGATAAGGTTGCCGCTCCCTGAACTGGATTCAACGGTACAGGCACAACCATCACTCATCAATTATTAAGTCGAATAGAAGTTTTAATTCATTTTAGGATGCCTATCCGAACAATCGTCACACAAGTTACTGCGTACCTTTTATATGATATCTAAATAAAGACTTAGAGGGTATTTCAGAATCCATCTCAAAAGGTAAATCATGTATCCATGTCTGTAGATTCAAGAATTAAACTCATATAAGAAATTATGCTCATTATCCACTTATATTAAACTTTTATTAAAACCCTATTTGATCCAACACTAAATAGGAACCCCGCTATGCTGCGAAGATTGTCCCACCAAAATACAGACAATTCTCCTTTATCTGCCAAATTATCTCTTTTCACTTTATTTATAGTCTCTTATTACAAAAGCATTCAACAAAGAATTCATATACCAAAAACATATATTTCCTAAGCAAACGCATATTTAAAACAATATATTTCTCATGTTATTCGTGGTTCATCTTAACTCATCATTCTAAGCAAATTATTGACTATTAAGCCTGTTTTAACTTAATCTTAGCCAAATTGATTGAAATTAATCATTTAATTCTATTACTAAGCCAAGATGATTAACTTAATCAATCTAATTTATTTTGGCTCATTGAAGTCTAGTTAGCCAAGTTAGACTAAGATTGATTAACTAAGTTCATTTGTATCTAACTCTATATTTAATCAAATTATTTATTAAATCTACAAATTTAGTAAAATCATGCTTGATTATATCCTTCAACTAATATAAAATATTAATTATCATTTATCCATTTCATTTTAGCTCAAAAAGATTTATTTTATACTTAACTACATACACTTAACTAGTAAAAATAAGTTTTCAACTTTATTCGGATATATAGCAATTGGAAACAAATGAAATTTAGGCCTTGATACTTCTATATTTCTCAAAACCTTAATACATGAAAGTTTTAGATCTCTTTTAAACCTTTCTGTGGCATGTTGAATCATCTCAATCCGATTTCAGATGAAAAAGTTATGATCAAAATAGTATCACGACCAGAGAGAAGCATGGGCATATACATTATCCTGTGTTCTAGCCATGCTATTCTGGAAAAACTTGTGTTCTTTGAGTTTTTAAGGCCCTAGAGAAGCATGGGTAGATAGGGGAGGCTGTGTGCTAATCTTGCTTCTTCCTGGGTAAGTTAAAAACACGTGTTTTCAAGCAACGGAGGGGGCACGATCTAGTATAAAGTCCTGTGTTTACATTATGCTCTTTGCCTTGTCTTTGTTTTCAAAAATTTTACTTGTTTTATCACTTGTTTCACATCATTTTGCTTCATCTAACGTCTCATACTCCACATACAAGCCTAGAACCATCATCTCTAACATCTATATTCATGTTTTTACTTCATAATCTATCAAAACCACTCTACCAACTTCTAATCTACATATACACATAACACAAACTAAATCCCAACTCATATGCTCATACATTCATTATTCACCAACTTTATCACAATTTCTACTTATATCCAACTTCAAGACATCATATACATGTAATAACAACAATGAAAACAAGAAAAACAACAACACTTATCTTTTAGGCAATCACATGCTCTTTGATCTTCTTTCTTATTATTGGGCTTCTCCTAACTTTGGTTTCCTTCTTCTATCTCATCTTCTAACTTTGATTTCTCTTATATTCCATTTGAAATTGAGATTTTAAGGATGATTTTGAGAGATGGAAGAGAGAAAAAGAAGAGGAAGAGAATGAGAAAGAAAGAAACGGAGAGAGACAAGAAAGAAAGAAAGAAAAGGGAAAGCAGAGAAAATAAAAAGGAAAAAGGAAAGGATAAACATAATTTATGATATTTTAGAATAAGGGTATTGGGTTTAGAATTTTCATATCAATATCTTTAGTTCTAGAAATATTTAGAAGATAATTTCAGAATCAACAAATTAGAAATTAAGAACTTAAAATATGAGCTTAATTTAGGAATTTAATTTAGATAAAATTGACGGTCACTTTAAGCAAAGCTTAAGAATGGGCATTTTTAGGCAAGCAAATGATTTTAGAATTTGGGGGAGGGCATTAAAGATATGAAATGTTGAGCCAAAGTTTAGGCATTTCATAATCCACTAAGCATTTAAACAACATGTTTAGGGGTCTGAGAATTCAAATCTCAATTTCAACTTAGCTAATTACCAATTTTAATTATGTCAACCTGTCTAACTATATCCTATAATTCATTTGATTCATTTAATCTATCTAAATTTAATTTCTAACTTAGGTAAAGGTTTGGGGCATTTTATTCTTCCCTTCTTATAAGAATTTCGTCCTCGAAATTCATTTAAATATTTTTTAATAGAAGACATTTCATATTATCTTTAAAATTTATTACTCAAATACTTTTAATTGCTTTAGGATTTTTTTTCCTCCATTACGTTTCCATTGCGTACTCTGAACATTTTTCCTTTGAGTTTTGTTGTTAGTTTTGAATTGTTTGGTCAACATTTATAGATTTTGAATTGATATATATGTATTGAGCATATAGTTATCATTATATCCATTTGATTTTCTCGTCATTTTTTATTTCGTGAAATATATGAAAATTTTGTATCATTTTATTTTACCACAAGCATTTGAAATTTCTTGTCATTCTCATTTTTATGAAACATATTGGATAAACATTGATTTACTTATCATTTATATTTTGATTTCAAAACTTTTAAATCTTTCAATGTTTCTTTATCTTTATACAACTGATAAATCATGCAACTTTAGTATGTGTGTGTGTGTATATATATATAATATTAAGAATTAGTTTAGCGATTTCAACCTCCACTTGCTCGATTTTAAGAAGACTAGAACGTGACGAACACAACAAACAACTGACGACTCGACTCAACTCAACTCAACTGACTGAAAAAGAATCACAAAGACATGACACGAATGAACGAGATACAACAACTCAACAAATGAAGGTTATGAATTCGTTATTCCATTCTTATCTATAAATATAACAACTTGCATATGAAACATACAGTGTTCATATTCTTTTAATCATCAAGGATATCATACTTCGTACTCATCTACATATAGTGGTAATCAAGATGTCTCATACACTAGATTTTTTACTATGTCATCTTTCGTGTTTTGTTCATTTTGGAAATTTGTTTGATTTTAGAGATGTCAACTTTTGTGTCTTTCATTCACAAGTTCATTTTATATATATCATACAAATAAAATTGTATTTTGATTGTATATATGGAATCAATTTCATTTTGGATTTCATTCATCATATAGTATGGTAAGATGAATGTGACTTGTTATTTTGAGTTATGAATTGAATTTTTCGTGATATCACTATGATTTGTTTTGTTTTTTCATCATATATATGGAGAATTTTCGTTTGAACTTCATTCACTACATGATGTGATATAGTTATTTAGCATAATGAAGTATATTCACCTGAAATTGATGAAGAAACAAGATCTTGATCACTTTTATGATTAAGGAATACTGAAAATCATGTTAAAGGGTAGCATGTGGTCTTTTGATGAATTTTGATACTTATATAAATTGGAGATAAGTTGAAGTCATGATGATAAAAGATGAGTTGAGTGTGTTGTCTTCCAAATCAGTGATGACCATAAGAATTGTTGCAAGGAAATATTTTAATCAACATCATCAAGTTTTAGGTCTGAAACCATTGCATAATCAGTACTACGGTAACTAAGAAGTTGACATAGAGATATCCATCACAATTTATAGAACATGATCTGATAATAAGAGATGCATCAATGGAAGATCATTATAGGAATGAATTAGATGACTAGTGAAATGGCAATGGCAAATTGCTATAAGAAAAGAATAAGTATTCACACTGTAAAAGGATTCGTGGTTGTTTTGTTGGGGAAATTGGTAACCCATTACAAAAGGAAGTAAGCTTGATTAAGCTCCTGTCAAATAATGGACACCATCACTAGGGTTCACAAATTTTATATGTAGCTAAAAAGGAGAAAGAAAGAAGCAAATCTTATCGCTTTTTCCATAGTGAACAAACTATCAAAGATATTTCAAATGACATGTCAGGATTACCCCTAAAGAGAGGGTTAGAATTTACCATAAATTAGGATAAACCTAATCAAGTTTCAAGGATGAAACTTTTCCTAAGTGGGGAGAGTGTAATCCCCTGAATTTTACATAAACATAATTTGCATTAATTAATAAAATTGATGACAAGATCCTAAGAAAGTATTAAATATGTCTGAAAAATCACCCCTAATTTTTCTTTTCTTTTTCCTAAACTTAAATATTAATTATTACCCATATAAGTAATTTAAGATGCATCGCAAATGAATAAATTTATAAGTTTGATATTAAAAAAATATTTCTAATTTATTAAAAGGCATACATATAATTTTATAGTTAATGTATAGGCTAAGGACCTTTAGTGATTAATACAATTAAGAATGTTAGAAATAATACACAATGAATGCTTAAAAGGGAGGGTGTATTAAGTATTAAAAATTTTGTCGCTTTATCAAACCAGATTAATTAACTAAGATAAGACAAGAGTTAATTAAAACAAACAAATGCAGCGGAATAAACTAATTAATAAATAAGCAGAGATAATGAAGCACAGAGAGAAAGAAAAAGAAGCAACACAAGGATTTAACATGGAGTTCGACCCACTGCCTACTTTCCATGGTGCAATTGCCTCAGAGAGGACTTTTACCACTATATTAATTATTCCAAAATCAATACACTCTTAAATGAGGAATTACAACAATGCTTGAAATAATAAGACATTTACAATTGCCTTTCACAAAGGACTTCCACTTGATAAATCAAGTGTTGTGCAAATAACACACGATCAGACTTCAAATGCCTCCCACTGAAGACTTTCCGCCAAATTGCAATTAGGACGATACTGATAACTCCAGACCAAACTTCAAGTGCCTCCCACTGAGGAATTCTCTTTGCCTTCAACAAAGGAATTCTCTTTGCCTCTACGAGGACTTCTCTTAATGCCTCACACGAGGACTTTTTTTACAAATGCCTCATTTGAGAACTTTTTACAAATAGCTCTTATATGAGTAGATTTACAAATTGAAAAGCTCTTAAGGAAATATGCAAATTTCTTTTACAAAGAAATGCTCCTACTTGAGCAGATTTATAACAGAAAATACTTTGAAAATTTTACAAGTTCCTTTTACAAACTGAGCTCCTTAAATGAGCAAATAATCAACTTTTGTAAATCTTAAACAGTGCTCAAAAACTCTCGTTTAGAGTGTATCAGTAAATTTCGAAACAGAGCACTAATTGTTCTCTTAAAAAAAATTAAACTAACGATAACGAGAACGAGAACGAGAACGAAAACACAAGTAAAAAAAAATTTTACAGAACGTTGTTTTCGTTTTTACTGTGCTTTCAAAAATTCTAGGATTTCTTCTTTTTCAAAAAGAGGAGGAAAATTCTATTTATAGCTCTTGATAAAAATTTGTCTGTTATCAAAAAGTTTCTAATAACCCATACTTTTGTTTAATAAACTTAACTTTTTAAAAACGTGTAAAAGTCAAAAGCAGAAAAGAGCATTAAATGTGTCTAACACATGCATTAAATGCATTCCAACAGCTCTTTTCTTTCTAAAGTCGAGGGCAAACTTTCTGAAGTCGAGGTCTGAGGTCGAGGCCTAAGCTTCAGCCCTTAACTTTATAAATTTTGCGCAAGGCCAAACTTATGAAGCTGATGGTAAATTTATGAAGTCAAGGTTTGAGGTCGAGGCCTAAATTTCAGCCCTTAACTTTATAAATTTTGCTCAAAGGCAAACTTTCTAAAGTCGATGGCAAAATTATGAAGTTGAGGTTTGAGTTTTCAAGTCGATGCCTAAACTTCAGCCCTTGGTTTTATAAATTTTGCCCAAAACTCCAACCCTTAACTTCACGATTTTACTTAAAACTTCAGCCCTTGACTTTATGATTTTACCCAAAACTTCATCCCTTGACTCCATAGTTTTGCCAAAACTTCAACACTTGTCTTTATAGTTTTGCCTAAAACTCAATCTTTTGTCTTTATCTGATGAATAGTGCATCCACCTTTCTTCTATTGGGCTCGATAGCTTTGTCTTGACTTTTCTTCAACTTTTTGCTCTGTTAAAACTTAAAAAATAGCAGAACAAATACAAAGCATATATATATAAATATTTTAAGTATTTAAACAATTAAGGATATTTAAATAATTAATTGTGTAATAATTATTCTCATCAAAGTCATTCGTGAACATAAAGTTCAACAATCTCCCCCTTTTTGATGAGAATAAATATGCACATCAATTCTAAAATAATTCTTAATTATAATTATGCAAATACTTTTCCTCCTTTTCATCAAAAAGAAAAAAATATATAGAAAAGAAGAACACAGACTTTGTTAAAAAAATATTAACAAAATTAATTTTCTCTCCCTATCAAAAGTACTTTTCCAAAAAAAAAAATTCTCTCCCTTTTTAAAACAAAGTTTGCTTCTTTTTGTTCGTATGAAAAACTAAGACAGAGAAAATGAAATTTTCTTTAAAAAAATGTCTCTCCCCTGGTTCAAACAAAATTTTAAAGACAAAGCACAGAAGAATATAAACAAATTCATAATAATAAAAAATTACAGAAGACAAATATTGGTATACAAGGACAAACACAAACATGCATGTAAGTGCAGACTTTAGATATTTATCAACTAAGAGACTTAAGATCAGATTTTCAAGGAAGTTCCTGGTTCAAAAAAATTTTAGCACTCATCAACCTTTAACATGCCCAATTCTCCTCTTAAAGTGCAAAACCGTTCTTCACTCAAGTATTTAGTAAAAATATCAGTAAGCTGATGGTTTGTATCAACAAATTTCAAGCAAATGTCCTTGTTTAGAACATGATCACGAATGAAATGATGTCTAATCTCAATATGCTTGGTTCTTGAGTGTTGAATGGGATTTTTAGTCAAATTTATAGCACTTGTATTATCACACAGAATTGGTGTACTTTCAAATTTTAAACCAAACTCTAATCAAGTTTGTTTCATCTATAAAATTTGTACACAACAACTACCAACAGCTATATATTCAGCTTCAGCAGTTGATAATGCAATAGAATTTTGCTTCGTTGAGTGCTAAGATATTAAAAAATACCAAGAAAATGGCATGTGCCACTTGTGCTTTTCCGATCTGCTTTGCTACCAGCAAAGTCAGCATCAGAGTACCTAACAAGTTCAAAAGAAGTATGTTTGGGATACCACAAGCCAATTTCAATAGTGCCCACAAGGTATTTAAAGATGCGTTTAATTGCACCCAAGTGAGATTCTTTTAGGCAAGATTGAAATCATGTACATACACATACAGAAAACATGATATCAGGTCTGGAAGTTGTTAAATATAACAAACTACCTATCATCCATCTATACATCTTTTCATAAACATTTTTACCTTTTTCATCTTTATCTAGTTTTACGCTAGTGCTTATAGGTGTAGGTTTAGATTTACAACTATCCATTTTAAATATTTTAACAAATCTTTAGTGTATTTAGATTGATTAATAAAGGTTCCAGATTTTGATTGCTTAATTTGAAGCCCAAGAAAATAAGTGAGTTCTCCTATCATACTCTTTTCAAATTCTTTTTGCATGAACTTTACAAAAACTTTTATAAATGAAGAATTAGTAGCACCAAACACAATGTCATCTACATAAATCTGTACGATTAATTTATCAGAATTGTGACTTTTGATAAAAAGAGTTGTATTAATTTTTCCTCTTGAAAATCCATTATTTATCAAAAAGCTACTAAGTCTTTCATACCAAACTTTAAGAGCTTACTTAAGACCATAAAGAGTTTTGTTCGATTAAAAAATTGATTGGAAAATTCATTATTTTCAAAAGCCGGTGATTGCTCGACATAGACCTCTTCTTTTATGAAACCATTTAGAAAAGCACTTTTGACATCCATTTAATAAAGGATAAAATCTTTGTGAGCAGCATATGCCAAAAGCATTCTTATATATTCTAGTCTTGCAACCAGGTCAAAAGACTCATCAAAATCTATCTCCTCTTCTTGTGTATAGCCTTTAGCAACTAATTTAGCTTTGTTCCTAGTTACTATTCCAAATTCATCCATTTTATTTCTAAAAATGCATTTTGTTCCTATGACAGTTTTTTTTTTTCAAGCCTTACAACAAGATTCCAAACCTTTCTTCTAGTGAATTGGTTTAGTTCATCTTGCAGCGCTTGAATCCAAAACTCATCTTCTAAAGCTTCTTCCAAGGTTTTAGGTTCAAGTTTTGATAGAAAAACTAGATTGGTTGTGTTTTTAAGAGAAGATCTAGTTTGTATCATATTTGAAGTTTCACCTATTATTAAGTCTTTTGGATGTGAACTAGCATATTTCCATTCCCTAGGTAGATTACTAACATGCTCATGCACATCATCAACAACAGCAGATTTTTCAACAGTAGAAACAATACCAGAATTTTCAACATCAGAACATGAAAGATCATTTATTCTATCACAAACATCATCAACATCATTATTAACATTTATAGGAGTCAAACAATCATAAAAAACAACATGTATAGATTCTTCTACAACAGAAGTTCTTTTATTATATACCCTATATGCTTTACTAGATGAAGAATATCCTAGAAAGATTCCTATATCAGATTTAGCATCAAATTTTCCTAGAAATTCTTTTCCATTTATTAAGATATAACACTTTGTGCCAAAGGGATGAAAATAAGAAATGTTTGGTCTTTTTCCTTTCCATATCTCATAGGGGTTTTCTTTATGATTGGTCTAATAAAAATTCTGTTTGAATATAGCAAGGTATTGACAGCTTCAGCCAAAAATATTTTGGCAAATTATTTTCAACAACATGGTTCTAGCCATTTCTATTAAAGTTCTATTCTTTCTTTGGCTACACCATTCTGTGGGGTTCTAGGTGCTGAAAAAGTGTGTTCAATACCATATTTTTCACAAAAATTATTCATTTCAAGATTTTCAAACTCTCCCCATGATCACTTCTTATTGAAGCTATATTAAGACCTTTTTCATTTTGGACTTTCTTGCAAAATCTAAAAAAGACATCATTGGTTTCGTCTTTAGAGGCAAGAAAGAAAGTCCATGAAAATCTAGAGAAGTCATCAACAATAACCAAAGTGTATTTTCCTCCTAAACTCAAAGTTTGAGTAGGACCAAAAAGATCCATATGTAACAGTTGCAATGGCCTAGAAGTGGAAACTGCATCCTTAGCCTTAAAAGAAGTCTTAGTTTGCTTTCCTTGTTGACATGCTTGACAAATCTTGTCATTTTGAAAATTTAAACTTGGTAAACCTTTGACAAGATTTTTCTTTGCAAGTTTTGAAATTAATTTCATGTTAGCATGTCCCAATTTTCTATGCCATAACCAACTATTGTCATTTTGAGAATATAGACATGTTTGACTTGATGATTTAAAATCATCTAAATTAATTTTGTAAATATTTTTATGTCTATATCCTTCAAAGCATACTTGGTTATTATCAATTCTTTCTATAGTACATCTTTTGGCATAAAATGTTACTTTAAAACCATTATCACAAAGTTGACTTATACTAAGCAGATTATGTTTTAGATTATCTACCAACAACACATCATTAATAACAAGATCTTTATTAAGGATAATGCTACCTTTACCCAAAACAGTCGATTTTCTATCATCACCAAAGGTAACACTCCCTTGATCCATCAAGTCCAGCTTTGAAAATTTGGAAGCAACTCCGGTCATGTGCCTAGAGCATCCGCTGTCCAAGTACCATTTGTTGCTGCCACTTGAGGATCCCTGCAAAGCAAGTTATTATTTCTTTGGTACCCATTTCTGTTTGGGTCCTCTTGGGTTAGAAACAGATAAAACTTCTTCTTAGCACCCAAACATACTTGCTTTTATCGAGAGCAAAGCCTTCCTTATTGCACACTTGTGTGCAATATGGCCAGACTTGCCACAATAATTACAAGTGCCATAAGTGGCTTTTACAAACCGAGTCTTATGAGACTTATAATTTGTGCCTATCATAGCCAATTCCATATTTGTTATGATCAGATTTTTGCTCACCAAGGAGAGTATTTAAATTTTTCTCTCCTTGTGTGAATTTAGCTATGACAGCTTTCGAATCATCTAAGCTAGATTTCAGATTTATATTTTTGTTCTTAGCTCATCTAGCTCTTTCAGAAGTTCATTGTTATTGATGTTGTTACTAGTAGATGCAGGTTTATTATCATCTTTTATAGTTTTAATTTCTAAATCTAAAAGATCATTTTCAATTTTTAATTTATCATTCTGTTCAACCAGAATTTTATTTTCTGTTTTTAGTTTCTATTTTTATTTCTAATTTCATTAATTTTCAGATTCATGCTACTAAGATTTTCATGCAAGCTGTCTTTTCAGAACCTAGAGCTGTTATTATTTCATCTTTTTCTTCATTTTCAGTTTTAAGCTCATTAATTTCATCTTGAAACTCTTCTAATCTAACTAAAGCATTTTGCATCAGATTTTTAAGTTGTTTATTATCTTCTTCAGATTTTTTAAGCTTTTTACAAACTTTTTATACATGTCAAGCAATTCATCATTAGAGCAGGAAGATGAAGGATTGTTTACCTCATTGGATTGCCATGAAGCATAACTCTTCTTCATCAGAATCTGATGACTCTTCATCACTCCAAGTAGCAATAAGTGCTTCCCTCTTGGATCTTTTTTGTGCTTTCTTGAGGAGAGGCAGTTTGGTTGGATGTGTCTGGTTTCTGGCACTTATAGCACACAACATCCTTCCTTTCCTTTCTAAACTTTGAGGAGCTGCCAGCCTTAATAAATTTGTTGAAATTCTTTGCAAACAACACAACATCCTGTTTATCTCCTCCTTATCAGAATCATGTTGGTTGCCTTCAGAGCAATAGCCTTCTTTTGGGATTCTCACTTTGATTCTTGATGAGCTCATGAGTCTTGAGTGCACCAAGAAGCTCTTCTTTTGTCAGTGTGCTAAGATCCCTGGCTTCCTCTATTGCTGTCCGTTTTGCTTCCCATTCCTTGGCAATGATCTGAGCAATTTTGAATTTATTTCAACATTAGTAAAGCTCTTGCCCAAAACACTCAAAGGATTAATGATATTAATGAATCTATCATTCATTTGATCAATTGTTTCACCAGGCAGCATCTTAAAACTTTCAAATTGACCAACCAACAAGCTTATTTTAGTGTCTTTGATCCTTGAAGTTCCTTCATAAGTTACTTCAAGTTCATCCAGATTTCTTTAGCAGATTTACAAGTACAAACTCTATTGAAATCACTTTCATTCAATCCACAATGAAGAATATTCATGGCAGCTTCATTATAATCCAGTTTTTTCCAATCATCTTCTGAATATTGATCTTCATTTTTATTTTCAATTGTAAAAGGTCCTTTTTCAACTACTCTCCATATTAATCTATGTTGAGCTTTCAAAAATATATTCATTCTACACTTCCAATAAGGGTAATTACCCCACTAAGAAGCTGGCCTATTTATAGCCTGACCCTCCAAGAATCCTAGTGTATTAGAAGCCATGATCTTTCTCTTTTTTTTAAGCAATCAACCACAAGAGACCAGGCTTTGATACCAATTGTTAGAAATAATACACAATGAATACTTAGAGAGAGAGAGAGAGAGAGAGAGAGAGGAGGGGGGGGGGGGAGGGTGGGAGGGGAGGGTGAATTAAATATTAAAAATTTTGTTTTATCAAACCAGATTAATTAACAAGATAAGACAAAAGTTAATTAAAACAAACAAATGCAGCGGAATAAACTAATTAAAACTGATTAATAAATAAGCAGAGATAAGGAAGCACAAAGAGAAAGAAAGAGAAGCAACACAAGGATTTAACATAGAGTTCGGCCCACTGCCTACTCTTCACGGTGCAAATGCCTCAGAGAGGACTTTTACCACTATATTAATTATTCCAAAATCAATACATCTCTTAAACGAGGAATTACAATAATGCCTATTATAATAGGACTTTACAATTGCCTTTCATAAAGGACTTCCACTTGATAAATCAAGTGTTGTGCTGGTAACACACGACCATACTTCAAATGCCTTCCACTAAGGACTTTCCACCTAATTGCAATTAGGACAATGTTGATAACTCCATACCAGACTTCAAATGCCTCCCACTGAGGACTTCTCTTTGCTTTCAACGAAGGACTTCTCTTTATCTCTACGAGGACTTCTCTCAATGCCTCACATGAGGACTTCTTTTACAAATGCCTCCTTTGAGAACTTTTTACAAATAGCTCCTATATGAGCAGATTTACAAATTGAAAAGCTCTTAAAGAAATATACAAATTTCTTTTACAAAGAAATACTCCTACTTGAGCAGATTTACAACATAAAATATTTTGAAAATTTTACAAATTCCTTTTATAAACTGAGCTCCTTAAACGAGCAGATAATCAACTTTTGTAAATCTTAAATGGTGCTAAAAAACTCTCGTTTAGAGTGCATCAACAAATTTCGAAATAGATTACTAATTGTTCTCTTAAAAAAATTTTCAAATTAACGAGAACGAGAATAAAAACATAAGTAAAAAAAAATTTACAGAACGTGGTTTTCGTTTTACTGTACGTTCAAAAATTCTAGGATTTCTTCTTTTTCAAAGAGAGGAGGAAAATTCTATTTATAGCTCTTGATAAAAATTTGTCTGTTATCAAAAAGTTTCTAACAACCCATACTTATGTTTAATAAACTTAACGTTTAAAAAACGTGTAAAAGTCAAAAACAGAAAAGAGTATTAAATGTGTCTAACACATGCATTAAATGCATTCAAACAGCTCTTTTTTTTCTAAAGTCGAGGGTAAACTTTCTGAAGTTGAGGTTTGAGGTCGAGGCCTAAGCTTCAGCCCTTGACTTTATAAATTTTGTGCAAGGCCAAACTTATGAAATTGATGGCAAATTTATGAAGTCGAGGTTTGAGGTCGAGGCCTAAACTTCAGCCCTTGGCTTTATAAATCTTGCTCAAAGGAAAACTTTCTAAAGTCGATGGAAAATTTATGAAGTCGAGGTTTGAGGTTTGATGTCGATGTCTAAACTTCAGCCCCTGACTTTATAAATTTTGCCCAAAACCCTAACCCTTGACTTCACGATTTTGTGTAAGTCCCCGAGTTTTTGGATCCAAATTAAAGACCTAAACCATAATCGGAAGTCAACCAGATTTTTTAGAGTCAACAAAAACCCTAGTTTACCGTAACCGCTTAAGTCCGACATTGCGTTTTCTCTAGCCCTAGAAAAGGAAGTTAGAAAAATTAGCTATAATGGTTCGTAATAACTATAGGTTTCGTAAAAATATCAATTGAAGAAATTCGAGTGTCCTTTGAACCCGATCGGACATAGTTCTTGAAAAACGTGTCCGGAAAGCCCGGAATAGGAAAATTATTCCGAATATACCGTTAGACTCGTAAAAATATAAGATTTTCAAATATATCAATTTCGTAATTTTTCGATAGCTAAAAATATCAGATATCGCTTTTATACGAGTATTTTCTTACTACCGGCATTAAATTGTCATGTCTACTTTTACATTACACTATTTTCTACTATTCTACACTATTCATCTATCCCTACTTTTTCTTACAACCTACTCTTACAAACCATACACCTATTTCTTACATATTTTCATTTCCAATACAATTTCACATCATTCATTTCTTACTTTTAATTAACAAAATAACAAAAAATCAAAATTTTCTCCTCCCCATGCATGAAATTGCGCCGGCCCCCCTCTTGATGCCCTCAATTTGTTTTATTTTTCATTTATTTAATTAACACAAATTATCTCCCACATTTTCCTATAAATACCCCCTCATACCTTCACTTCTTGCACACCACTTCTTCTCTAAATTTATTATACCAAAATCTCTCTCAAATTCTCTCAAGAGTTCTTTCAAGAAGTTCTTCTTAGTTTAGCTTCTTTTAGGTAAGAATTCCTTCAAGATTTCTTTATGTTCTTCTACTTAGTATAAGCTTAGTGTGTGTTTTCTAAAACCATGAAGGTTAAGGAAGCAACAATAGGTTCATACTTTGTGTTTGTTCATAATATCAATTCATTTATGTTCCTTTATGTTTCTTTATGTTTATTACTATCTAATATATCTATATAGTTATATACATTATTTAGAGCATATAAGCTAATTGTCTTGCAATTTATTTATCTTTCATGCAATTTATTTACTTCATTGCAATTTATTTATTTCAAGTTGTTTATAAGACTAGTCATTCTAGTCTTAGACTTGTCCTCATCAAGTCAAAACATTTTATTTTCTTTTCGGGACTAGTCCATTCTTAGTCCCGGGGTACCTTGATGAAGCTAAGGTCCCAATACTTGATTTACTTTACTAATTATTTAATCTTTCAACTTATTATGTTCCTTTATATTTCTATAGTTTATGATTCATATTCATGCATGAACATAATGTTTTTGTCTCAACAAAAATTTAATGAGGAAGTGTTTTCTTAAACTAAAGGTTCTTTTTAAATAAATGAAGGAAATAGATATCTTAGAAACTCATGAACATGCTTGGAAAGGATTTTCTCAAATAAACAAAAGATTTCATGAAAAATTATCTTTCATCAAGAATTAGAAATTCTTTTGAAATTGTTATGAGCAACAAAAGTAACATTTTATTACTTTTAAAAGTTGTTGAAATCTAAGTTTAGAAAATAAAAAAACCACTCCTTAGGAATTTAAAGTAATCACAAGAGATTGAATTTAGAAAAAGAAATATTCATCTCAAATAACTCAAAAATCCTTTCAAAAATAAAATGAATATTCCAATAAGATCTCAAGTTCAAATCTTTTAAAACCTTACTTTTCACAAGTTGAGACAACTTCATTTACTTCATACATTTGTTATGAGTCATTACATATATGTATATACCTTTCAAAAAGTCTACAAAATACTTGAAATATTTATCTTTTCAAATGAGCTTTGTTTACAAAAAGGAAAACAAGTTTTAGCAAATTCGTGGCAAATCTGGTCACTGCTTTTTCGGGATCCAAACGACCTAGTTTTATGAAAATAAGCCTAGAAATGCGTAGATCTTTTAGAGTAGGTAGAAAACAGTATATTATACGCGAAATTCCGAGTTAAAATGAGCAAGTTATGACCATGTTAAGTTGGAATTTCCCCTTATACGATTTTACCGCGATTTTAAGAAAAGTTTAGAATCTTCAAGAATAGAAGTTTTATGAAAGACTCATTTTGGGTATTTCATCTTGTTTAGGTGACGAGGGACCCGAGATCGTCTATCCGGAGGACTATTTTGATTAGATCCACCGATATGGAGTGAGTTAATTCTTTTCCTAAGTTACATTTCCTTGTTTGTGCTTGTAAATAGAAGCACTAGAAATTTAGAGAAAGATAAAATGAACAATTGTTATGTGATATGGGATTATGATTGTTTGAATATAAATTAAGAATATCGAAAGAAAGTTTGATAATTTAATTGTGATTCTTGTATTGATATGATGAGAATTGTGTTGATCACCTCTAACTTGAAATAAATATTCTTGGTTAAATTATATTGAAATTAAAGCATGCATATCATATACATGAGTCACATTTGTTTCACTACTTTTCTTCGTGTAGGGAAACGAGGAAATGGTAGTGGTGGCTGGTAGGAGCCGGAAAGTCTACAAGGCAAGCAGGAGCCGGTAAATCTGCAGATATTGATGGTCGTATGGGCTTGTAACCTCCCAACCCTTATCATGGAGGGCGTTAATCTATGCTACACTTGATTTCCGGTTGATCATGTGTATTTTGCTTGTTCATATGATTTGTGTATTTTCATATGCTTTGATTAAATACTTGGTTGATTTTCGGAAATGTCTTATTGATGGAATTATCTCACTAAGCTAGTCATGCTTATACCTTTATAGTTTTCTATTTCAGTATGATTACCTATGGTTGGCCCCAAGGAGCCCCGTATACCAGGTACGAGTGTAAGCTACTAGGAGTTTTTGAAGGAAGTTTATGTATTTTTAGTTTTAAACATAGACTTCTAGGAAAAATCTCTATAGTAGACTTATGTAGTAGTTATGTTTATTTTGTTATTAGTATAGTTGATCAAAGACTTTAAGGCGGGGGAATGCTCCTAAGATGATGTACGAATTTGTTATGAAATGAAGATATTATGTTTATTTATTTAAGTTCATGCTTGCTTTTACTATCTATTTAAACGTAACATCCCTATAAGTCTCCTACTATCTTGGAAGCACGCCTTGCATATGATATTCGAAGCTCCTGAATGACTAAGGTTATCATCCATTAGCTTTAATATTGTATGCGGCGGACTGTCACGTTTAAGGTACCCTCTGGGGCGTGACATTTTGCCTAAAACTTTATCCCTTGACTCCATAGTTTTTCCCAAAACTTCAACACTTGACTTTACAGTTTTACCTAAAACTCAGTCTTTTGTCTTTATCTGATAAATAGTGCATCCACCTTTCTTCTACTGGGCTCGATAGCTTTGTCTTGATTTTTCTTCAATTTTTTGCTCTGTTAAAACTTAAATAACAGTGGAACAAATACAAAGTATATATATAAATATTAATATTTAAATAATTAAGGATATTTAAATAATTAATTGTGTAATAATTATTCTCATCAAAATCATTCGTGAACATAAAGTTCAACAAAGAATCCTAAATTATTACGAGTCATAACCTTTGAAGATTTATATATAGTGATATATAGTGATATATATATATTATATAATATATGTCGTTGGACTTCAATAGAACTTCTAATAATAGTGATTAACAATGCAAATTGCTATATTATCATAAATAATAAATAAATAGGTAAGTGGTACTGAATTCAAAGTATAGCTTCTTGTATATCAAAGTGTATATAAATTATGTATAATATACCTCTTAAGACCAAATGTATATTTCATTAGTTATACATACATATATATATTATATAATTGATAAGTTATAGTTTGTTTAAGGAATACGATACATATATAAGTATTAAACTATAGATTATATATATGTATATGACTTTATAGATTATATAAATATATATAACATTGATAGCAAACATACACAATACCAATTATGTGTAGCATATAACATGTAATTACATATAACTTTTTAAATTTTATAATAATAAAAATATATATTGGGTAATATACATAAAATATAAATTATGAGTAATGAATCATAATAATATATAATATATCGTAATCTACAAATGTCGCATAATGTATATAATAGGTCACGATAATTTATGCGTGAATGTATATGGCATATGTAGAGCACATATGTCAACCAAATGTTATAAATATATAATTTATTTGTTTTGTATACTTATGTTTTATAATTTAGTTGTTGCATAAAATAAATAATATTATATAAAATGTGCATGCTTTGCTATATAGATTATATATAACATATTAAATAATAATATATTTATATATAGATTGTATAAATAACATATAAGTTATATAATATGTATAAAATAAAGTATGTATATACATACATATATATATACTAGTATAATATGAATTGAGCACTTTAATTATGATATATAAATGATTTAGAGTTCCACTATGATTTAGAGAAATTGCTTAGGAAATCTTAGGAGATTTCAATAAAGATACTGAAATTCTAAGCAATCTAACTCGTTTTATATAAATAATGAGGATACAATAAACTCTCGAATTTTTACTATTTAAATATCAAAATACATTCCGTTTAATTATAAATTCAAGAATCATAAATGAGGTTAATAGAATTTTAAAATACTAAAATTTGTCCTAGTTGGAATTTATTTCTTAGTTGGAACTTATTTATAACCTAGAGTCTCTGGTTTTAACATACCAAAGCCAAAACTCAATCCCGGTGTAAACCCTTGAATTGTCCACCGCGGCCTTAGAAAGATGTTTTTCGTATATTATGTATTCTATTAATAAAATATTATATATAAAAATACAATATGATAAAGAATACCCGGAGAATAGTGCAACAAGTACGGAAACATGCAATTGAATATGCCACCCAGCCAAATGGTGAAACGCCCTTTGATGTTGATAAATCGTCTAAAAGAAAGTGGGTGGAGCTACTTTTAATAATTTGCCTAAAAGAAAGCACGGGTAGAAAGGGAAGACGACTGTCTGAGTGGAAATACTTTTAATATTGGTACTATATAAAATACATATGCTTACACAGCTCATTTGGTGCCCACCTACTCACCGAGAACTTCCTTTAATCCCACATAGTAGATGCTGGAAAAAAATTTTGCTGTCTCCGTTTGATGTCTTTATTGTGTTTCACAAATAAATATCTTACGCATGTTAAAATATATTTTTTATATTTTAAAGATTTTTTATATTTTTTTAATTTATTTGATACTTATATAATATTTATTGATAAAAACATAAAAAAGACAAACACATATTGGAAACGGCTAACATCAGTAAATGCTACAAAACAATATGGCCACCCCAAAATAAGGATAAAGATTAAAGGTAGACATCGTCATGGTCCGGTTCGGGTCTGGAACCGGACCCGAACCGTCGGTTCCCGGTTCCAAAAGTGGTGGAACCGAAACCGGACCTGTGGGCCGGTCCGGTTCCCGGTTCTTAGAAACCGCCGGTTCTCACGGTTCAGTTCCGGTTCTAGAGGAACCGCAAACTATGAAAAAAAAATAAAAAATCGATTAAATAATTTATTTAATTTAACTAAGAAAAAATACAAAATAAATTTTTAACTTGAAATAACATTGAGCCTAACAATAATTGTTCATGGTATTAGTTAAAAGAAATTTTATAATTATGTATTTATTTATATACAATCACTTGCACTTTTTTAGTTGTTATATTAGCAATGTGACACTATAAAATATTCAAAGATATAAATAATTCTCAATAACAAAAAAATAAATCACACATTGTTAAGAAAGAAAGTCTACTTTGATTAGAAGTCTACATAAATTTAACAAAATATGATTTCAAATGTAATTATTACTTATGTTGTTAATAATAACACATTAAATATTGTGAATAGAAAATAAATTTTTTATTATTTATGCAAAAATAGTTTTAAATATTTATTTTCTAATTACAATTTTTATAATTTTCTTTTCTTTTTTTCTTACTTTTTTATAATTTCTATGGTGTAGAACCGCCGGTTCTTGAATCAACGGTTCCAAAACCGCCGGGTCATACGGTTTTTAGGGATGGAACTGTAAGGACCCGTCAGAACCGACGGGTCCTTTACCGGTTCATACCTGCCATTGCCGGGCCGGTTCCCGGTTCAGGAACCGCCGGTGACGGGTCAGGTCGGTTCCCGGTTCGGAACCGACCCATCATGATGTCTAATTAAAGGTCTGTCGTAGTTCGTTCGTGTTCCTGCCTTTAAATACATACTAAAGGAATCAACAAACAGAACTCTTAGACACACACACACACACACCTTGCTACTTGCTAGTCTTCCCTATTTTTACCATCAGATATCAGGGAACAGAACAGAATATTGAAGAAGAGAGCACAAATATATGGCTGTGGGGACAATTGCAGCCGAAAGCGGCTCGGCGACCCTCTTCGCCGGAAAGATAACATGGTCAGTGGTGATCACCTGCATCGTTGCTGCGACAAGCGGCCTTATATTTGGCTATGACATCGGAATTTCAGGTGCGTTGATCGATCAACGTTATTATAATATCAGATGCATTTTGATTTGTGATTTTGTAGCCACCCATAACCAATCATATGTCGTGGACTAAGTTGAATGATTGACAAGAACTTCTGATTATTAACTGAAACTGCTGTGAACTTATATTGTTTCATCCATTTCTTTGCAACGTTGAATTTTCTGGTTTTTTCTCGGCCCTCCAATCATCGAGCTTTATATTAGGGAAATAGTCCCTGTTGTGTAGCATTTGTTGGAAGGTATCCTCGGAAATACATGACACATGAAAGTTAGATCCATCCGTTCTCATGTCTCTTGTACCATGATGTCATATTACTGGTTCGAAAAATTCGACTGTGCATTCCGTTGTTGTCTTTCTCAATCTCCGATTATATACTTTCTGCATTATAATTTGGTAGGTCGTATTAGCACTGTGTTTGAATCAGTGGAATTGAAAGGAAGGTCGTGGAAATAGGTGGAAAATATGTGATTGGTGGTTTAATAAGTTGTAAAGGAAATTGATAGAAATATTGTGAAATTATGAAAATATCCTCAAATAAAATTAAATCATTCCACTATCATGTAACATGGTCAAGGCGAAATTTTTTTGTTTCAATGAGCCAAAAGTTCGTCTTTTAACCTACTGAGATGAGATACCCGCTTCAATTGATTCACTTCTGTATCTTAGCATGAATAGACAAAATAAGGCAAGACTCTCCTCTTAAAAGTAAAGGTGAGTCTTACCTCTTTATCTTAGTTAGGAGCGAGAATCATCTCTCTAACTAATATGCTAAGTTAGACGGACATGGAGACCAGTTTTATATCTAAATAATTTATTTATATTATATTTTTAAAATTATTTTCAATGGTAAATTTTAAATTATTAAATTCTTTATATACAATACATGTAATATACATTTTTAATATATATTATAAAATTAACACATTATTATACAAACTAATCATATAATTTCTTTTTGGAAATAAACTTTAAATATTTATAATATATAAAGAAATTTTTTACCGTTAAGTTAAGCATATATGCAAATGGTGGAATCACAAATTAGTTGATATCCGGAAAAATAATAAAAAATCATTAGTCAGTAAAGGAATGTAATTAACAGAAAAAGAGACATTATTAACAAGTAACAGGTTTCACCTCTTCAAGTTAGTTGGTAATGTTGGACGACAGATGGGGCTGTCTGAAATTGAATTTTCAAGGCTCGAGATGATTGTTGATTGCCCCTATCTTCAGCTGATGTTGATGCCCTCCAGATAAGTGATTGAATGCAACGTCAGAAAAGGCCAGATTCCACATGAAACATAGACAGCTAGGCAAGTAAAGACCCACTAACTCTAACATGCATATTCCACATAGTTTGAGAGATAAGGGTGCTTCGCTAAAGTTCAAATTTATCAATACCATACTCAACATAATTTTTATTTGTTAAATCTAAAATCTCATCCCTAATCTTTTATACTTAATACTTATACTCTTAAACTAATAAGTGTTTACCACCTTACGTTCTTGAAAGATGAAATAGTAAATCCTATAAATAAAAATTAAATTGAGTATTCTATTGAATAATTTCAAACCTATTTAGAAAATTTAATGAATTACTTTAAAAAGTTAAAGTTCTGGTATAAACTAAAAAGAATAAAAAAAAAAAAAAGCGCACATAAAATTAGGGTTCTGATTTTATAACATCTTTAAATATAGAATAGATTTTTTAGATAAATTAGGACAATAGGACTAGCCAGTGGGGTAGAGTGTATCAGTGTAATTCAGTGTTTTACTTTTATTTTTTATATTGTCATTACAACGGAAAATAAGGCAAAAGTTAAACCTGTTTCATCTTATTTGGAATATCAGTCATATTAGCACTCCCTACAAGACCATTTGACAAATTAATTTATACTTCAATGATGTTATTTTGACCGCCACTAAGAGCCGTAATCTACAGTCTTTTGGTAACATTAGCTTGACAGCTTTTATAATTTGGTTTGGCTTTAGACATGGTGGTAGGTGCTAGATAGGTAAGGCTTCTACCAAAACGTGGTCCATTAATAAGTTTAGGGTAAATTGTCCGTACACTCTTTGAAAATTTTTAAAATTGCATTGATCTCCTTTTTTTTGAAAACGTAAGCTTTTAAAAACAGATGTGAGATCCTGCTTATTATATCTATGTTTCCTCAATTGTACAATAAAATGTAATTGTCATGCCATGATTTTTTTTCGACATGAAAAAATGAATAAAACGAAAAATTAAATTACCTGGATATCTAAAACATAGTCTTCTAAAAAAAATATATAATTGATAAAAAAAATAAATTTATATAGTTTTTGGTTCTTTTCTAGCACTATATGTTTTTTAGAAGATTTTTATTTAGATACCTAGGCAATTTAAGTTTTCATCTTATTCATTTTTCATGTCAACAAAAAAAAAAAAAATTGATGACATGACAATTACTTTTTGTATTTTATTGTACAAATAAGGAAACATAGACATCTAGCCAACTCACCAAATAGTGGACCCCCACATCTATTTCAAAGGGCATAAGTGCTTACCTTTTTAAAAAGAAGAGGTCCATACAATTTCAAAGTTTTTTAGTGGTGTTTGCGCAATTCACCCATAAGTTTATAATTTCATGACCGATGTTGCTTATACAATAGATCATATTCTAAACTTTCATCTCCCTTATAATAGAAAAGAATTTAAAAAAAAAAATTGTAAAGCTAAGTTTACTTAATGCCTAAAATTTTCTCATCGAATAAGCTTATTAGTGGGCTCTCAAGCCCACTAATCTAATACTCTCTAAATCATTTTAAATTGCGTCTAATTATTTGGATTATATCACTAATTCAAATAATTAATCTAAGCATAATCTAATTTAGATTTTGACCACAAGTTATATTATGCGAATTTCCTCTCTAACAACACAAACCAAAGTCAATTATATTAGGCCCCAAATCCCTTAACTTAATTTTTATTTTGGCCACAAAGTCATATTATGCAAAACTAGAAAACAAGAAATAAACATTAGCACCTTGTACAGGTCACATTATTGCAAAAATGAGTTAGATTAGCCAAACTAAACTTTTAAGGCTCGAACTCAACTCATTGAACAAATTAACAAGTTAGAGCTAAGTAGAGCTTTTAATAAGCCTGAAAATTATAGGCTTGAGCATAAACTTGTTGGGGATTCACGAGTCCAAGCTTGACTCATTTAGCTTAATAAGCTCAAGCTCGAACTCATTTACATAAATAATTATATATAATATTATATCAATTTAGATAATTATATAAAATAAAATAACATTTTGAAAAATAAAATATTCATGAGCCTATTCACAAGCTCTTAATAAGCATGTTTGTGAGCCATCTCACGAGTCTTAAAAAAGCTCAGGTTTGGCTCTTTTAACTAAACGAGTTTTATCTTAAGTTTAAGTTTGGCTCATTCATTAAAAGAGTTCGAGTAAAGCTAAGCCTAAAAAGTGCTGAACTCAACACTCATTTGCAATGCTAGGTTATACAAATAATTTGTATTAAAACATACAAAGAGTTTGAAATTTTTAGAAAGTTTTATAAAACCAAATAGTATATACATTCCAATAACACAATCAATAAAATTAAAAATTAATTCATTGAATAGTCGTTAATCCATTTAACTCACTAAATTGACAAGGGCATCTTATAAATAACAATAACCTACATCTCATATGTGCAAAAACTTAAGATCAAAATTCCTAACATAAAGTTATAACTTGTATCAGAAGTTCATTTTGAAAAATCACATCGCCTAAAACTATCTTTCTCCCATAAAACCGTAGTTTGAGCTAAATTTTTCAATTTTTATATTTTCACCAAAGTTTACATGAAGACACAGGTAACTTCCAGATGAATTTTGTCAACTATGAAGATGGGTTGATTTGTTAGCCAACCTAGAATAGTAGACTAAGGGAGGTCGACCAGCTAGTGAGCGATCTTGAGATCATCATAGATTGGTTCAAACATGAGAACCAGAATAGATCAGGCCGATTACTAAACCAAGACCTATTAGCTTTGACGAATTCGGCTAGTTCAACCTTAGGAATCACTAGGAACCAGTAATTTCTTTTATCATTAGGTCAAGAACCAATCTGGGAACTAGATGACCCAACGATTCCTTCAAGGTTCTAAGAAAAAGTTTTTAAAAAAATCGAAAAAGCAACGTTACTATTATTATGGTATGGTTGTTGCAGTTGGTCGATCACATACTATAGGCATGCCAGTCAACTTGAGAAGAGTCCTGAATTAATGACACGTGTACAAATATCCTAGAAAGAAGCGTCAGAGAAAGAATAGGCAAACCCGGTTTCTCGAGTGCACAAGTGTGATAAAAAGTCAAATCAAATAGATTTAATCGTTCTTGACTTGTTCTTCGCAAAGTGATTACTTATATTCTTTATGGAGATAATCCAATAGAATTTCCATATTGTTTTCAATCCTAACAATATGCAAAATGACCCCAAGTGAGAAGAGAAACTTCTTATTTGTGTTGGAGGCTGATAGTTGTCGTTGGATGACTTCTAGATGGATAATTAAGATGAAGCATTGCTTGCGACCATTAGATTTCTTCTATGGATCTAACGGTCTAAATCCATCTCTTCTATTATACATATAGGCATGGGCTTTGGATATGGGCTTAGAATATAATGATGGCTTTTATAGTATTAAAAAAGCTAATTTTTCTATTAAAATGGTCCATCTTTAATATAAAATAGAAATATATTTATTAATCCTATAAGCCTCATTTTAGCCAAATAAAGTCCAATTTAGTCCAAAAAGATATTTTTAGAGTCTATTTTTTATGCATAAGAAAACCAAATTATGCCAAGAGTGAAATGAACCAATCCGACAATCCTCGTTCCAAGCCTACAAAATCAAATCTTCTTATAACATCACTTATTATAGTTGGTCTTTTAAATCTTACCACTAGTCCAAAAGGTCAGCTTGTGATATTAAATTAGCCAAGAGTCTAATTATCGAAATAACCCCTACACATTGCATTTATGATGTGACTACACATGGGAACTGGCAATTTGTCATATTGGGAGCTTTTATCGGTAGATTGAAATTTCAAGGCAAATACCCAGAGAGAGAGAGAGAGAGTGTAAATACTTCTGAGAAAGAAAAAACAAACACAATGCACAAGAGATTAGAGATAAGAACGGCACCATAGTCTGAGGGAATGAATTTAAATGTTCAATTTTCTTGACAGTAACGAACATGCAAATTGGCAAAAAAAAAAAAAAAAGGGACATGCAAGTCGCCGCCGCGACAAGCCACGTACGTACCGGAGTGGTCACTATACTCGCCGCTCTATCGCGATTCCAACGAAATTGAATAACAGGCAGAGAATTAGAGAGAGAGAGAGAGAGAGAGAGAGAGATTATCTGCTCAATTTGAATCTGCTACGAATATGCTGTGTGTAACAGCGAAATGTGTACTTTATGTTTTCTCTCTCTATGGCACGCACGTGGCACATGCGGTATCTTTGTTTGCATGCGTAGTGTTGTTCGGTGGTGAGAGAAGAGAGAGGGGGGGAGAGATTGTGTGTTAACATTCAATTTTCAAATTTGATCACGAATTAATCTCACTAGTGCAGGAATGACATGTATGTATATTTTTAAATTTTAATTGTTTATCTTTATTATTACGACAAAAACAAAAGTAAAGTTGGCCTTTTAAATAGGCTATCCCTCATCTCTTCTCCGTCATGCACACATTGATGAATATATTACCATTACACTTGGACATATTTATTAATATATATATCTCAGATATCCGCATATATAAGTTAGGACTTGAACTTTTCACAATATATATTTTTACGTGAAAATATGCTTGTTACCGTTCCTATATGTTGCTTTTTAATTAAACAAAATTATTGCAACTGTTCACAATTTCTGTAGAATCGAGATCGACCCATGAAAACCACAAATTCCTAAAAACCGGGAAGCAATTTGATCTTCATGAATCTAGTTTTGATTCCACTAAAATCAAAACTGAGAACTATCAATCCGTGTCTAATTCTGGAGCTAAACCGAATCATGCCAACCCCTAGAGCGGCTCGACTCAGCTGTCTTCTTTGATTGCTTTTCTTCATACGTATCGACTTAGATCCTATCCTAGTGTCAATCCAACTAAGCTTTATGGTGTTTCCTTTTGCATTTTTCACTCAAAAGTTGAGTCTTTAATCTCTTTATCATCTATTTTAACTTTCCATCTAAATCTTCTTAATTTCATGAACAATCACCTCTTTATTTCGCAATAGTTATCAAGATTCGATTTTATGTTAACTTCTTTTTAGATTCGAGTGTCTCCTCAATTCTCATTCTTGCATAACACTCTATTTATACAACATGTAACAAGAATAAGATAGGGTTCTCTACCTCAAGACATAGATCAAAACAGTATCACAAACTCTCGCCAATGCAATCCCACAACCCGTGATCGTCAACACCTACAATATCACAAACGCGTTTTCACACGTAATATAGTCATGATGTACAATTTCGTTATGACAAATGCTTGCCTTGATCGAACTTCTCCTCTAATCTTCTTGATTTCCTATCAAGAAACATGCTTCTATTACTTTCTAGCCGCAAGTTAAGAAATTTAAAGAATATAAATTCTCATAATTCCTATCTCTTTGATAAATTTTGGTCCTCCTTAGTTTCCTGAGGATTTCTCCCACACTCTTTAATATCCTCACAGGAAGAAAAAGAGTTATATAACGAGAAGGCTGGATAGGCAGTTAAAAATGGAAAATGGAAGTTTTAGACAAATTACTTAATTGCTTTGTTTATGAAATATTTTATAAGATAATTTAAATCTATCGTTGGCCAAGTAGAAAAAAACCTATCAATCTCGCGTTTAAGAATGATATTTGATTAGTTTTATCCGTACACCATGTAGATAATTACATAAACTAGTTCTGACATGAATCTGGAAGATTCTTCAAATTGTAGTAATATGATAAATACCCATCATAAACAAACACCGCATTTACAAAGTGCATCCTCAAGAAATTGTCCACAGCAAAATCTTGAGCATAAATTTGATGTATCGACTCATCTCTTTCCATACACTAGGTCAAAAGGAACATGACAATTTTCTAGAGATTATTCTTTACATGTATTTGTAAATGACAGATAAAATCTGGGTTCGTTTTATGTTCGATCCCTATCAATTTTAGTTCAATAATTCCCTAACAATTTATCCATCCAGCAATTCTCTTTCCACCAATACCTTTTTATTAATTATCATGTTTGTATGATGTTTGTGTGTATGAGAAAGTGGCTGTTTCAATTTTAAAAACCACTAAAAAATTATAAGTTTGAGATTAGTTCAATGCAGACAGCTCTTATATAAATAAATTATTGATGTACTTAGTTTATTTCTGAATTAATAAAATGAAGACCACTTATGATTGCTATATTTCGTCTCATCTTGTTGTGTAATGTGTTATATGTATCGCCATTAGTTATACTGGAAAATCCAAGCAGATTGAGCAAAATGACCGACATAATTACTATCTTTGAGGTAAATGTCAAATTATATGGTTGGTGTATTAGTTTCTAATATTAAAGTAGAAAGCCCATTTTTTATATTTTAGGAGTATATTAGCTTTTTTTCCTTTTTTTCCCTTTTCCTTTTAGTTTCAAACTATGTAATAAATTAATATTAATAACCATCTTGGTGGAACATTTTCCTTGCACTTGCTTATTAAGCACAATTTTCAGATTCTTCATTGCATAATTATATTTTTTAGAAATTAAGACAACAAAAAAGACCTTTTTATATTTTCACATAGTAAAAATTATATATAATTTTTTTTTCCCGTAAATGAATTATTCACATTGGACTAAATGTGCTGATTAACTCTGCAACATTTAGGTGGGGTTACTACGATGGTGCCATTTTTAAGGAAATTCTTTCCATCAATACTAAGGAAAGCCGCAGGTGTCAAAACCAATTTGTATTGTGTATATGACAGTCAAGTTTTAACATCCTTCACATCATCACTTTATATAGCCGGTTTAGTCGCATCGCTTGTGGCGAGCCGACTCACAGCCACTTTTGGCCGTAGGAATATCATGATACTTGGTGGTTGCACCTTTTTGGCTGGAAGTGCCATCAATGGTGGCGCTGAGAATATTGCTATGCTCATCTTGGGTCGAATATTTCTTGGTTTCGGTGTTGGATTTTCTAATCAGGTAAATATAATACACTTCAATTCAATAATGTTGGCTTAATTGTTGGATTTTTCACTAGGATTTCGTAAGGATTATTTACAGGGCTAGTTCTTAATTATTAACGAAGAAAATCTAATATTTTCAACGTATTCTTAGAACTAAAACTTGTATTTGAAAATCAAAGGTAATGCAAAGATTCTAATGTTTTTAAAGTCGCATTTTGAAAAGGTAAGAATTTTCTTTGTCCCATCACTCACTGGTTTATTTGCTTCCCAGGAATCTGTTTGACCAAAGAGTCTTCAATTTCCTTCAGCTTTTCCCTGCAAAATGGGATCAAAGAAAACCCAACAGAATGAAAACATCAGTTGATGTCAAAAAGTTTTATTGCTAGATATGAATCAGATTCAAAAACTATGTTCTTTAATCTCTTTGTTGGCACATTCTGAATGCTTCCAACACGCTGCATATCTCCGCTTCTAATGGGGAAGCCCGAGCTATTATTGGTCTTAGCAAAACCACAATTGACTCTCCCCTCGTGATCTCTGCACATTCCTCCTATTGCACTCGTACCGCATCACAATTGAATTTAAGTTGATTGGGTCTTGGTGGCTTCCACTCGCATTCTCCTATCCGTCCTCCTTTGATAAAATTTTTCCCATACCAATTAGCCCAGGAGCTTGAGCCTTGAATCCAATTGTTGTCCAAATTCCCAAAAACTTTCTTATTTCTTGCTAACCAAATGCCTCATATCATAAAGACAAAAAGACATTCCTATGGCCTCCTAGCAATCCTTTTCTTATCTTTGTTTATTTTGCTATTTGCTTTGATCCACTTGTTGAATCCCAGATCCCACGATCTCTCGTGCACTACTGATTCATTTACTTGTCTCCACCGTTGGTTTGTAACTTCACAGTTCTTGAACAGATGGTCCCACGTTTCTGGTTTCGCCTCGCACAGCGGACATAATTCAGATGTTTGTATCCCCTTCCTCACTAAATTTGCTTGAATTGTAATTGCTTTGTGCAGTGATATCCATAGGAAATTGCAGATTTTTGGGTGTCCAGGCGCTTTCCACACCCAATCTCAGTTCTCCTGTCTCATTTCCCCCGACTTTCTCTTTGTGAGATACTCGTAAATGTCCCTTTGTGTACCATTTTCTCCTGATCTCCGTACTCCTACCACTTCGTTCTGTTGCCAATTCCTTCTGGATTTAAATAAATATTCCCCAGCCAATTAACAAGCTTTTTGTCCAAGGGGTACTCTATCCTTTCCTCATTCTAACTCATCATTCCTTTCCATGCCACATGTAATGTTACTTCAACGGCTTGTGGTCTATGACGGCCATAAATGCTATTGATCAAAGGCCCGTGCTAGCGCCATCTATCCTTCCAAAAACAGATGCTTTCTACATTTTCTGCAATGACCAATATTGTGCCTTCAAGAAACTTATCTGCTTCTATCAAAGTCTCTGCCATTTTTTACCCTCCTTTGCTTCACCTTTCTCTTTCCCCCACATGAAATCTCTTCCTAGGCAATTTGATCCATCTAAACCCAAAGTTTGTTATCTTCCTAGCTTGATAAGATTTGCTCTATTTCTATCCACCAGGTCTTTTAGTCCTAGGCCCCCCTTCTTTTTTGATGTCTGGATCATTTCCCAAGCAATGCAAGTGATCTTTCTTCTTTCATCTTATGAAACTCAGAGAAGAAAGTCTCTACTCGTCTTTTCTATTCTATCCGTGTGCTTTCCGGAATAGAAATGATTTGAGAATAATAATTTACTATGCCTTCCAATTCCGAACTAATCACCAGTCTTCTTCCTTCCATGTTAAGTATACGTGATTTCCAACCCGTCAATTTATTCCGTACTTTTTCTACTATGAATTCTAGGTCCTGCATCTTCAAATTGCCTCCTTTTTTAACAGGTAATCCTAGGTATTTTCCCAATCATTGTCCACTTGCAAGCCAAAAACTTCAGCTATGTTTACTTTATCTTGCTGCTCCACATTTTTTGAAAAGACTATCTCTGATTTCCTTACATTTGTCTTCTATCCAGAGAGGTCACTTGATAGTTTGATCACATTTCTGATTACTCGCGCGTTGTCCAAAAATTATGACATTATCATGATATAATAATATATTTTAAAAAGTTAATTATAGATTTTGTAAATTTGGATAAATTTAGAGAAAGTAAATTTAAACATTAGAGGCTAATAATAACATTCGTGTCTCAAAATGTTATTTACCAGGCGGCTCCTCTATACCTTTCCGAGATGGCGCCGCCAAAGTGGCGGGGTGCATTCAATACTGGCTTCCAATTCTTTATCGGCGTAGGGGTTGTTGCCGCCAATTGCATAAATTACGCTACAGCCAAGCACACCTGGGGATGGCGTCTCTCACTTGGTTTAGCTATAGTACCTGCATCCATAATGACCTTAGGGGCTCTCCTCATTACGGACACTCCTAGTAGCCTAGTCGAGCGAGGCAAGCTGGCGCAAGCCAAGAACGCCCTCCTTAAAGTCCGAGGAACTAAAACCGATGTTGGGCCGGAGCTTGAAGAACTGATCAAATGTAATGAATTGGCCAAAGCTGCAAATGATGAACCTTTTTTTACAATATTTGAAAGACATTATCGGCCACATCTTGTGATGGCGTTTGCTATACCATTTTTCCAGCAAGTGACTGGAATTAATGTTATTGCATTCTATGCACCGATTTTGTTTCAGTCTGTCGGGTTCGGGAGCGATTCAGCCCTCATAGCTGCTATTATCCTGGGGTTGGTCAATTTGGGTTCGATTCTTGTATCTACATTCGTGGTGGATAGGTATGGCCGAAGGTTTCTTTTCTTAGAAGGAGGAGCACAAATGTTCATCTGTCAAGTAAGTATGAGTACACATTCACATTAATTATTACTTATTATGCTATTATGATTGGATTTAGGTACTTTAAATTTGCTTTTTCTTTTTATATTTCCTTAAATTTACAAATCAATGACTGACGGGTCCGTTTGGATTGTCTGTTTTCTATCTGTATCTGTATCTTTTTTAAAATGATATGTGTAAATATATCCGATTTGCATCTAAATTTTTATCTATATTTGTTCTATTTGATCTTTTGATGAAAACTATCAACTTTTTTTTATCTATATCTATTTCTTGATAAATAATTTGTTAGAAAAAAGTTTGAAAAAGTATCTGTATCTGCCGGAAAAAAGCCAAAACAAACAGACATATAGTATAAATTCCTGAAATATCTTATAACATTAATACAATATCATCCTTTTTTCCTAACTCTAATATCTAAAGGAGTTTAAATTTAAGTAAACTTAGAGAAGTAAACTTAAAAGTTGTGCCTAAGAAACCTGGGAAGATACACCGGGTTGTAAGGTCATTAACGATTTTGTGTGGTTGATTCATTTTATTAATGCTCTTCTTTCTTATTTGTGTCCTAATGGTAAAGGTTGGTGTAGCCCTGTGTTAGCGCTTACAACAGGCATCTCAGGAACTGAACATATCTCTAAGGGACATGCAGTATTGGTACTAGTACTAATGTGCATCTATGCAGCTGGTTTTGGTTGGTCATGGGGACCTTTAAGCTGGCTGGTTCCAAGTGAAATATTTCCCATGAAAATCCGTCCAACAGGACAAAGCATTAGCGTGGCTGTCAACTTCGCCACAACATTCGCCTTGTCCCAAACATTCTTGACAATGTTGTGCCACTTCAAGTTTGGAATTTTCATATTTTATGCAACTTGGATTGCCATCATGACTATCTTTGTTGTGCTTTTCTTGCCGGAGACAAAAGGGATTCCTCTTGAATTAATGTATAATGTGTGGAAGGACCATTGGTTTTGGAAGAGATTCACCAAGGAATAGAACAATAGAAAGATTTGTTCTAAGATTAGCTCAGTTTGTGATATTGGACTTTAGTTAGTTATTGTATTATGTAACTTCCTATTCACAAGCTTTCTATGTACATAACCCTTAAATTTTTCTTATTATGTTGCTGGATACATTATTTTTATTTTTTTGGCCAACACCTGGATACATGGTTTGATCATTATTATTATTATTATTATTATTTTAATAATGAAGGTACCACTCATAATTATTCAATATCTCATTTAGTCTAAATAAAATAAGCTAGAAATAGAATTAAAATATTCACATAGACCATGATAAATAAGTAATAGATTTTATTTATTTAGTTGTATTGAATCATATTGATAATATATCGAGAATATATTTAAAAATACTATATATATATATATATAGATATATGTACATTCCTACCCTAAATTATGGTTTGAATATTGGTTCGATCTTATTAGTATAACATGCAATGCAAGACAATGCTAAGAAATAACTATTCTTTTATCCTCTATTGCCTCTTATAAGGCTTTAATTGAAGTTGTGTAAAGTAGCTAATTTGTAAACTAAATAAAGTGAGGGAACTTCTATAACTCCATTAACAAATCATTCAATCTTTCATCTAAATACTAAAATAAATATAATAATTAATAATTAATATATTAAGTATTTTAAAGGGATAATAGGATTGTAAACAAGTCAAGTCAAAATGATACAATGATGAGGTCAATTAGAGTTCAACTCGAAATTTTAAGACTCAAGCCTGACTCAAATTCAATCAAGCTTAAACTTATAAGCTCGAGTTCAGCTTAAATGAACACTATATAATCTCAAACTCGACTCGTTTAAGTTTGTTTAGACTAGATTTATTAAAAAAATATTTTTTTAATTCTAACTAAAATATTATTAATATCTTAATTTGATTCAAATTTAATTAACATTTATGATTAATCTGAACTTGATTAAACTTATGAGCTAATCTAGCTAAACATAAGAAGCTCAAGTTTTGATCAACAAATTATTCAAATAACTTGAATTTGAGCTTAACTCAACTATTCTCAAATCAAATTCAAGAAAAACATCAAACCAAACTCGAGTAATTGATAATCAAAAAAAAAAAAAAATTCGAGTAAGTGATGAACTGGCTTGATATATCTATAGCCCTAAGTACGATTATGATGACGAGATTTGTTTGATTAAAAAAAGTGATGAAACAATAGAATTTTTCAAACTTGTTAAATAAAGGTAGAATCGACTTAATTAATTCCATATATCGGAAGTGAAACATGTCCCTTCGGGAAAAAAAATTTCGCTTTCTCCATCTCCCAAACCTTCCTCCATGAAAACCCTAATTTCTTGAATCAACCAAGCCTAATTTGAATGAAAAAAGGTGAATGGCTCCTATTCCCCTACAAAACTTACAAGACCAATTCTAAAATACAATGAATCCACCATCCATTGTAACACATCATAATGTTCCCAACCATAATGGTAACCAAAACTCGTGTGATCGTCAGTCAAGTTCATAAAAATTGTATTGTGATGTTATAGCGATTAATATTGTAGATGCATATGCATTTTGTTTTACATTACAACAGGTAGATTATTTAGTAAAAATTGAAGTCAATGATGATGAGGCGAGGAAAATATTGACTAGGAGATGGATACAACTATACCTACAGGTATGAAAGTTGTAAATTTCTCAATTGTTGAAAAGCATGCTCTTCGTAATTATTGGAAATATGCTATTATAATTAACATTTTATGGTATGTATTTAGGGTACAAGGCTTTGCATCTCAATTTGGGCTTTTACATCTCAATTTCAATTAATCGAACTAGGGTTTGGATTTTATCCATTGGTGTTCCGATCAGCTAATGATTATTGTAACGCCCCAAAAATTTAATTCGATTAATTAAATAACTTAAGGCGCCACTGCCACGTATAATACTCTAAAGTATTACATGCTAAGGCTTTCTTTAAAAGATTTTTTTTATTGACATTGCTACTCGATTTTTAGAATTGTGAAACCGTTTAATTAGATTTTCAAATACTAGATTTAGCAGCAGAGAAATAACTTTATAAAAACAATTTAATAAAACTCTACTCCCTTAAGAGTGAACCAACTTTTTAAGAAATAAAACTTTATAAAAACATTTATTGATCTACTCTTAGGGCAGATCTTCATTTACAAAACATATGGGCATCAACAAGCCCAATTAAAAGAATTACAAATCTATAAATAAATATAGTCTTCACTAAATAAAACAAAATAAAAGAAAATACAGACAATCAACGACCCTGTCACACTTCACTGCATCTCCCCGGTCATTAGATTCATCCATCACCTGAATCAAACATCAAATCATCATCATCCATCATCATCAACTCAACATCATCAACAACAAGCAACACTTGTAAAAAGAACAACAATAACAATAATGAGTTGAAGCTCAGTACATAGTAACGCATTCACAAGCGATGTGGCACATGAACTTAGCTAAATGCAATGCAACAAACAACAAGTTATTATCTTTTCTTTAAAGTAAACAAACAGCACAGGAGTATTCAAACTCCAAACAACAGGGATCGCAAGGGAACCTAAGTAATGATCACGACGCTTAGGGGGTTGATATAAGCAACCGGATACTTATATCTCCTAGATAATATATCCGAAAACAAGAAATAATAGTCTCATCTAGGGTTCTCAGCTATTACCCGACTCTATTTAAACTCAGTCCACAATATGCATATAGTTCTTCGTTCCTATAAATGTTGAACTAAACCATGGGATTTCCCTCCAAGTTTAAGCAAATATTACGCCGATACTAATAACCCCATCGACCATCTGTCGTACCGCTTATGAAAGTCATATCTCAATGATAGGGGTGGCCTAAGCGCCTAAAACTACTGTGCCCTCAATTTGAGCAAGGTGCCGCTCCCCGGATCGGATACCGAACTACCATCTCAGGTCAGAAACGGATTTAAAAGGCGGAATAGACAACTAATTCAAACAATTATTAGGCTGAGTTTAAGTTCTTAGTCCATTTAAGATGCCTATCCTAACAATCACCATGTAAGTTACTACATACCTTGAATATGAAATCCAAACAGAGTCTTAAAAGGTATTTCAGAAGTCTATCTCAAAAGATAAATCAGATCTCCATCACTATTTCAAGAAATTAAACTCATATAAGAACTTAAACTACTAATCCACTTATCTCAAACTCATTTTATTGAAGCCCTATTTGATCAGACACTAAATAGGAACCCGCTATGGCTGTGAATATCGCATCACCAAAATACGGACAGTTCTCCTTTGTCTGTCAAAGTATTTCTTTTCACTTCATTTATCATATCTTATTACAAAGACTTTAACAAAGAACTCATATACAAAAACATTAATATCTAAAGCAAACAAACATTTAAAACAAGATACTCCTCATTATATTCAAAGATCTCTCCAACATGTCAATCTAATCCAATTATTAGATATTAAACTCATTTTTACTTAATCTTAGCCAAATTGGTTAGAATTAGCCATTTAAATCATTTACTAAGTCAAGTTTATTAAACTTAAACAACCTAACTCATTTTAGCTTAGTAAAGTATATTTAATCAAGTTGCACTTAGATTCATTACTAATTCATTATACATATAGAATCTATGTCAACTTGAGCTTATATTAACTTCAACTTAGCCAAATTAATTAACTTTAATCATTTAATTCAAAAACTAAGTCAAATATGGTTAAACCAATTCAATTTAATTCATTTTAACTCATTCAAGTCTATTTAATCAAGTTGAACCTAAGTTTGTTAGCTAAGTCCATTTTATAACTAACTTTCATATTTAATCCACTTATTTATTAAATCTATAAATCCACTTAATTCATGTTTAATTACATCAATTAACTCACATAACACACAAATATCACATATCTATCTCATTTTAGCTTAAAAAGATCCATTTCCTAAGAAAAACACATTTAACAAGCAAATCACAAGTTTTTAACTTAACTTAGAAAACATATTAGTTGAAAAGAACTAAAATTTAAGCATCTAGACTTTTAGAATTTGTAAAAACTCAAAATATTGAAAGTTATAGATCTCTTCTTAAGCTTTCTATAGCAACTTGAATCACCTCAATCGGAGGTCAGATGAAAAATTTATGATCAAAATATGAAAACATGTCAAAGCTACAGGGGACCTAGTCTCGCCCATGATTACACCCGTAATTTGGAAAAATCACTTGATTAAAGCGTTTCACACCCCCTATCTTGCCTGTGATTTGCCTCCTAACAAGAGTTACAAATTTCTTTGTTTTGAAAGCTCATTTTTACACATTTTTATCAACTTATATATCTCTTACATCAATTCTAACATCAAATAGACACCTATAACAACTTCTAACACTTCAAACTCCATCCAACAACATTACTTCAATAAATCTCAACCCCACTATTCATCATCTCCTTCCTTAAACTCAACATCCAATAAACATATATCAATAAATACATAAATAAACAACACTCTTAACCTATATCATCATTAATTACATCAATTACAATTGTAAATAACAAATAAAACAAAGAGACATAGAAATAGAAATCTTAGCTTTAAGCCTACTCGTGCAATTCCTTCTTCTTCATGTTGTTGAAGCATTTTACTTGAATTTCTTCTTTCTATCTCCTTTTGGCTTGATTTCTCTTCTTAATCTTGTCTAAATTTGAGATAGAGTGAGATCAAAGAAAAAGAAAGAGAGTAAGAAAGAAAGAAAGGGACCGAAGGAAACAAGGAGAGGGCAAGGGGAGAGAAAGAATAAAAGGGAGAAGATAAAATCAAAATTAAGATACTTTAAAATAAGGTATAGGTTTAGAACTATCAAATCAATATCTACAGTTCTAGAAGTATTTAAAAGATAATTTTAGAATCGATAGGTCAGAAATTAAGAATTATAGATGAGAACTTAATTTAGAAATTTATTTTAGATAAAAGGATATTTAATTTAAGTTCAAGTTTAAGAACTGATGTTTTTATACAAGCAAATGAACTCAAATTTTGTAAAGATTTAGGAATTAGTGTTTAGACTAAGAATCAAGAGTTTAGGAATCCTCTAAACATTTTAAATGATATGTTTAGAGATTTTAGGAATTTAAAATCTCAAATTCAACTTAATTATTTACTAATCTAATTATTTCAACTTGTCTAATTATATCCTATGATTCATTTGACTTATATAATTCTATCTAAACCTAATTTCTAATCTAGGTGAAGATTTAGGGTATTTCAATTATAATCAAGTAATTTCTGATGGTCCTTGGTTTTTGAATGGTCAATTCTTAATAATAAGAACGAGAACCTAATTTCAACATATCATTGCATCTTTTTTCCTCTATAGCTATTTGGGTTTGTATTCATGAACTACCTTTGGAGTACTTTACTCCTACGGTAATTAAGAAAATAAGCCAGGCAATTGACCCTCTTTTGAGAATAGACACTCATAAGTCTAATGCTAAGGGGGGTTGATATGCTAGATATTGTGTTCATATTAACTTAATGAACCTCTAAATCACATTATTATTATTATTATTACTACTATTATTATTATTGAGAATCAGAATTATCATCTTCGGTATGAAGGACTATGAAGTTGTTGTATGCATTATGGTGTTGCTAGTCACACAATCATTATTTGTCCATAAAGGTTCAAACAAACTCTGAATGTAGAAAACGTCAAGGTTCCCCGTAATTGATCTACTCGGGTAAATGATATTTTTGAGCTAAATGAGAAAACAATACATTAAGATAATTATTCAATGCATGCAAGAGATATAAAACACAACATAAGTGAAGACAACTTAAAGAGTTCACAAGAGCGAAATGATTATAATGAATAAATTATGGTAAAGCCAAGGAAACAAAAACAAAAAAGAAATATAAATCAAGAGATAAAACAATGATCCTAAGAGAATCATTATTTCAAAAAATCATCAAAATTAATTGACACAATAAACAAATAACAAGAAGTTCACTTTTATAAATAAATCCTCAAAATTTCACATCTATGTCACATGATGTTCGATTGGTGCAAGAAATGGCAAATTAAACTATTCCCTCTATGCCATATGACATCAAAGAAGCAAAAAATGACATACATGAACCAAAACCTACTTTAGTGGTAAATTCTCAAGAGTTCTAGTATAAAACCAAAGATCAATTGGAGCTTACTTTACCTTCTTCCCCACATTTCTCCTTTAGTACCATGACTTTGGTTCCCTCATAAGACACTAAAAGAGAAAAACAACCACATTTGAAAGTATTGGATAGGAAAACACTTCAAAATGGATTCAAATCCTCCTAATAACGTCAAATATCCCTTAGATAGAGAAGAGATTCTATATGTTAAATGGATTTCTTCCAAATGTTATGAGGCAACCTCATGACGATGGATCAATTTGCATGGATACACACTGCAATATTTGAGATGGAGAAGACACTGAGCTATAACACACATGCACCCACCAATCTTAAAACATTAGGGATGATAACGGAAGAAATGGTCAGGATTAGCATGGTATTGCCTCCCTACATCCTCCCATCAACATTTTGGATGGTAAGGAATGAAACATGGTCTTATGTGTTTCAAAACCATGAGAAGTCTATGTTACTCTTAGATAGTGAGAAATCACTAGTTAATATTTACTTTAAGGTGAAAGTCATCTCAATTATAAGAGTTGAAATACAATATTATAGGTGATTATTTAAACAGCTTAAAGAATCAATCTGTCCAACTTTAGTTAAAACAACTCAAGGTCTATTTCAAAGCACACGTGGTCTAAATGTACCAAGTAAGCAAGATGTTGTGATTAACACCCTAATTGAATATATGTTAGATCTGGTTGTTCTCTTAGCAATTAAAGTTGATGCAACTTCTACATATATGTTTAGGTGAAGATAACAACTTGGTCAATACTGCTTTTTGGAAGCAAATAGCTAGAGTGGAGGTATGTTGATGTTATGGTAACTTGAGATACCAAAGTTAACCATATTAAAATAGACAAATGTTGACCTACTATCCTCCTAGGGTTGGTTAATTTGGCTTTAATTCTTGTGTCTACATTCGTGGTGGATAGGTATGGCCAAAGGTTTCTATTCATCGTAGGGGAACACATATAAGTTCATCTATCGGTTAAGTATGAGCAGAGGTTCACATTAATTATTACACTATTAGGATCAAATTTAGGTCCTTTAAATTTACCTTTTCTTTTTATATTTCCTAAAATTTGTAGATCAATGATTGATTGGTATAAATTATTGAAATATCTTAAAACATTAACACGCTATAGAGATATTTTTTTAACCCTAATAGTTGATTGTATATACGAATATCTAAAGGAGTTTAAATTTAAGAAAACTTAGAGAAGTAAACTTCAAACATTGTACTAAGGCCCTTAAAGTCCCAATTAATAAAGTACTTAATCAAAAGAAGTTTAAAGAAAAGAAATTAAAAAAAAAGATTCATTTTCCTATTTGATTTTTCTTCTTCTTTTTCTTTTTCCTCTCATCTTGTGTGTTTGGATCCATTTTGTTAAAGCTCTTCTTTCTTTCTTTTATCCAAATGGTAAAGGTTGGTGTAGCTAGACATGGTAAATGGGTTGTACCGTGCCTTCTACAAGCCAAATTTTGTATGTTTTATTTTCCATGAGCTTTTACATACTTGGCTCATTCGTGCTCCCATGCTATGCTTCGCATGCTTTTTTTTTTCATGCCGTGTTGGCCCATTTATTTGTCTGTCTTATCACATGCTTCCGCATGTCTTTAATCGATTTTGGTTTATTTGATTTTTTTGTTATTTCTGACTCACATAAAGATTGAACACCATAAATTTATTAAGACCAATTTGAATAATTTCCATAATTAAAATTTTAAAAACCATCAAGAAAAAAATGTGAGTTGGAAACAACAACAAAAAAACCAAACAAATCGGACCCGATTAAAGGCATGCGAAGGCACAGGCATGGGAAGGCACATAACACGGCATGAGAATAAATGGGCCGGTACGACACGTAAAGGAAAAAATATAAAAGCTTGGTACACGAGGCACATGAGCATGAATGGGGCGAGCACGCAAAAGCACACGCTACGCAAAGCACATAAAATTTAGCACGCTGATGGCACAATACGTCCCATTTACCAAGCTTAGCCTCAGGAACCAAAAATATGTCCAAGGGACATGTAGCATTGGTATAGTACTAATGTGCATCTATGCAGTTGGTTTTGGTGGGTCATGGGCAACTTTAAGTCAGCTGGTTCCAAGTGAAATATTTCCCATGAAAATCCATTCAGTAGGACAAAGCATTAGTGTGGTTGTCAACTTTGCCACAACATTCATCTTGTCCTAAACATTCTTGACGATGTTATGACTTGCTATTATCCAAGGGTTAGTTGATTTAAGTTCAATTCTTGTGTCTACATTTGTGGTAGATAGGCAGGGCCGAAGGTTTCAATTCATGGTAGGGGGAACACGCATATGTTCATCTATAGGTTAAGTATGAACACACGTTCACATTAATTATTACACTATTGTGATCAGATTTAGATCCATTAAATTTACTTTTTCTTTTTATATTTCCTAAAATTTATATATCAATGATTGATATGGTATAAATTCTTGAAATATCTTAAAACATTAATACGATATTATCCTGCTTTTTACAACCTTAATAGTTGGTTATACATAGGAATATCTCGAGGAGTTTAAATTTAAGAAAACTTAAGGAAGTAAACTTAAAAGTTGTGCTATAGTCCGATGGCATAAACACTAGCCTTTTAGTGTAATGATCAGCTTCAATTTCCTTTTTCCAATTGATGAAGTACTTAATAAAAAAAGTGAAAAAAAAAAGAATTAAAAAAAAGAAGATTCATTTCTTTATTGGATTTTTCTTCTTCTTCTTTTTTCCTCCATTTTATGTGCTTGATACATTTTATTAAAGCTCTTCTTTCTTGCTTTTATACTAATTGTAAAGGTCAATGTAGCTATGCATGGTAAATGGGTCGTGTTATGCCATCCACGTGCCAAATTTTGCATGCTCAACCCATTCATGATCGTATGTTGTGTTTTGCATACTTGTTTCTTTGTGCCGACCCATTTATTCACATACCGTGTCACGTGCATCCACATGTTTTTAATCGGGTTCAGTTCATATGGTTTTTTTTTTTTATTTCCAATTCACATGAAGATTCAACATTGTAAATCTTTTAAAACTAATTTAAATAATTTCCATAATTAAAATTCTAAAAACCATCGAAAAAAATGCAATTTGATGATAACAAAATAAAAAACCTATACAAACTGCACCCGATTAAATGCACGTGATGCCACACATAAATAAATGGGTCGACATGACACGGCACGCAAAAAAAAATTCAAAGCATAGCGCACGAGCATGAATGAACCAAGCTTGCAAAAGCACACACCATACAAAACACACGTAAAATTTGACATGCAAACAGCATGACATGACACGCCCTATTTACCATGTCTAGTTTCAAGAGCTGAACATATCTCTAAAAACATTGTCATGCCCCAAAGGGTACCCAAAACATAACAGTCTGTCATATGCTAAACGAGACTTAAAATCACTACCACAATCATTCAAAAGTCTTGTATTAGAATGCAAGGCGTTCCCTAACGACAATAGAATACATATGCAATTGGAGATAGATAATTCAATTTGATAGAATAAGCATAAAAACATAAACCACAGATATCTCAAGATCAGTTACAAAATACTAAAAAGCATTGCCCTGCTAAACTAAAGTTTAGGTATTATCGTTTAAGTAACAACCCAAGTGTTGAGAGTTTTCTATGAAAGACTATACAAAGCTAATCATAAACTTCTAAGAAAAACTCCTAACTTCACATTACCTGATTTGGCCAAGTCTAGGAAACTGCATCAAAAAAGAAACTATAGGGGTATAAACTACGTTAGATTAGTGAGTTTCACTTCAAAATCAAATACTTCATCAAATAATAGGGCAAGCAAGTTATATTAAACAATCATATGAAATGCACAAGCACGTGAGCATACAATACATAAGACTTTCCAGGAGTCCTATGTTGAATGGATTTACGCCTTCCATTCAGGATTAGGTGTTTCAGGCCCATACGACTATAGATTTCAATTTTTTTTTATTTATACAATGGTTGATTCAAGTGCCCACCCACTCACTAATTTTGTAGTTGATTCAAGTGCCTACACCACTTCCATTTTAATTTAGGCCATTCATTCCAACATTTAAGTTTTTCAGCCCACTCATTGCCTAACTATTATGCCTTCTTTTCACAAAGGTATAGTAACAAATGTAATGTGACTAAACATATGGTATGTATGGTCAATTTAAGTATAAGATCATGGCATATTAATTAAGCGAATTATAGGCGATCATAGATATTGCAGACACTTCAATTCTATACTAAATCATATAAATATTTATAACAATTCCTATTTCAATATTCTTATCATCAATTCAATCAAACACAATTCACATGCGCATTTCAATTTTATCTTGTCCTAGTTGTAATACCTCTATTATTATAAGCACAATCAAGAGCATGTAATTTAAGGATAGTGAACTCACTCGGTCATGGACACCAGTCTCTAATGGTAGCGATTTAGAAACAAGAATTTTCCCCCAATTCAAAATCACTTAAATGAAAGAAATATCCAAATGACTATTTCATACCATAACTAATTCCTACTTATTAAATAAAACTCTTGAGTTCGTAATTTTCGTGGTAGATGGAAATTCCAACTTAAAACGATCATAACTTGGTCATTTTAACTCGGAATTTTGCAAATAAGCTATCGATTTCTATCTACTTCAAAAGATCTATTTATTTATGATTTTATTCTTAAGCTTTGAGAATGTTTAGGTCTTGGAATTCTCGGATTAGATCTGATCAGTAACCAAAACTTGCATTTTCGAAATTGTTTTGTGAAAATTGCATTATTCGTACCAAGTATCTTATATGTGCATGCAATATCTACAAGTTATTATTATGAATTATATTATATGAGATATCTACATGTAAATCCTTAATGATTTTTTATTATAAAGAATTTTTGGAAAACTTTTACTTTGCAACAATCTCAAGAATACTTGGTTAGGAAAACTAGCTTTATCTCTTTGAAAATCATTCATGTTTTTACTAGGATAAAGCCTTGATGACCTATATACCTAATACCTTCATTATCTTAACAAAATTCTTCATTTAAAAGTTGAAAAGTAGATGTTTGAATATGGATTTTTCCTAGTGACGAATTTTACACAATTTTAGAAAATGAAAATATTGTTTGATCCTAGTTGGGAACCTTTCCTTTGTTTTAGGTCTATACTTTGATAAAAACACACTCCTATCAAAATAAAGTCTTTATTACATCTATTCTCTAAGGCTTCTATTTTTCTATTAAAATCTTCATTTTGATATTTAGAAATAGGTGTTTAAATGGGATCATTTTTAGATCCGAATTTTCGGAAATTGTTTTTGAGATTATTTCTTGTGAAAAACTCATTTAATCTTTCTAAAATTAAGTCATAATCAAACCTACTTCCTAAGGCTTCCATTTCTTTAATAAAACTCTTTTTGAGGGTTGGAGAATAGGTATTTTCTTGGCATTTCACCCTAGTTATGAATTTCAAAATCTTTGTTGGCTTTGGGACATAATTCTAACTTAACTTTTGTAATCTTTTTTTTGTTTCGAAAATTTCTCTTAGTAAAACTAAGCTCATCTTATAAAAATCACTCATTTATGATACCTATCATCTAAGCCCTTCATTTTACATGTAAAATCTCCATTTTGGAGTTGAAAAATTGGTTTTCTAAATGGTTGTTTCTCAAGATTCGAATTTTAAAAGTCACTTTTTGATAGAAACAAAATGGATCTTAAGTTTTGGCAACACCTTCATTAAGACTATCATATTGCAAATCCTTTATGTATGTAATACAAGTAACCATGGCATTTAAATACTCTAAACAAGTAGATCTGCTATACTACTCATGTCATGGATGCAAACACCACTTAAACAATATGTAGATGAGAGTAAAAATATAAAAATATGCACAAAATTTCTATAAGAGCAATATATAACAATAACATAGCAAAATAATATCATGATAACTTAGATTTCAAGATCCACAACATTGTGATGGTAAGGATCTCATGTTTAAGTGTTTCTACATCCCTAACTTAAAGTTCATGGGGATTTTAGTGGAGCCACACATGTATGATCTTGCCATTACATATTTTAGTATGGTAGGGTTATGTAAACCCCTGTTTTCTAAGCCTTAAACCTTAAGCCGGAAAGTCTACCGGAGACCTTAAGTCAACCGATCTTGACTAAAACCCTACAGTTTAGGTCCGACAAACCCGAGTTCGTAAATCGATGAGTCAAAAAATAATTAAAGTGTTTAGAATAGTCCGTAATAATATTTGATTTATTAAAAATATCAGATTGGTTCATTTTCGGCTTATTTCGAACCCGTTTGGATACTGCTTTGGAAAGCGTGTCCCGGGGCTCGGAAAATTAAAAATATATCTTTAATATTTTTAGACTCGTATTTTTATAAGGATTTCAAAAATATCAAGTTTAGAATTTTTCGGATTCTAAAAATATCAGTTATAGCTCATATAAGCTTATTTTACTCTTACCGGTAACTTAATTGTTAAATTTCTAAAAATAATTTAATTGATTATTTTATTAATTCATAAAAATTCTGCCACTTAAATGAAAATATTTTTCTTAATTTATTTTATATATTTTCTTATTCAAAAAGCCACTTTATCAACCCATATCTCAAGTACACATACATTATCATTACTACACATTATTATGTCTTCTTTTGCTTTTTCTTACACTTCCATTTCCCAAAATTTGCAGCTGCCCATTCCCCATAAAATAGCCACCTTTCATTATTTTTAATCAATTATTTGATATTTTTAAAGTCTATTTTAGTTAGAAATGGATGCAACTTGTTACACATTCAAAAATACAAATTGGAAATCAACCACACACACTCCCACACCCTCAAAATCACGACCAGCCCCTCCCCTTGTTGCAGCTGCATGTTCTATTTTTTTTAAATTTATTTAACACTCTTACATCTCTATTTAAGCATCTTATTCTCTCTCTTTCATTTTACAAACCCTATATTTTTCCTCTCTCTTTTTCCTCTTCTTCTTGCCTTGTCTTCTTGAAAACAAGCTGTCCCCATTTTTCTTTCTTGCTTCCACATATATTTCTTGCAATTATTTGAGGTAATCTTTCCCTTTTTGCTCTTATAAGATGTTCTAGGATGATACCATGGATGTTTCATGCATCAAAGGACATTCCACAAGCTTAAAAGGCTATGGATGATGATGCCAAGAAGTGAAACACTCCTCTAGATGATGATCTCTTTTGTTCTTAGTATTTTTGTTATATGGAAGGCTTGTTTATCTTCTTGTTTTTGTGATAGCTTGTAGATCTAGAGTTTTATCAAGCTTTAGTTATGTTTATGTGTAGATCTAGAAGTTTAAGGCCTACTACTAAGTTTTTCTTATGCTTTCATGGATATATATTGAGTAGATCTTAGATTCAAGTTGGAATGAAAAAGTAAAATTCGTAACTTGTCAAGCTCCATGTTAAAAACCCTCTTCAAGTCTTAAAAAAGTTTTTGTTAAGAAAATGAAGGTTTGATGGATGTATATCATCAAGACTTCATCTTACAAGAATCAAAGTTGATTTTCAAAGTTTATTTTCAAAAACAAAAATTGTATTTTCGGATCAAGACAAAGACCTAAAATAAAAACATGTTTTCAACTCACAAATGAGGATTTTATTCAAGAAATGAAGGGTTCTTAGATATAATATGTAATGGGTTGTTTTTCATGAGTTTTGATAAATTTTCCAAGAGATATGTCCAAAATAAATTTATGAAAATTCGGATCAAGACCAAGACCTATTTTTGAAACCCATCATCAACTTTAAAATGAAGATTTAGACAAAAATATAAGGGCTCTTGATATAGATATCTTAAGGAATGAATTTTCATAAGTTTAAATGAGTTTTCCTAAAAGGTATAGCTTAAATCAAGTGTTTTGTAAAAGACAAAATTTAGTCTTGTTCATTGTAAACTTCAAAGAGGAAATTCGTAATTATGGGGAGACCAATTTTGAAAACCTTCTTTTTGATCTCAAAACAAGTATTTTATATTGAAAATGGAATGCTTTGATGATATATAATATTGGAAAATTATTTTCATTGAGCTAAGTAAGTTTTAGTAAAGGAATTACTCAAAACAAGACAATGAGTTTCAACTTGTAAATTTCGGTTTTATGAAAATGGATCCTTAGAAGTTTCATTTGAAACTTTGTGTTTGGTATTAGATAAGTGTGTAATCTCTTAATTTTGTTTTGAGAATCTCCTTGCAAGCTTAGGACTAAAATAAATTGGTCTAAGTAGTTAAATAGAGTAGATATGGAAATTTTTCACAAAGGCTCAAAATCTGGAATTTTCGTAACCCTACTGTACAGTAAGTTTCCGACCCCTAAATGATCTTAAATGTTTGAATTAACTTTAGAAATGGATAGCTCTTTCGAAGTAGGTATAAATCGGTATATTATAAGCTAAATTCCGAGTTAAAATGAGTTAGATATGACCTTTTTAAGTTAAGGATTCAACCTAGACGGAAATTGACGAACTTAGTAAATAAAATTGTTAAGTTTAATAGAACTTCATAAGAGATACTCATTGAGGGTATTCTTTGTACCTAGGTGAATTGGAGGACGGGTTACCACTTCCCGAGGACTATTACGACTAGTGGATTTTCACTACATGGACAAGTGAGTTCATTTCTCAATTAATTATGCTCTTGGATGTGCTTGTAGTAGTAGTGGCATTAGACTTAGGAAAAGATAAAATTGTGATTGAATGGTGATCTAAACTTGCATGAATGAACGATAAGTATATCGAGGCAAGCTTTGTTGCAATAATCTTGTATGAGCTAGTATAGATTTGGAATGTCTGAAATTGTATGGTCACTTTTAAATTATCTAATTAATATACCATGATTATATGAATAAATTACATGCATATCACGTAGTAGTCCATATCATTGTCGAGTATGCCTTTGGTGGGACAAAGGTGTATTTGGGAGGCAGCGGGTCTTTAATGAAGGGGATTAGGGTTGCATGACTTATGGACCACCCATTCAATAATGAAACTATGGTTGCATGACTTATGGACCAACATTAAAAATTGTGGTTGCATGTCTTATGGACCACCCCACTTAAGATTGGGATATGGTTGCATGTCTTATGGACCAACTTTGGAATTGTAGTTGCATGTCTTATGAACTACCCCAAACCCCGAATGGAGGGCGTAAATTCATTCACTTATGACTACCGGAAAGTCATATGCTTGTTTGCTCATATGCTTGTGCATTCATATGGTTGCTTAATTATAACTTGCTTGTATAGATATTTTAGCTTGGTCGGGCATGTTACTTGAAGAAAATGAATCTCACTAAGCATTAGCTTATACCCCAACAGTTTTTGTTGCAGTGTTCCTATTTTTGGATGTTCCGAGAGGACACTTTGTGCAGGTTTACTACATTGGATTAAAGAGCTTTTGAGGAAGTCGGGACCTAGTATAGGCGTGGACTTCTAGGAAAATCTCTTTAATGTAAATTCAGATATATGTAATTGGAGCTAAACGATGTAGACTCCTATTATTTTTGGCGGGGGTATGCCCCCTTGGCTTTTGTAAAGTTTAACTATTTATCTTGTTGTGATTTATATTCTTAATGCTATGTATGCTTTCTTAAGACTACTCGAATCAAAGTGTGATCCTAAAAGTTGTGTGAAGTACACCTTACACACGATATGTAAACTCATGGGATGACTAAGGTTGTCATACGTAAGTTTAAATATCGGGTGTGGTGGACTGTCACGTTTAGGGTACCCTTTGGGGCGTGACAGGTTAAGATCTATTACTTATTTAGATATGTGGAGTAAGAAGACTTAAAGAAAATTTGTGTGTGTGTGTAGGGGAGCTCATGGCAAGAATAGAGAGAGAGAGGGAGAAAAACTTTCCAAAAGTTTGATTTGTGAGAAATGAGAAAAGGTGAAAAAGTGAAAGGTGAAAAAGAGATTATATAGGAAAATAATTAAGGTTTTTGTGTGATTATTTAATAGAAGAAACACAAAACAATTTGTGGGCATATGGAGGTGGCTTCACGCCGGTTTTGGGAGAGAGGAGAGAGAGGGAAGTGTGTTGATTTGTTTTGTGTAATAAAATTTAAATTTAATAAGTAATTTAAGTAGTAAAAGTTGTATTGGAAAAGAAAATGTAAGGAAGATGATGTGAGAATGTAAGAATAGGTTGTAAGGATATAAGGATAGGGTATGGGTGGTTATACTTGATGAATAGTGTAAAAGAAATCAAAAAGTTGATTAGACAATTAAATTACCGATAGTAATGAAAATACGATAAAAAGGCTATAACTGTAATTTTTATAATACGAAAAATTAGTATAATTATATTTTTGAATTCCTTATTAAATTTTGGTTCTAATGAGTCCTATATATTATTTTTCTATTTCCGAGTCCCAGGGACCAGTTTTCAAGAATAGATCCCGATCAGGTTCGAAAAGAATGAATTGTTTCGAATTATAACCTTTTATGTTTTGATAAATTATTTAGGGCTATTTTCTGGAGTTGGCTCATTTCTATTGTTCTAGGGTTTCTTTCTCGGGATTGCTGGACATAAGGTTTCCAGGTCCAACTAATCCAGGGGTATTCTTTTAGGGTTTCGTTCCCAATTCCAAATTCCAAAACCGAATTCAGATTGCTAAGAGAATAAGGGCTTACAGACATGCATTGTTGGTACTGACACTGATGTGCATCGATATGGCTAGTTTTGGCTAGTCATGAGAACCTTTGAGCTAGCTAGTTCCAAATGAAACATTTCCCATTAAAAATTATCCAGTAAGACAAGGCATTAGCATGGCTGTCAACTTCGCCATAACATTTCTCTTGTCCTCTTGATAATGTTATGACCTGCTATTATCGGAGGGTTGGTTAATTTGGGTTTGATTCTTATGTCTACATTTGTGGTAGATAGTTATGGTTGACGATTTCTATTCATAGTAAGGGGAACATAGATGTTTATCTATTACATAAGTATGAGCACACATTCACATTAATTATTACACTATTATGATCAGATTTAGATCCTTTAAATTTACTTTTTCATTTTATATTTCCTTAAATTTACAGATCAATAATTGATATGGTATAAATTCTTGAAATATCTTAAAACATTAATGCGATATCTTCCTGTTTTTTATAACTCTAATAATTGATTATGCATAAGAATATTTGAAGGAGTTTAAATTTAAGAATACTTAGAGAAGTAAACCTAAAAGTTTATGCTAAGGCCCTTACAGTCTGATGGCATAAACACCGGTCTCTTAGTTTGATGTTAGCTTCAATTTCCCCTTGCCAATTAATAAAGTACTTAATTAAAAAATTTTAAAAAAAAAAGAAAAGGAATTAAAAAAGAAGATTCATTTCCATTTTTTTTTTTTTTGTGTATGCGTGTTTGTCTTTTGACTATTACAATGGGAGGGGAAGGATTCTAATTTAGTACCTCTCACTTGAGAGAAGAGAGGATATGTCACTAAGCTATAATACCATTGGCCTCTATTTTATATTTTTGATCCAATTTATTTAAGCTCTTCTTTCTTGCTTTTATTCTAATGGTAAAGGTTAGTGTAGCTAGGCATGGTAAATGAGCCATGCCATGCCACGTGCATGCTGAATTTTGAATACTTTGTGTGTCACGTGCTTTCACGTACTCAGGCCATTTGTGTTTGCGTGTTTTACGTGTTGTGATTCACGTGTTTTTTTCAATAGGTTGTGATGTGTGCTTTCACGTATCTAATCGGGTCTAGCTTATATGTTTTTTCTTTTTTGTTATTTCCTACCCACGTGGAGATTCAACACTTTAAACTTTTTAAAACTAATTTGAATAATTTCCATAATCAAAATTCTAAAAACCATTATAAAAACGCAAGTTAGAAACAATAAAAAAACCGTACAAAACTGTTGGGAATTTAAGGATCAAAAAGCAGCGGAAATATATATATTTTTTGGAAAAATACGAACCCTAAATCCTCAATTTTTATGCTTTAAAACTCTGTGGATTTGAGATGTTGTAAATGCAAACACCCTCTACTGTATCCACACGAATGAATTTCCAATCAGATCTATTTGTGTGCTAGCACCTTGGAACAATTCCAAGTTTTTAGGAATCTCTCATAGAAGGGTCTCTCTTGTTTTAGTTACAAAGTTTCTTTATAATTCTAATGTGACGGCAAGCATCTGTAAACCCTAGAGGTGACCATTACATACTATTTATAAGAAGATGTGACTATTGGTTACCTATCCTAATCTTATTAGGGTTTTCTCTATTAAACGACACATATCTTATAAAATAACAATTTTATTTAATAATCATTTATTATTCTTAATCTAATTAAGAATAATTATATAATTCTCGATATGGTTATCTAAAATAACCTATGATCCAATTAATTCATTCTTTGTGTGTGACCATATAGGTTCACTTAATATTGGCAGTAGCCTTAAAACACCTTTTAGACCTATACGACATAATTGGTCTCTAGCAAGACATTATGCCTACCCAAATTAAGTGAAGCTTGATGATCTAACTTTACCTATTAACAGTCAGTTACTTAGTCATTTTGATACACGATATCTTATAATTAAATATAAGGAGTGGATTAATACACTCTTATATTATTTAATCACATATTTCTTGAATCCAAAGTACGACTGACTTAAACGAATGATATTAATAACTCCTTATTAATTTATTCGAGTACGGCCTTGCATTTCTCAATCTTACTCATCAAGAGGCCCAAAAGATATCTCTCTCAAATTAATGAGAGGATCAAATCCCATCTTAATCACTCAACTTCCTCTACATGATTTATATTATACCCAATCTCAACCTTTTATAATTATCCGGTTGAAGATAATGCTTGAATGAGTCAAAACACAATATTCCTCATGTTGGAATCCATGGTGATTTCAGGTCTAAGGAATAAAACAACACTACAAATAAGAAATACTTATTGCATTGATCCATATAGCATTCTCATATCTGGTCATTCCAATACAATATACTCTTACATGTATTCATGTGTTGAATTAATATCTCATATCCATTATCAATAAAACATGATCATTATCTAGCTGACATACTAGTCTTAATTCATTATTATTCCATATAATGAAAGGTTAGGGATAATTCAAAATAAAATTATTTCTCACCTTATGATTTTACTACTAAAATCACATACTTTGATGACATAAGGAATAGCTAATTTATTCAAGGAATAATACTTTATCAAAACAAAAAGGCCAACAACAACTTTGATAAAGAAAATGACTCATCTTATAAAGATAATAAACATTTAAATGGAATCCATATGGCCTAAGGCACATCACTAGCAAAAATTGACCCAATTAAATGCATGTGGAGACATGCCACACGATATACGAATAAATGGGCTGGCACAACAAGGCACATGAGCTTAAATGAGCCGAGCTTATAAAGCATTCATTACATAGAGCATGCAAAATTTGGCACGCAGATGGCAGGGCATGGCCCATTTACCATGCCTAGTCTCAAGAGCCAAACATATCTCCAAAGGACATGCGGTGTCAATACTAGTACTAATGTGCCTCTATGCAACTGGTTTTGGCTGGTCATGGGGACCTCTAAGCTGGCTGGTTCCAAGTGAAAAATTTTCTATGAAAATCCGTCCATTAAGATAAAGCATTGTGTGGCTATCAACTTTGCAGCAACATTCATCTTGTCTCAGACATTCTTAATGATGTTCTACCGCTTTAAGTTTAGGATTTTTATTCTATGCAGCTTAGATTGTCATCATGACTATCTTTGTTGCATTTTTCTTACCCAAGACAAAAGGGATTCCCCTTGAATCAATGTATAATGTGTGGAAGAAGCCTTAGTGCTAGAAGAGGGTCCTTAAAGGATGGAACAAATAGGATGATTTATAATAGGATTAGCTTAATCTATGATATTAGACTTTGGTTATTTATTATATTAAGTAACTTCTTACTCACAGGCTTTGTATGAGCACGACACCTTAAAATTTTCTTATTATGTTGCTAGATACATGGTTTGATCATTAATTTTCTTTTCAATAATTAAGGTATGATTCATAATTATTTAATAGCTAATTTTCTCCGAATAAAATAAGCTAGAAATAGAATTAAAAATTCATATAGAACATGATAAATAAGTAATAGATTATTATTTATTTGGTTGCATTGAATGATATTGATGATATATCAATAATATATTTAAAAGTACCATATATATGTATCCATAACCTAAATTATGATTTAAATATCGGTTAGACCTTATTAGTAAAACATGGAAAGCAAATACCAAGAAATAGCTATTCTTCTATTATAACTACAATTCCTTATAAGGCAATAATAGAAGTTGTGTAGAGTAGCTAATTTGTAAACCACATAAAGTGAGGGAACTTCTATACTCCCATTAAGGATCATTTACTATTAAAATAAATATACTAATTAGTAATTAATATTTAAGTATTTCAATAGTAGCACAATAGGGTTGCAAATGAGTCAAGTCGAGATAATATAATATTAAGCTTGAATTCAAACTCGAGCTCGACGTAAATTCAATCAAGCTTAAAGTTTTAAGCTGAGTTCCCTTAGAAGTAACACTGTATAATTTAAGCTCAACTCGATTTATTAAAAAAATATTTTTAATTCCAATTAAAATAATAATACCAAAATTTGATTCAAATCAATTAATATTATTTATGTTTAACTTGAATATAATTAGACTTGCGAGTTTATCAATCTAAACATAGGAAGCTTGAGTTTGGCTCGATAAATTATTTCAGTAATTCAAGTTCGAACTGGAAACAATTATTCTCAAACCGAATTCAAGTAGAACACCAAATCAAACTCGAGTAGTTTGTGAACTAACTTAATTCGTTTACACTCGTAATATGATTACGATGACAAGAGTCTCATTAAAAAAATTATGGAAATATATAATTTTTTTTTAAATTGTTAAACAAAAGTAGAATTCATTTTAATCGATTCCGTGATTTTTTTTAATGGTACTTAAATATAAAGGTATTGGAAACGATGATTGGGGCTGTTTGGATTGCCAGTTTCCCAATGGTACTGCATCAAGAAGGGATCAGCATGTAACTGTGTGTTTGGATTCAAACTAAAGCTAAACTGATTGAATAAAATTACACTGTTGTCCTCACTTACACAATACAATTCCCAAGATACTCCCTTCTTTTTCTGCCAAAACCATCTTCTCCTCTACACCTATGTTCAACATTGTAATCTACCAAATCTTTTGCAAATATTCTTTCCAGCTTTCACATCATCATTCAAGTGGTCATCCTTTGAACATGAGTTTAACAGTAGATCTCAATTATCTTAAAGGCATATCTTCATGGACATCTTTCATTGCTAGTACAAGAGAACCCAAATTATCTTCAATTGCAAATCTATGGCCGTCGTCGCTCAGCTTGTTCACAAGCATCAATCGCCCCATCCTTGCCATCTTACGTCATAAATTAGTTGGTCCACACCATCCAATGTCATCGCTCAGCCAACTGTCATCCATAACAGTAGATTAGCGACAACCCACTCCATTGGTGAAGGTAATTTTGAAAGATCTAGTTTTTCTCTTTTTTTCCTTCACTCTATTCTATCCTGTTCTCTGATTAGTGTCGGTTATGTGCATATGGAACCTGTGTGTGTACTCTACATGCACGGTACATGTAGGTGTGCTCTGTGTGTGTGTGTAAACACATTGTGGGTGTATGGCGTATGTGTGTTGATAAGCATGTGTGCTATAAGTGTATGCGTATGGGACGAAAGTGCTGCGAGTATTTGATTTGTGTGTGTGTGGATAGGGCATGTAGGGTACTTAGGGGGGGTGGGGTTGCTTAGGGGTTTATCTAAGGTAGCTATGGGGCCAAGCATGGGGCGGCTTCGGGGTGCCTATAGTTGCCTGTGGTTGGTGGATGAGGGGCATTGTGTGTAGTTTCTATAGGATTGTGTATAGAGTAGCTATGGAGCTAGTGTAGGGTGACAATAGGGTTACTATAGGAGCATGTTTGGGTTGCCTTGGGGCTTCTGTGGGGTGAGGGGCATTGATGAGGCAACTTGGTGGCATCTGTAGGGGGCATTAATGGGGTAACTTGGGGGCATGTGCATGTGTGTGTGTGTGTGTGTGGTGGGGAGGGAAAGGGGCACACGGATGGGAAGGTTGGTGGTGCTTGTGTAGGGTGGCTATGGGCGCTTATGTAGGGCAAGTTAGGGCTGCTACAGGGGCCCTGTGTGGGGTAGCTGTGGGGTATGTGTACAAGTTATTTTGGGGTTGCCTTATGTGTGTCCCTCTTGTCTATAGTGTGTGTTGTCAGGCGAGTATGTGTGTGTGTGTGTGTGAATTCATTATTGATTTTATAATATGCAATATTTGTAAAGATGGGTGATAGGGCTCTATGGAGCGAAAGCAACACAACTATTTTTATTGAATTTTGTTTTAAACAAGTATGCTTGGGCATGCGTACAAGTAGATGCCTCAAACTCAGTACATTTTCGGAAATTGGTAGCAAATTGGAACAAGATATAAAGAGATCATTTACCCTCAAACAACTTCGAACTAAATGGGACACATTGTGAAAGTTATGGGCAAAATGGAATTGGCTTAAAAGATATGCTGCATCAGATGTTTGTTGGAATGACAGGAGGCAAACTTTTGATGTGCCTGATGAATGGTGGGAGGTAGAGGAAGAGATAAGATGGGATAACTAACTTTTCATTATTTGATTTTAAGTGATATCATTTAAGAAATACATTTTTTCCCCATTGATGTAGGAATATAAAAGGACGAAGAAAAATGATAGCATACTCCAATTCCGGACAGAGGGATTAAAAAATAAAGATAGCCTAGAAGAGATGTTTAAGGACACAAAGGGGACAAATTGTAGGGCTTATGCACCTAGTTCAACCATTCCTCCACTAGAAGATAGCGGCGAAGGAAACGGGCATTCAAAGGAGGATCCATACTTTTATTGATCCAAATGATAACTCCCTACTGACTGAAGAGACATTTTAATATTCCTTCCAAGAGGGTGAAGCTTCGGCGAAAAGAAAATAATCGGATACTGATGCAAAAAAACGGTTTGAGAAATGATGGTTTTCAAGAGAAGATCTCATAAATGATTTAGCTAATTTGATTGCCACCCTGCATGCTCGAAATTCCAACTGTAGCATGTTAGTTAGCAATGAATCCAGACCTCCGACTATTACAACAGTTATGAAGGAAGTTTGGGCTTTACCTATTGTTGTAGAAAATAGACAATTAGGGTTAAAAGCAACAAACATTTTCAAAGAAGAAAGCATGCATGAATTTTACTTCACATGTCCACATAACAAGATGAAGACTGAATTTATTTTACGCGAGCTAGCAAAGAAAATTTGGAACTAACATTCATTGGTTACCTTTCATTCTATGTATTTTTTAATCTGACCAATGTGGTTGAATATGGTCTTCAAATGTTTTAACAAATTTGTTAACACATGGATGATTCTGAAATATTGTGCTACAAACTTGATTTGAACTAGTAGGGGCATGGCAAGTGATCACTACGACGATGTATTCATGGTGTGCATGTTGTATTTTATAATAGATAGATACTTATTTGGTAAAAATCCATGCTATAATTTCGAACGAACTAAAGTAAAATTTATTGCTGAAATTCTACACCAGTCGAACCCAACAAGATGCCATAACATGTTTCGGATGAGTCCAAATTTGTTTCATCATTTGTGTGGGATGTTGGCATGGCATGGACTTTGACATAGTAAAGGCGTGTCCATTGAGGAAAAAGTCAAGATTTTCTTAGTTATAGTCACTCAAGGTATGTCTACAAAAGTTGTGCAATAGATGTTCCAACATTCATTGGAGACTGTATTTCATCAGTTTAATGACGCCTTGGATGCAATTCTAGATTTTCAAATAGTTTAATAAGGCCGCTTGGCCCTATATTTTGTGAAAGTTCAGCAATAATAAGAGAAAACATAGGATATTACCAATTTTTCTGAAATAGCCAAGAAATTCTTATATTACATGCTAGTATGATATTTGGATGATATATATATATATATATGTGTATGTTTAGTAATATAATTAAGGAATGTGTTATTTTATATATGATTAGTATTAAGAATTAATATTATTGTTGGATGTTTATAAATGTTTGTATAGTATAATAAATGTGTGAATAGCTTAATGAATGTGTGTGTCTTTTTGTCAATTAATATGCATATGTTATGTTTAGAATTTAATTAAATTGCTTTTGAAATTGCTTAAAACATGACAGAATTTTTGGCTAAAGAAGACCCACTTTTTGAGCTCAAATTTGATTCAAATGCATTTGAAATTTCTCCAAATTAAATCTAGGACAAATATACCCCCTAAAGGTAAGATTTGGATAACAAATTACTCTAATTGGTCAAGATAAGTCCTCCTTCTTTGCAGCCAAAAATTTCATACGAATTTTACTTCTTTTCTTTCTTCTTTCTTTCTTCCTTTTTCTCAACCCAAAAGCCTAAACCCTAAGACAAGGTTTACAACAAGCTTAAGGATTTGAATAACATTTCAAGCCAAGATTCACTTATGTAAGTTTAATGCAATCTTTGTCTTTTTATTTATGTCTTATAATGTGTTGTTTGTAAATGTTAGGGTAGATAGGATTTTGAGATGATGTTTGGTAGGAGATTGGATTGGTGCATGAATGATAGTTTGAATGGGATTATGTGATTAATGAAGGGGTAGTTTGCATCTCATAGGAATGTGGAAGTGTGGGAATGAGTATTATAGAAAATTGAAGAATGAGTAGTTGATATGTGAATTTGAAGTATGATTGGTGATTTGATGATTAGAATAGGGTTATAGATGTTTTGAGATGATGATTGATTGATAGAAGTGATAAATGAACTTATAATAAGCTTGGAAAGATTTGGAATGAGTTGAAGAAGTGTAAAAGCAAGTTTTTGTAAAAGGGAAAAACAGGGGAAAAGCTTTGGAAAATTTCCGCTGTCGTCAACGCCTGCAAATTTGCCGGTGTACTTTGCCGGTAGGATTTACGCCGCCGGCTTTGAAGTCTACGCTGCCGGTGTTGAAATAACTTTTCATGGCCAGAATCGTGGTTCCTTAACGCTGGCAAATTTTGCATTCAACGCCGCCGGCGTTGGAACCGGCGTAGAACCCTGCAGCTCAAACATGTTTTCGTATGTCAGCCGTAACTTTTTCATCCGATCTTCGATTGAGATGATTCAAGTTGCGTTGGAAAGATAAGAAAGAGATCTACAACTTTCATGTTTTAAATTTTTACAAATTCGAAATGTATCAGTGCTTAAATTTTACATCTTTCCAACTGATACATTTTCTAAATAAAGTTGAAAGCTTGTTTTTGATTGATTTATAGGTATTTGCTTTACCAAATGGATATATTTGATCTAAAATGAGATAGATATATGATAATTGATGTATTATGATGATTAAATGATATAATTTAACATGATTTAAATATATTTATCGATTTAAAGAATTAATGAATTTTCATGAGAGTTAAGCTAAAACTAGTTATGTTATATATGTGATTTCCTTTACTTATTTTAAAAATCTTGTGATGATTTATTTGAATTTCTTTGGATGATAATGTATGAGATTGGTTGATATTGAGCTTGAACTAAGTGTAAAATTTGTAATAATTCTGTTGAACAGTATTTGATTCTCGCTCGGCCGTCCCTACTAACTCCCGAGCTAATACAGGTACGCAGTAACCTGCTTGTCTCTGTTAGGATAGGCATTTATAAAACTTAAATATATAATAAAAAAAACTTAAAATTTGATTGTTGCTTGTGTTTTATGCCGTTAAAATCCAATTCCTACGCCAGGTCATGTATGAACCTAACGGCGACCCCTCATAGTTTGATGAGTTTGGGATGGAAGTTGGTATCTGGTTCGGGAAGCGGCACCTTGCTCGGTTTGAGCACGATAGATCTAGGCGCTTAGGCCACTCCTGTCATTTGAGATGACTTTCATTAAGTGGTACGGCGGGTAGTCGACGGGGGGTATAGATCGGTGAAAATTTATTTAAACTTGGTAGGAAGTACCATAGTTTAGTTCAAACGTTTATGAGAACGGGTGAACTATATTTTATGATATGGACTGAGTATAAATAAAGCTAAGTAACGGCTATTAACCCTGGAGGAAGCTACTTTTCTCTTGACTTAACGAATCTAGGACGGTATGAGTACCCGAACTACTTATATCAACCCCCTGAGCGTCCGAGTGTTACTCAGGTCCCCTCGCGATCCCTGTTGTCCGGAGTTTGAATACTCCCGTGTTGATTGATTAATTAAAGATTAAAGAATAATTGAATGGATGTTGCATATTGCATTTAGACTAAGCTTGTGTGCTTCATCTCGCTTTTGTATTCGTTGCTGTGTACTGGGCCTCTGGCTCATTCTTTTAACAATTTCAGGTGATGACCTGGACGAGTCCTATGCGAGCATGGGTTATGGCTCCGATTTTGAGGACTTCTTGGAGGAATATGAGGACTAGAGTTTGACCAGGACTGGACGGAACCATTCTTTTTGTAATAGACTAGATAGTTAGTTAGAATGGATGTTTGTAAAGCTTTGTTAAGCTTTATATTTTGTTATTTTGTTTAAGGCTTGTAAGAAGCCTGTGGATGTAATATATGTATGTATATATCTAGTTTGATCTGCCTTTGTATGAAGTTATGTATATATATGTTAATATGTTTAGAAAAGCTACTAAGTAATTATTTCTCAAAATGATTTATTCCTTAAGATTAGGTGAACAATTCATCAAACAATCCTTTTAAGACAACCTTGCATATAATTCTGCAGATTATATGCGGTTGGGGAACTGCTATTGCTTATTTCAACTAGGGGTAATAGCGGGTCCTTACATTTTCCAAGTTAATTTGAATATGTATGCATGACATGCACCTACTGAGATATCTGAACTGACTCAACACTCTTTTCTTCCTTTTATGATTATAGGGTTGCGTTAGAGCAATGGATGGTACATATGTTGGTGCACATGCTTTAGAAGACAAAAGAATCATATATACGAATAGAAAGGGTGAAGTGATGCAAAACATGTTGGCCATTTGTGATTTTAGTTATAGATTTACATTTATATTGGCTGGTGCAGATGGTCAAAGTCATGATACAAATATGTTGGCAATGGTTCTTGGAGATCTGATGTACAACTTTTCATTACCATCACCAGGTAAGTAATCATATTCTGAGATAATATTTTTTAGGTTATTATTGCAAATTTATTGGCAAATTTGTTAATGGAATATAATTTTACAGGAAAGTACTACTTGGTAGACTCAAGATTTGCAAATAAAAAAGGGTTCTTAGCTCCTTAAAAAGGAGAGAGGTATCATGGTTTGAGTATCGAATGGGTGGTCCACCATGAAGTCGAAAAGAGCTATTCAATCATATTCATTCGTCGCTTAGAAACATCATAGAGCGAACATTTGGGATATGGAAGAACAGGTTTTATGTTCTCCAAAACATGCCATCGTATAAGTTGTCTAAGCAAATAAAGATAGTCGTTGCTACTGCTGCTATAGATAATTTTATCATTAAAAATGATATTAATGATTCCTACATTAGGAATGGTCTCCTACAAGAGGGTTCTAGTGGATCTTACAACACCAATGGTAAAGACAAAGTAGAGGTGTAGTCTTGCGCTCGAATTAAGTAATGATTTATAGATGAATGGTGTATGTGATTCAATAGCTTCAGGTTTAGCAGCACATCGTCATAGTCAGTAGATGTTGCATGGCCAATTGTAATTTCTCTGTTTTTAATGTTAGTGATAATTTATGATGCAATCGGTGATGCTTCATTGTATTAATGCACTATAACTGTATACATTATTATGGTGATATTGTGAAATCATAATTGCAACATAAAGGTTATTGAAGGTTCCAATATAAAGTAACGGAATTATTAAAATTTTTTAAATTAATCTTCAAATAAAAATATGATGATTAGTAATGATTTTGGCAAAAAATAAATAAATAAACACAAAAAAAGACATATGAAACATATGTTCATACAAAACAAATATTGAATTAAAACCGACAAATTTTCAAACATCAGCTTTCAAACCGATACTAAACTAAAACTTATAGCTTTCCAAACACTAGCATTTAAACTGATATTGAACTGAAATTTGACCAATTATTAATAACAAATCGATACTGATACCGGTAAAAAACTGTCAATCCAAATGGGTAATGGTTTCTTACTTTTCCCATCACCGGTTAATGGACTCAACTCAACCACGTGCCTTTTTATCTGGCGGGAAAATTGCGGCTCGTGCCCTGATGTCATCCGGCAGTTGAAGTAAAGCTAACCGAAACTTGAAATTGAAAACTATTTAAATCCAGCCCTCGCGCCTGGCTGAGTTCGCACTCCACAAAATACTCTCTCTCGCTCTCTTTCTTCCTCCGAATTTTACACAAAATCAGTAAAACGTTTTACAGCTCAAAACTTCCGCTTGGTTTTTCCAAAATGCACAAGCTAGGGTTTCCGAACATGAAAAGCTTTGACAAGTTCAAGTCTCTCTCTGGAGGAACCACGAACACGAAGACCTTCTCGCTTCCTTCTACTGCAGATTCGCATTTTTCACTTGGAAGCTTCGCAAACTTGAAGCTCACTGCAGGTTTGTCGAGCTGAACCCGTCGTTTTTTATTTCCTGTTCTTCGAATTTTATTTCGTTATGTATTTCTCGAGATTGACGGTGTTGTTTTATTCGCGAAACAGAAAAGTTGGTGAAAGAGCAAGCTTCTGTGAAAACAGACCTCGAAATGGCGGTATTGCGATCAAATTTATTTCCCTTAGGTTTCCGTTCCATCTTTTTTTTCCGTCTCATGATGCAATATCGCGGCATAAATGTAATGCTCTTCATTACATCCGAATGTGCACAGTTTGAACAATAACAATCAATTTACATGTTCTTTCACATCAGTAGTGACGTATCATAGCCTACCGTAATTAGGCTCTTCAATGTGCATACTTTGAGCAATAATACTCATTCTACATGTTTTTATTCCTTTGAACCTGTGCATTTGTTCAAAAGAGTTTGTGAGGATTTAGTTGCTACTGACTGACATAAGCTTTTCATGACGTTTTGCTAAGTTTCTATGAGAAAGGTAGGATCTTGACGTAAATTGTTCTCGATTTTGGTTTTCTTAAGCACTTGATTTCCATTTAAGTTTGGTTCGAATCCTTTAACACAATAAACTTTCATGACCTGATATACAGTTGCTTTACTATGTTTCTTTACCATATTGTTGACTATGATATTTGGAAGTGCATCAAAGATTTAATCTAGATTTTGATGCCCTCAAGTTTATAACTTGGTGAACAATTCAATATTAATTTTCAGTTTGTGCATGGGCATATAAAAATTTGTGTTTATTTATATGTATCTCTTCTGAAGTGTAAGTTGCACTTACTCTGATGTACATGATTTGCTAGAATACTAAACTGAGGAAATCCATAGAACACATCCGTGTACTGGAGGAAAAACTGCAGAATGCTTTCAACGAAAATGCAAAGATCAAGGTAAAGCAAAAGGAGATGAGAAGCTGTGGAAAGGGTTGGAATCTAAATTCTCTTCAACAAAGGCGTTATCAGATCAGCTCACTGAAACCTTGCAGCACTTAGCTGTTCAAGTCCAAAATTGTATGTGCTTTGTTCAGGTTGAACAGGTTCTGTTTTTCTTTTATCTTATTCAGTAATTGACATTCAAAGTTGCAAAAACAGCTGAGGAGGATAAAGAGTTCTTTGAAAAGAAGCTGTCGGAAACATCAATTACTCTTGATACTTTGAATCAGCAGATGCTTGCACTGTCTCAGAAATTAGAGGCTTCAGAGAAAATCATTCAGATGCGTAAGTTGATTTTGGTAGTTTCTTAGCAACTATGTTTTGAGATTCAATCTTAATGTCTTTCATGGCTATTTAGTTAAGCACATATTAAGATGGGAAAAAAGCTGTTAGTCAAGCATGTATGTAGCACATTCTATACTAAGATGGGAAAAAGGCTGGGTTGCTTATTCGAATAATGGAGTGGCTAGTTTTAGATTATTATATTGTAAAACACAATCACAACTCCAAAATAAAGAGCTTTTCAATTTTTATCAACAATGAAAATCATGCAGCCAATTTACTGAATATGAAAAAAATTGTACTGTAGCTGATGAGCAGCTGTATCCTTTCTGTTATTTGTCAACAATTTTTAATGTGTTAAACATTTTCAGGGGATGACGAACTGGAGGAACTGAAAATTAGGAAAGATGAAAGTGACAGGTTTTACATTGATGAGCAGAGCAGGACAGGCATATTGCTGGAGAAAAAGGTAGCCAATCTGCCTTGCGTAAAAATGTGGCTCTGTTGCTCTCTCTCTCTCCCCCCCTCTCTCCTTTTAATTGTTCATAGACCTGTTCTCATTTTTTGGCTTAGCATGCTAAAGCAATCAAGAACCTATTTCCACAACAACATATTATATGCTATTGTTGGGACTCTGGGAGTGTTAAAATTGGTACTTCCATGCATGATACTTTAAAATCAGATATCCAGAGGTTGTTGAAAATCAAATTTCATTTTTTAGTTGAATATCATTTATGCTTTTATGCTCTACATATTACAGCATACTTTTGGAACCATGTGAGCTGTTAAGAGGTCCATATTATTCTAATAATATTTAAGTCCCAAGGTTTATTCCTATCATTGTGAGGCTCCCTAGAAATAGCATCATCAGGAATTTTACATGTGATTAACCTGTGACTCATGGTGGAAGAAAAGATTATACACAATCGAAATCTTGAAGAAAATTAACAAATATCGGAAAGTCGCAAAGTTAGCAATTTGGTCAGAATTGAAATAACGTTTCTCTTCCTATCTGTTTGACCTATAGCTGCTTATATATCTTGTTTAACATTGGTTCCTGGTGGACAAAATATGGTCCACAAGTTTTACTGACATATCCCTATAAGATGTTTACAAGAGACAAAGGAGACTAGTTTGCCAAAAGGTTTCTTCTTGCTTTCTTTTGCCTTTCCTCTCTTTCATGAAAGACTTAGTACACACATTTATTGTTATGAAAAACAAAAGGATGCAAAGTCAGAACAGTCAATGAGTTGAATGCTTTATGGTGTATCCATAAGATGATTGCTTTATGGTGTTACATTGCAGATGCTGTGATTAAGAAGATTGAAGCAACTCTAGAAGCTGATAAATTAGCTCTGGAGAGCTTGACCTCAAAACTAGGAGCTCTGCACATTGAGTTGGAAACAAAGGATGATGAAATCGTTCATTTGATGGAAATTAAAGAAAAATTGGAAAAGCAGAATAATGACCTTCAGCTAAGCAATGATGACTATGTGGATAAGCTAGTTTCATCAACTGAGAAGATTAAGAATCTGGATAATTTTGTTCATCAGTTGATGGCAGCTTTGTTGAACTAGATAAACAAAGTCTAACCTTCTCAGAAAAGTTTGATCTTCTAAATTCTCTTTACGAGTCTTGTTTTAAGTTGGTCCAAGAGAAGATGGACCTCTTCAGTCAGCATGCTCAGCGAAGGTATGAGCAACTTAATGGTAAATTCTTATGCATGACTTCTGAGAAAGATGCTCTTCTCTCAGTAAATCAGGAGTTGAACTCTAAGATAGCAGAACTGAAGAAAATTCATGAGTCCGAAACATCAAAGCTTTCAAGGGAATGTCACATAGCTGGAGAGAGCATCCAGAAGTTGAAGTTGGATACGCAGAGCCTGCTCTTGAAGAAGAATGAGGCAGAAAATTTAGTCACTGAATTGGAGGAAAAAATTCACAATATATCTGCCAGTGCAAAATCTTCTGAGATGAAAATGGTAGAAATAATTCATTGGTTTTTAATACAAAACTGTGGATCCTCTATAATGATCTTTTTCCCAATTTGTTATTCTCTCAGAAAGACTTGCAGACAAAAATTTCAGAATTAGAGTCAACAAACAAAGAGAACATTGAGATTTTACATGCAGACATACAAAAGAAGGATGAAGAAATGTTGGCTCTTCATAAAGAGATTGAGAAACATCAGCAGCATGAAGACATAGTTACGGGACAAGTTGGTCAGCTCCAAAATGTTATCAAGGAAAAGGAACAAATTATTCTGCAATGTGGAGAGAGAGAGAAGAAGCTGGAAGATCAGCTTGTGGAGGTTCTTAGAACTAGTTGTATTGATGAAGTTATTGAAGCTAGTCTATTTGCTAATTCTTATCCATCTTATGACTCTCACTAGAATCAAGGAAACCTAGCTGCAACTGAAGCCAAACTTGCAGAATCAAGGAAGCAATATGATAATATGCTTGAGAGTAAACAGATGGAGTTATCTAGGCATTTAAAAGAGCTGTCTCAAAGGAATGACCAGGTTTTGTATTTTGTCGTCAACCTGTATGTCTTTCATTATGTCAATTCATACATAACAGTGGTTTTTGACAGGCCATTAATGAAATCCGGAGAAAGTATGATGTGGAGAAGCAAGAGATTGTGAATCAAGAAAAGGAAAAGGTTTGTCCATTTCAATATTTTGTTAAAACAGGAAAAGAAGATCATAAACTGGCAGCTAATCATTTTGGCAAATCCCTTCAAATCTTCAGGCAGACAAAGTCATTGAAGAAATGGCAAGAAAATGTGATAAGAAAATTGCTGAATGTAAAGATGAGTCAGGGCAAAACTTATTGAAGATTCAGGAGGAACATGCTGCCTTGGTACATTACAGAAACTTATGCAAACTGGAATTTCTTATCAAGCTATATGGTTTAATACTATACAAACAGTAGGTATTGATCTTTCCATAGATGCCTAATATTGCAAGAGAAACCCAAAAAAGGAAAGGAAATATTGTTAGGTAAACTATGGTATTTTTTTTCTAGACCATTTCAGGTTGTGATTTTATCATCCTGATATTGGTTGCTTGATTCGAAAATCTCTGGAAAGTGACATTAATTCTGCTTTCAAACTATACCAGTTAATAAAATGCATTTGGTTAAAGGATTACCAACCAAGAACAGAAGGTGAACTGGGAGAGAAACTCAAATGTTATTCCTTGTATAAAAATCATCACAACTAAACTGCAAGTTCATATCTAGCTTTGGACAACTTCACCTTAACTCTACTGTTGGATAGGTCACTCGCATAAAGGAGGAGAATGAGAAAAGGGAAATCTCTCTTAAAGCAAGACATGATGAGGAAATGAAGCGTGCTCAACTGCATGCTGAAAATGAGTTGAGAGAGGTATCTGTGATGCTGCTAGACCTGAGTCCCTTCAGCTGTCCACTGCTTCCCAAGTATTAATAAATCATATGCCTTGTAGAGGATGACACACCTCAGGAATGATTTTGAAGCAAAGATAAAAGCAATTAGGTGCGAGCACGAAGATGAATGCAGGAAACTTGAAGAGGAATTGGTTCTTCAGAAATCGAAAGTATAGAAAAACTCCCAGTCTCACAATGAAGTTCATAATTTAACCTCTTTTTGTTGTATCTTTATCCAATCATTACTGTTCTTTAGTTCTCATTTTAAACTAATCACAGGAAGATAGGCAGAGGGCTTTACTACAATTGCAATGGAAAGTCATGAGTGACAAGCCACAGGAAGACCAAGAAGTTAATTCAAGAAAGGTAGTTTTATATTTTTCGACACTTCCCTTCAGGCGTGGCTGAGACATTGATTATGACTCATGAAGCTAATTCATTTAGAAAAGGCATGAAATGATAATGCGAAAATACAGGTAAAACCAACTAAAAGGCTCATAACTGTATGCAGTATTCTAGATTAATTTAGAGGGCACTTTGATATTCATTATATGGTGCATTACTTCATCATCTTGTGAATAAAGTATACAGTTCAACCACCATCATTTTACATGTTATCTCTTGTTCCATGGATTGGAACTGCAATCCAGAGAAAACTCAAAGTCAGGTCAGACTTTCAAGTGTAATGTTCCTTTTTCATATGGTACACATATGTTTGTCTTTTCATTTTACTTTTTATGATACAAATAATTGTTTGACTAAATTCTAGCTTCACCTTGTCTCCATGACAACTCACATTGAATTATGTAAATGCCTTCTTGCTTTCCAAATCATATGTTGCTAGTCATCAAAACGATTAATATATATAGTAGAGTGATAGATCCATCAATGAGCAGAACCAGTATGCTATTTAGAAATAGAGCATCGCAATTATTAAGGAAATACCATAAAGAATGATTGTGTACCATGATAAATAATTAGTTGGCTTTAGTTTTTTGCTCTCATCAGATCACTTTATAGGACGCAGTTGTGCTCCTAGAGGTACATTGATTTTATTGTTCTCTTTTTTCTTTTCCTTTTTCTCTTGGCAAAAAGGATCACTCAATGTCTTCAAGAAAGATGTACTCTGGTGGGGACAGGCATAGCCATCATGTTCGAAGAGTTGAAGATCATGGACAAGTGAGGAATGGATGATAAATTACATATAGACATATTTCTTCTCAAGCGCACAAGACTGGAAACATTGGAAATATCTTCACTTTCATTTCTTCCCTGACACAGGATTCACCACCCCACCTAGCAAATCAAACACCAGTGTCAAAATTATTGAAGAAAGTTGAAAATGCTAATACTGGGAGTGTAATTAGTATTCCCAAACATAGTAAAAAAGTAAATTGCTACTTCGCCTGTCTTCTTTTCCATGATACTGATAATATTTAGTCACATTCTACCCCATAAACTTATGGCAGGTGACACATCGGGAGTATGAAGTGGAAACAGCAAATGGAAGGACAATTACAAAGAGGAGAAAAACAAAAAGTACGGTAATGTTTGAGGTATGCATTCACTATACTGGCATTTACGATTCAGTCAAATTTTGTTCATGTCGTTAAAAGTTAGCTAGTGTTTGAGGCTAATAATCCGTTTCTGCATATTTTAATTCTGGAAATTTTTAGGATCCAAGGAAACATCAGAAGATGACTTCACCAAGAATTAGAACCCCATTGTCTATCAAGGTAATTTAGGGGATAAAATTCAGAGAAAGTGGAATTACTTTCAGGAATTTCACCTTTAATTTGTACTAAGAGTGATCAGCCAGTTGCACCTCTCACAGTAAGATCAGCTCAAAATCTCCTTGCTTGGCTAAAATGTAAATTATCACTTGTTGTGTATGTTGGAAAATATTTGCACATGCTCAGTATTTTGCCACCTAAAGTAGAACAAAAACAATTCAGTGATCCAAAAAGGTGATGTTGTGATCGCCCAATGCAGAAAAAAGTTGGCAGAATACTGAATCAATTTGCTTTGGCTGTTATTCAGTCTCTAGATTGAGTCATGCTGGATTGCTTGAACTTGGAAACATCATAGTTGATCACCTCATTTTGCAAATACATGTTCATTGATTCTCTGCATGAAATCATGTTTCACTGCTGGATTATCTATTTGCTAATAGTTGATATCTTATTATGTGATCCCTGCAATTTTTCAGGATCCAAGCAAAAATAAACAGATGGCTTCTCCAAGAATTACTGCATCAAAAGGTGTCAAGGTGATTTTTTAGGCATATAAAAGCATTTCCAAGATTATTGTATAGTGGATTAATTAATATCTGCTTCTGGCCTTATTAAGGAAACTGATAAGCACAATGATTTCCTTTTATGGTTCCTTGACTTTGATAATGAGGATTAGAGGCATTTTAGTTTTAATGCTGGTAAGCAATATCAGTTCTAACGGTTTCTTAAGTCTGGCAATTTTCTCCTAAAAAATAACCCAAATGTTTGGCCCTTGGTGACCCTTTATGATTTTTTGTAAGGCTGCCACTTCACTAGCGCTCTAGCTACCTTGCTGAGTAAATAACAGGATCAGAAGAAAAAATTTTATCTCCCCCCAAAAGGATAACTATGGCTATAATTACAGGGCCCCTTTCCATGGTTATTTGCATTTGGGTAGATGTTGACTTAGTGTATACAATGGAATGCCCAAACAAGCATGCTGCATATTCAATGCTGATTATATCCTTCTCCAGGGAATCCAGGAAGTTATACATCCGCCAGCTTCAAACATAGGTGACTTGTTCACGGAAGGTTCACTGAATCCATATATGGATGATCCCTATGCTTTTGACTGATGTACGGCATAAGCCAAGAACCTTATAAAGTTTGGTAAGAACTAAGAACAAAAAGAATTGTAATGTTGTCCAAAGACTCATTTTCTACAAAAACCATTGCCGCAGTCATATAGAAATTCCTTTTTAGTGTGTCAAGTACTGGCAATTATGTGTTGTATACTGGTAGACAGATGCACAAAGATAACAGCCACTGGGCATGGTTATATTGCTGTTCAGCAGCAAGCTGAGCCTTATGGTAGAATTCTTTCCTTTGGAAATTTAAACCCTTGCGTGCTATACCAGTGGAAGCTTCACTGGCGTCCTTTGTAATATTTTGTGTGTGTTAGCAAGTGAAAAAAAGCGGCTGACCGCCTAAGTTGAGGCAGTGAAGCTCTTCCTATAAGCAAGGCTCGAGCCGTTTGTCAGACATAAAAGCAGCACACACTATAGTATCACTTATGCAAAGCGAGGGAGATAGAGAGATTGAGAATAAGGGCATCGAGAAGTGAATTAGCAAATTTAAGATGCTATCTAATTTTAGAGTTATAGTATTTGGTAAATTCGGATAACTTTGTTCTCATTTTTGCTCTGTCATCCAAGTGACCAGGTCTGTGCTTGGACATTCGTATAATCGCTAATGCTGGGAATATATATACACAACATATATAATCCCATTATTTTTACGGTGGAAGTATCTTGTGTAACAAGCCAATGAGGGTTTGGCATGATAGACCATGTTATAGTGTTTGCAAGGTTCAATCTATTTATTTAGTCATTATATCTAAATGAACTATAATTACATCCATATGAAATTATTACTGAATCCAATATTCCATAAGTCTCTCGATCCACGAAAAATTGAAATCCCCTATCAAGCAAGAACAAAGACAGTTACTAAAAACAGTTTTGGACTTTTTAGGAACAAAGAGAAATTTATTTCTTTGTGGGTTGTTACAAGTATAATCTAAAGTTCTATAACTAATAAAATTCATAATTTCTTATCCTAATTTTGAGTATCACACTATCAACCTTTGGTAAGGTAGCTTTCATTCGCACAATGTCCTAATCATCCCATGCTTTTGGTAGTATATGCAAAATCAATCTATCGAGGGGTGTGTATATATTACGGCTCGGTGAGATGGAAGATTTAAGCATTCTTATTATTAAGCGTACATTCAATGCAAAAAATTCAAAGTTTTTGGTAACGCATATAATGTTTAGGGAATAAAACCTTCTAACCATGAGTTGAGGACTAAGTCACCATCATCAGTACCTTAGAATTATCCAAATATTATATCATCAATATCCTTATCAACCATAGGCATAACATTCTATAGGATGCATACAAATCTTCAACGGTAAAGTAAGACCCCTTAGTGAGCTACATCAAACACGTGATAGTCCTCACATTATTTACTTCTCAAACGGTAAAGCAAGACTTCTCCTTTGATTAAGCTCTACCATCAACCATGTGACAACAATCAACAATGGCCTTAAGTCAATGCAAGACGTAAGTTGTGTTTTCTTGCATCTCAATCCTTTATTTATCATATATTTTCCGATGAAGCTTTTACATGTGTAAGGTGTTGAAAATTGCTATATTAAGTATTTGACTAAGTCTATCATTTATTTAGGTTTGACTTTTTGAGTTATGTGGTGGGGTTTAAGGAATCTAGTCCATAATTGGAATAACTTAAGGAGATTAAAATGGAAATCGATGGACTGATTTGTCTACTCTCAATTTTACTCAAATAGGCTTACACTTAGTAAGCATATCAGTAGCTTTAAACCCATAACGTGCTCATTAGATAACTCTAAATGAGAAGGCTTAATTATATGCATTGACCGTCAACACTATATAACAGATGCCAAAATGTCCAATAGCTTCTTTACCTATCATAACTATGTTTAAGCCATTAAGACTGTATGTTTCTTATCTTTTTCATTTTCCTCTACGTCTTCAAGTGTCCTTGTTGTTTCGAAAGTTTGTAACCAAGAAAGGAGAGAGGGGGGTAGAGGGAGTAAATTGGTTACTTGCAAAAGTAAAAACCTTTTTGAGCAGTTAATTAAGTATGGCGTACGAATTATGTTGCAATTAAATATGCACACAAAAAGTTATATACTCGAAAATAAAAGAATAGGGAAAGAGAAAAGTGCATAAACAATGTATAATTGTTCAATCTTATGCCTAAGTCTACTCTTTTAGTTCCTAATGGGGACCTATAAACTCTCTAAACATTCACAAACACTACAATTTTCTGTATCATGATACGAAAATTTTTATTATTACTAATGTGACAATGTTCAAACACTTATAATATGTAAATACACTCATCATATTAGTCTCTTATACAGCACGTAATTTTGTAACGATGGGTCATTAACAATCAAGATTCTTATATCACATATACAATTTATAGCTAAATATATATAATAAGATAAAATGTATTATAACCAAATAGATATTTAGCATGTCACTAATGTTTGAGACCCTGGCAAGCATGAACAAGTGTACTAAGGAAGAGTAATACTCTCTAGGGGTGGGCAAAAAAACTAATCGAACCGAACCAATCCATAAAAGAATTAAACCAAACCGAAAATATGTTTTTTTTTTTTTTACAATTTGGTTTAAAAATTTTTCAATTCAAACCAATCTATAAAACCGAACCAAGCTGTTTTAAAAAATACAATAATATTCTACTTGTAAGTTATAACTATGGATTTTCTTATGATAATTGATTAAAAGTCATATATGTTCATATGATTTCATTTGATATCTATTAATTCAGGCTCATGATATATATATATATATTTTTTATTGACGATTGTTGATATTTGTGACTCAAATTTAGTCAAAACTGACAATTTTTTGGAGTTAAGGCCACTATTAATATATATTTGACTATACATTTATTAGTCATTTATTGTATATTAATTATACATTTAAGAGAGATTTGAGTCTTTTGACCTTTCGAGAAGGTTTTTGTGTATGAAAAAAAAAAACACTTTTCCCTTTTAAGCATTGGCAGTTTTGAGATCAAAAAAAGATTTATTGTAATTAACCTTGTACTCCTTTCTTCAACAATAGTGAATTCATCCTCTCCTTCACCTGTGGTTTTTTTTTTTTCTCAATTTGGGTTTTTCACGTTAAATCTTGCTTGTGTATTTTCTCTATCATTTTTATTTTCTGCCATTGTTTGTCATACAGGATCACAAGTTGTATTAGAGCAAAAGTTTTGATCTTTTGTCTTTCTCTACAATGGCTTCAGTCAAAAACGATATTCCGCTACTAGATCGCAACATAAGATTTTCTTTATGGCAAGTTAAAATGCGAGCAATTCTTTCACAGATGGATCTAGATGATGCACTTTTAGGGTTTGATAAAATGCCTTCGTCATGGATACTAGGAGAGAAGCAATGTAAGGATCGTAAAGCCCTTTCACAAATCCACCTTCATCTCTCAAATCAAATCTTACATGACGTGTTGAAGGAAAAGACAACAGCTGCGTTGTGGTTAAAATTAGAGTAGCTTTGTATGACAAAAAGTCTCACCAGCAAATTGCACTTAAAACAACAAATATACTCGCATCGTCTATTTGAAGGTAGATCTATGGATGATCATCTAAACGTCTTTGAGGAAATCATTTCCCATTTGGAAACTATGGATGTCAAATATGACGAAGAAGATCTAACCCTATCTTTTGGCTTTGCCACCTTCATATTCAAATTTCAGACACAATATTGTATAATCGAATATACTTTACTGTCGAAGAGGTTTATGATGCATTGGCATCTTTTGAGAAAATGGAAACATCTTGTTATTGGTATCGAGCCCAAGGCTGAGGGTTTGGTTACCGGAGGTAGGAGTCAGGAACGCAATGCTGGTGGAAATTCAAAAGGAAGATCAAAATCTTCCAATAGAAATAAGACCTACAGGTATTGTAAGAAGAAGGGACATATCAAGGCAGAATGTTACAAATTGCAGAACAAAAACAAGAAAGATTCTAAAAATCAGAAAGGAAAACAACCAAAGAAGTCAGGTGAGGCTGATGTTGTTAAGGACAACAGTGTTGGTGACCTCCTTGTTACTTCTGTTGATGATCCACAAACTAATCAAGAGTAGATTTTGGACTCTAGTTGTACTTTTCATATGTGTCCCAACAGGGACTAGTTTTCTATGTATGGAAATGTTTCTAAAGGTGTTGTTTTGTTAGGCAATAATGCTTCTTACAGAGTTGTAGGCATTGGCACCATAAAAATCAAAATGTTTGATAGTATTGTCAAGCTGCCAGGAGATGTTAGACGTGTTCCTAACTTGAAGAGAAATTTGATTTCTCTTAGTATTCTTGATTCTAAAGGGTATAGATACACGGGTGAAGGTGGAGTCTTGAAGATTAGCAGAAGGTCTTTTGTGGTGATGCAAGGATAAAAACAGACTACTAACCTATATGTTTTGTAGGGTTCAGTTGTTGCAAGTGATGCAACTGTCACTTCCTCTTCACTTTCAGATGATGATTCTACCAAAATTTGGCATATGCGTTTAGGGCATATGAGTGAAGCCGGATGACTGAATTGAGTAGAAGAGATCTTCTTGATGGGCAAAATATCGGTAAGCAAAAGTTTTGTGAACACTATGTATTTAGGAAGCAGAAAAGAGTCAAATTCACATCAGATACACATAATACAAAGGGTATTTTAGAGTATATCCATTCAGATTTATGGAGACCATCTAAGGTGACTTCTAGTAGAGGTGCTACCTACATGCTGACATTAATTGATGACTTCTCTAGAAAAATCTGGGTATTTTTCTTAAAGTATAAAAATGATGTTTTACACACATTCAAAGAATGGAAGACAATGATAGAAAACAAACTGGAAAACAAGTAAAATGTCTTCGCACTGATAATGGTCTTGAGTTTTGTTCTAATGATTTCAATCTTTTGTGTAAGTCAGAAGGAATTGTGAGGCATCTGACAATTCCTGGTACGCCTCAACAAAATGGGTTTGCAGAACGAATGAATAGAACCATTATGGAGAAGGTCAGGTGTATGCTTTCAAATGCTCAGTTGCCAAAATCATTTTGGGTAGAAGTCGCTTCCACAGCATGTTATTTGATAAATAGGTCTCCTTAAATAGCCATTGAAAAAAAGACTCCATTAGAGGTATGGTTAGGTACACCTGCCAATTATTCAGACTTGAAAGTTTTTTGCTGTCCTATATATGCTCATGTTAACAATGGAAAGCTTGAGCCAAGGTTTCTCAAGTGTATATTCCTTGGTTTTAAACCTGGTGTCGAGGGATATAAATTGTGGTGTCCTGAATTGAAGAAAGTCATAGTGAGTAGGGATATTGTTTTTTATGAAGCTTTAATGTTGAAGCATGACTTGTCTTCTAACTCTACATTGTTATAAAGCACAGCAAAAAAAACATCTATGCAGGTGGAGTTTGAAATTAAATCAGGTTCTACATCAGAGACATCTTCTTAGCCTAGATTACAGACACAAAGTACTTCTATCTCTTCACAACCATCTTAGCAGCAGTATTCTATTGCTAGAGACAGAACTAAGAAAGAAGTCAAGCCTCCTCAGAGACATGTAGAGGCAAATTTAATCGCATATGCTGTTAATGTAGCTGAGGACATTGAGTCAAATCAGGAGCCATCTACTTTTCATAGTGGCTGTAAATTGTGATGATTCTGGTAAGTGGATGATTGTCATATAGGAGGAAATGGAATCTCTTCAAAAGAATCACACTTGGGATTTAGTGAAGCTTCCTAAAGGGAAGAAGACTGTTTGATGTAAATGGGTTTACAAGAAGAAATATGGAACACCAGGTGTTAATGAACCTAGATACAAAGCAAGACTTGTTGCAAAGGACTACAGTCAGATACTAGGTATTGATTTTACAAATGTGTTTTTCTCCTGTTGTAAAAAACAACTCCATTAGAGCATTGTTGGGTATTGTAGCTTTATAAGATCTTGAATTGGAACAGTTAGATGTCAAGACTGCTTTCGTACATGGAAAGCTTGAAGAACACATTTACATGCAACAACCAAAAGGTTTTGTGGTCTCAGGAAAGGAGGACCATGTGTGCATGTTAAAGAAATCACTTTATGAGTTGAAGCAATCGCCTAGGCAATGGTACAAGAGGTTTGATTCTTTCATGACCTCTCATGATTTTAGGAGAAGTAATTATGACAGTTATGTCTATTTTAAGAAATGTGATGATGGATCATTTATATATCTTCTCTTGTACGTTGATGATGTGCTAATAGCAACTAAGGATAGAAGAGAGATTGAAAAACTTAAAATTCAATTGAGTAAGGAGTTTAAAATGAAAGACTCAAGAGCAGCAAGGAAGATTCTTGGAGTGGAAATTTTGAGGGATAGGAAAGTAGGTTCATTGCATCTAAGTTAGAAGGGGTGTTTTGAGAAGATTCTTAGCAGATTTAATATGATGAATACTAAGCCTGTAAGTACTCCTTTAGCAGCTCATTTCAAACTTTCATATGTCTTATCTCCATAGTTAGATGATGAAATTGATTATATGTCAAGAGTTCCTTATTCTAATGTTGTAGGATCTTTTATGTATGTCATGGTATGCACTCGTCCATATTTATCATATGCTGTAAGCGTTGTTAGCAGGTATATGGAAAACCCTAGAAGAATCGTTGGAAAGCAGTTCAGTGGATTTTCAAGTACTTAAGGGGTACTACCAATGTTTGTCTATAATTTGGTAGAATAGAGATGGAATTGTTGGTTTTATGGATTCTGATTTTGCTGGAAATTTGGATAAGCGAAGATCTCTCACAGGGTACAGTTTTACCTTTGGTGGTTGTGCTATCAGTTAGAAAGCCACATTAAAAGCTACAATTGCTCTATCTACAACTGAAGCTAAATATATGGCCATTATAGAGGCCTTTAAGGAAGCTATTTTGCTAAAAGGGTTATTTGCCGAAATCAATGATAGCTTGAAAACAGTATTAGTCTTTTGTGACAGTCAAAGTGCAATTTACCTCGCCAAGTATTAGATGTATCATGCGAGGACCAAGCACATTGATGTCAGATATCATTTGTTCATGAAGTTATTGCTGATGGTGAGATTGTTGTGAACAGATCAGTATACATGATAATCCTGCGGTATGATGACCAAGATAATTCTTATAGCCAAGTTTAAACATTGTCTAAAATTAGTTAGTGTTGATTGATGATTAATCCCCTTTGGGTTTTGTGGAAAAGGAAGAGGATATGGTATTGGTTATTATTGCTATTGAAGCTAGTGTTGATTTGTGATTCGGAATTTGAGTCAAGGTAAAGATTGTTGATATTTGTGAACTAAATTTTGGTCAAAACTGTCGATTTTTGGAGTTAAGGCCGCTATTAATGTGTATTTGACTATACATTTATTAGTCATTTATTATATATTAATTATACATTTAAGAGAGATTTGAGCCTTTTGACCTTCCGAGAAGGGTTTTTGTATGAAAAAAAAAAAAAAAAGAAAAAACACCTTTCCCTTTTAAGCATTAGGAATTTTGAGATCAACAAAAGATCTATTGCAATCAACCTTATACTCATTTCTTCAACACTAGTGAATTTATTCTCTCATCTGCCCGTGGTTTTTTTTCTCAATCTAAGTTTTCCACATTAAATCTTGTGTGTGCATTTTCTTTATCACTTTTATTTTCTACCATTGTTTATCATACAGGATCACAACAATGATGATGAACTTTTTTCTAATAGTTTTAAACTTTATAAAGTGTGAGATTTATTTATTTAGTTATAAACTCTTATTATGTATTAATTGTTTAATGTATTTTGTTAGTGGATCATTTTATTTATTGATGAATTTTGTTGATAGATAATTTTTTATTTTAGCTAAATTTATTGGTAGATGATTGACTTGATGGTTCCATTAAAAATTATAAATTATGACTTACTATGTATTGGTTAGTGAATATTTTATTGGTGGATAACTTATGTTATAGAGAACTATAGATTAAAAGTATGATGAATTCATAAAGTATTTTGTCATGATTTTTAATATAAACTTTGTAAAGTGATACATAAAAAAACTAGAACAAAGAAAAATTTTAGTTAGAATTTTGATTCAATCCACAATCCACAATCCACAATCCAAACTGAACTAAACAATTATTTAATGGTTTAGAAAATTTCTAATTTGAACTAAACCGTTATTTAATGGTTTGGTTTTAGGAAAAACGAAACCAAACCAATCCATGCACACCCCTGTTACTTTCAATAATATTGCATAGTAAATAGTTTACAAAGAAATAAATAAATAAACATTGCATAATATATAGCATATTATGCTTTCGACATAGATAATGAGTATATGTTTTTTACAGGTCTCTTTGTTTAGTTATTTAATTACTTAATATGTAAATATTTTAGATATAACACAAGACTCCTTTTACAACACACCACACACACACACACACACACACACATCTATATATATGCACATTACTTAAGAGTATAATATGGCACAACTAATATAATAGTGATAAACTCACATATATTATTACTTATAGGGTAACATGCTGTAGGTTATCTTCTCTTATCATATCACAAATCTAAGTTAACGAGTAGCCTAATTAAAGTGACTATGGGACCTTAAATTTCAGTTATAATTAAGAAAAATTTATCATTTAATGTAATGATAGATATTATGTGAACAACAGTATATAATTCAATACCAATTATAATTCAATAGTCACAATAACATTTTGTGAGATTTTGTATCACAAAAAAAGGGGTTCCAAACATAAAACACCATTAAAGACATTAAAATATGTCCCCTCTTTTTTGTAATTTCCTACATATAATTGTAAAATTAGTGATTAACAAAGTATTTAATAGGACCTTGTAACATTTTGAATGATAAATCAAATGGAATGCTCAACCATAAGGACAAACAATTAAAAACCCTAATTGCTAAATGGAATTCATTTAAATTCTTAGAGATGACAGAAGGCTAAAATATGATATTATTTAAGCTTTAATAATCATAAATAGTTTTTACATTTTAAATTTAAAAAAACCCCATAGTCCTTAAAGTTCTAAACTATTTTATATCAATTCTTATAAAATAATCTACCCTACTAAGCTAAAGTATACATAAAAACATGATATGAAGCTTTCCCATTTTTTCTTGGATAAATGACCTAAATGCTAGCTGAATTTTACTCTTTTAAGTACGTATACTTTAAAATGATTAATTTACTATCCAAGATAACTTTTGAAGGGCACATTCACTACCTTTGCTAATGCCTAACATGTTAGCTCTGTCCTCCTACATCGTGAAATCCTTCTATTATCTACATGTGTTTATTGTAATGTACAAATAATGTCTAGACCTACTAAATTATAACTTGACCCCACACAATTTAAATAATTAATAGATATAATCAATGAAATACTAAAATATCATAACTTTTAACATAAGTTGCAATTTTATACAATTATATTAAAAATCAACCTGAACAAGTTGAATTCAAATGTCCATTAAGCTAAGGAGACGATTTACACCTGAATATCTAGATGAAAAAATAAATAAATAAATAAAGATAAGAACTTTACACTAAAGATTGCAAATTTCGCTATAAAAATGGATTCTAAAGGTGGTATTTTTGTGCATATTGTGGTTTTAGAGTACCATAGTCGTGAGAAGCAAAAGACATTGCGATTTCAATAAGTTTTGGGAACCTAAATAGATAGGTTTCTTCTTTCTTTCTTTAACATTAATACAAACTTTGCACTAAAAATTACAAATTCCGCTGCAAAATTGGATTTTGAAGGTGTTGTCTTTGTGCAAATTGCGGTTTTAGAGTACCATAGTCGTACATGAATTTCCTCCTCCTCCTCCTCCTTCTTTGTTTGTTTGTTATTTTTTTTTTAAGAAAAAAGTTTTATGGTTTTATGGGTAGTTTTCGAAGTTTCTAAGTAGAATAGAAAGAATAGGGTTTTTAGGTTAAAGGAGAGTATGGAGTGTGGACAATGCAGAAGAAAATAAAGGGTCAACTCAAAGGTGGATTAACGAACATGTTTAGTTGTGTTTAGCTGGTAAGTGAACCCTAGTCTTTTGCTAAATTGGGATCAAACAAGATTAGTATGACATTTTATTTTACAATATGGAAAATTAATAGAAAAAAGGGAGAAGGAAGGTGGTGGGGAGGAGGGTGGGTGGGTTAAATGTTATTGTTATATTGTAAGAGGCGCGTGATGTTAAGTAATAGGAGGATTTTGCCATGTAGTAGGACGAAAGTAACACCGTTAACGGAGGTAGTGAATATGTCCTTGAAAAGTTATCTCGGGTAGTAAATTGACCTTGTTATGGTATCGGTGGTTAATTGCTCTTTGGAGCAAAGTTCAAGTAGCATTTAGGTCATCAACCTTTTTCACTTTACTCCTCCTTTTCTTCTCTAAAACCCTTTCAAATCATTGAAGGCAAGCATATTAAACCTTAAATCCTAATGACACTTCTAGTGCTAACTATAGGGTCGATTTGGATTGTCGTTTTACTATTATTTTGGTGTCATTTTTAAATCAAACTGATACTGATATGATACTGATGAAAAATAGATAGTTTTACTCATATAATTGACTAAACCAAACTTTCTACAAATAAAAATTTGACAATCTAAATAGGCCCAAATAAGATTGAGTAAGGATTAACCTTAACCACTTCATCAATCATGTTTTGCTCTACGGAATCAAGAGAATAAAGGGATTATAGACGAAAAGGGCGCTACCCCTATCTTCTAAATTTGATTTAAGGTAAGATTGTGGCTCTAAAATGAATCTAAGATAGTGATTAAGCTGTTTAAATATGTTTTACTGACATAGGTATGTGCTGTTTGATGACTTTATCTAGATTTGGTTTTTAGACATCCTTAGAAGCTCTTTATTAGGCACATGAGCTTGAGAGAATAGGTTTGAGAACTTCTTTAACTAATGTGAACATCTATTCCTACTCTTAGTATCTAGAATTGACGGAAATTAAGATGGAGATTTATGTTGTCCATATAGATTAGCATGTATAATGCAGTGGTGATTTTAGGATTTTGTGGTTGCTAAGCATTAATGGATAAATTATTAATTTAAAAGAATGAATTGATGTAGCATGATTTGCTACAGGGGTGTCATACTAGGGGATAAGTGTAAGATTGGCTATTTGTTGAATGTGTGAATTGGTGAGTGATATGTCAGTGGTCATGTGAATGGTGTGAAGCTTAGAAGAGCAAGAGCGAACATTTAAATACGGAAATTCTTGATAAATATGAGTTTAAGTATGTTAGATGATGAATTATGTGAAATTAATTTAATACAATATGAGAGTGTATAGAGGGATAAAAAGGAATTGTAATTTTAGAGAACAAGGCTAGAAATTAGTGAAATTATGACAAAAACTTGATTTAATTTAGAGTGTTTGAAGGGTAATGAAAAAAAATGATTCGAAATAACCTCTTAAGTATAGAGTCGAGAAATTGCCAAATTAGCACCTAAAGGGTTTTATTGGTGAAATTGAGAAGCTTAGATTTGATAATATGTGGTAGAGGCAATTTCAATGGTCTAGGGAATGTGAGGTAAGAAAAGATAAAACCAATATATGGACTCTAACTTTTAATAGGATACTGGTGGAAATTAGATGAATTTAGGACCTAAAGTGAAATTTGTATTTTAAATTGGGATTTTGGTTATTTATGGAAAAATGGAAAAATTATGCAATAAAGAATTAAAATATATTTTGGCAAAATTATATGATAAATGAAAGGCATGTAGTGTGATGAGATTTTATATACCTTAGGTTTGCTAAGTTGGCAAGAATATGTGAATACACTACTATTGGCAGAGTTGGATTGTTTATGGAATAGTTATGAATTATGGAGTTTATCTACATATTTAACTTTTGTGTGAAAGCAAAATGCGGCAATTATGGGAAAAGAACCAAGAATATGATCTATAAGCTTGTTTATGAGCAATATGAGCCTATGCAAATAATTTGGAGCATGAAGAATATTATTATGTTTGTTATTAGATTTAGGCTATAGTGCTAAAATTTTTTACGTGTTTGATACAAGGGTTCTAATATATGTTAAATACAAGTTTGTTATTAGAAGTTTGTTTCTCATGTGCATAGACCTTCTTTATAGTATGTTTATAAGAAATTGTGCAAAGATATGACATGAGACATGCATGTTTATAAATGGATGAATGGCTAATAATATAAATTTCACTTAAAATTTAGATTTAAATTTATGTAAACATGGTATCTAATCTATGAAGTAAGTTTTATTCATGGTACCTAAACTTTTTTGTTTGTAACAGAAAATACCTAAAAAATATTTTGTACTAAGAAAATACCCGAACTTTTTAAAAATTTTACCTAAAATACATATGGACGAATTCTATCAATTATTCAATTAAAAAGTTGACATGGCTGGAAAAATTGATTAAAATATTATTTTTTTCCATGTTGGCAATTTTTTAATTTTTATTTTGACTTTTCCCTCTCTCTCTCTCCTCTCTTCTTCTTCTTCAACAAAAAAAAAAAAAAAAGGAACTAAAAGACTTACTACACACACACACACACCGATTGAGACACCATTAACATCCAACGCCTAAGAACTCACATGACAACAACCAATTGGACACCTCAATCCCAACAGAAAATCAAATCAACAACTAGAAAACTGAAGACTCACCACACATACATTAACCACCACTACAACCAACGATGAAACCAAACCTATGCAATAATCCCACACATTTCATGAACACAAAACCAAATATGATACAACTGTCACTTGCATCTAAACGTGCCATAAAAACCAATAGCCACCATTTATAACCCACTACCATCACTAGAACTTAGCTGCCAAAAGTTTTGATCGGTATGTTTGTTTTTTTGTTGGATTGTGATTTGTTGTTTAGTACTTCCTTCACTCAAACAAAGGTTGGAACCCTACTTTAAATTTGGTTTATTTTTTTCTTGCAACATCAAATGTGAAGAACCATCATGTTTTGATACATTGCAAGTGGGGAAAGATATGGATTTGGCATATTCTTTTTGTTTGACCATGGAAAACATGTCTCCTTGATTTTGAGATAATTTTTACACATATAATTCATCTGGAAGTCGGGTGTATGTTCTAGTTTTAGTTTCTCCTTCGTAGGGAATTTCATTTTGAGCAACTACTCAAATCACGAAATTAAAAAAAAAATTTGACTTTGATTTAACACATTATTATTCTATTGATATTATTCATTTTTGTTTGTTTGTTTGTAGCATCGGACTAGGTGTCTTGTTAGTTGTTTCAAAAAACTACAGAATTGGTATTTGTCTTCTGTATGGGAGGAGGAAGCAAGGAGATGACTGTCGGGGAGATTTGATGTTGAAGTAGGCAACTCATCTTAGATTACAGCCTGACGAAGTGTTCATGGGGTAAGGTTTGCTATGTTGGAGTCTAAGAAGTCCGTGATGATGTAGAGAGGAAAAGGAGAGGGAAAAGTCAAAATAACAATAATAATAAATTGTCAACATGGAAAAAAATATAATATTTTAATCAACTGACGGAAAAATGGATATTTTCTTGGTACAAAATTTTTTAGGTGCTTTTTTGTTATAAATGAATAAGTTCAAGTACTGTGAATGAAACTTACTCATAACTTATGAAATCTTATGAACTTAATAGCTAAATTATATTTAGGCATGTTAGTGATAGCTCATGCAACAAATATAGGACTTTAAACTAATAGTTACATAAATTAATTATAATATGGACAAATATGATTATCAATCATGTTATAGCATATTATTATATTAACTATAGTAAACACATAATAGTAGTATAGATTTGGAGTAAATGGAGTTTAGCTTTTAAGTTTTAAACAAGTCATAAACCAACGAATCTTAACCTAGTTAATCCAACAAATGGGAATAAAAATGATGAGAAAGTATTTTGATATGAAATTTTAGACCTATGAATAGTTTGGTAATAACTTGGCTAATTGGAAAAGGGAAATCAATTTCTAGACTAAGTACATAATAATTGTGTTTTGTGTGTTAAGATAGATAATTAAATTTGACAAATATTTAAACTTGGCTTAATTAAATGTCATTTATTGCATGACTAATTGTTCCTGCAAGTAACAACCTTAGATTGCCTTATGGTCTTAATCACAACTTCGAGATAATATGGTAAATTAGGTGTCGAGGCCCTACCAAATGCGTGGTAAGACTTGGTGGGTAGTTAATAGGGGAATTCTAAGATAGAAAAGGTAAGCTAGAGCTGGGTTAAAGTTATAGTGAGGTATGGGGGAATTTGAGACATTGCGTAAAGCATTGTAATGGACTTTGCTCACCAATGATCAGTGGTGAGAAGTGAATCGGATGGGATTGCTTGTCTTTTTCTTTTATGGCAAGTACTGGAAGCTTGTTAACACCTTAATACTTAATTTAAACCCCTTTTGTTCCCCATTATTTTGTTTAGCAAGTCATGAATATTATTGTGCGTGTTTATATTTCTATGACAATAAAACTACATTATTTGCCAGCTTGTATATAATCAAATTGTACTTGTGCATGTTGAATTAGCTTATGAGCGTGTAACATGCATGAGTGTGTTTGAAGAGCTGAGCTCACTGTGGCTCGAGCCAGACCCTGTTTATAAATAAGTATTTTATGAAATTTTTTTCCTAACACAAATTTTACAAGTTTATGAATTAATAGTTCAACAAATGACATTTAATGTATATGTGTGTATGTGATAGTATGTTCACAGATCAAGTTTTATGACTTTATAATTCTATAGCAAAATTCTTACTATGGTTAACATAAAGAGGCAAGTGCACCTATTATTATAGCATCGAATTGAGTATATATGTCATTTATCCTAGAGAATTAGTAATTACTTCGCTATGTTCCTGTTACCTAACCTTAAGATTCAAAGAGCTTGAAGTATTTTAAACTATCAACTCGTCTACTACTAAACCTAGAAATGATTCATAGCATGATTCACACAAAAAGATATTAATTCAAAAATACAAAGCACTTAGATCATGTTTCACCGCTAAGCCTTATCATGTAACTCGATAAATTATCATTAATTTCATATCAATTTCTTGAACTGCTAAATCCTCGAATGTATATTAAAGTCTTTAGTAGGATCATTAGCCTCTAACCCTAAGTTTATTAATTGAAATCTCTTCCTAATCAATAGCAACTTAGAATTGCATTAAATATAAGAATTTATTAAATCAATTTATCAATAGCAAAATATTTCACCACTCTATCTCTAAAGTTATTGGAAATCCTCATCAATAGCCTAAATTTATCATTATAATGATTTTTCAATTAATTTTAATGAAATCTGACATAAATTCATATATCATGCACTATACAAATTCAAGATCTATTAAGTACAAGGTATTGAATTCAAGATATCAATACTACTTGCATTAAATCACAACAGGAGTCACATGAATTAGGCCTAAGGATCCACAAGATTTAAGTTAAACAATTACTCCTCCATAGATCTAGCAATGTAATTCAACAATTTAGAGAAGGAAGAGAAAATCATGATAATAATAAAGCCTGTTAAATTGATGATTTGTTGTAACTTAGAATTGTTGAAGTTAATGAATGATCTCTTTGATTTTTCTCTTGAAAACCCTTGGAAATCAGACATATCTAAGAATAATGCACAACTATGATAAAGTACTTAATTATGTATATAAAGTATACCATCTATCTATTGTGTCCTCTCTATTCTCTATATGTCCTCTATTTGTCATATATCCTAGAGTTTCGTGCAAAAAGGTCCATTTATAGTACATACCAAGCCGACGTGGCAAAAAGACCATAAAATAATGGAATCTACATTAGGTAGGCATGGTATGCCCCACAAAATGGCCACACCTTAGGCTACGTGTTCCATTATTAACTATAATTTCTTCTTTGCGTGGTCGTACCAAAGGTGGTGGTCTCCACTAGAAATGAGCTTCCAAATAATCACACTTATGCCATCAACCATGTAATCAATTGTGGACCTCCTTTAATTGAGATGCTAGCGTCCACACGACCACACTTATGGTGGTGTCCTCAACTATAGATATGGGCTTTAGCATCATATGCCCAAGCGTGGGCCTGTTTTATACTCTAGCAAAATTAAAGCAATGTCTTAGCATCCTTTCACATGGCTGCGACAAAGGCCACGGTATCCACTATAGGCTTATTTTCTTCTCACATGCTCGTGCCTTGGATTGTGTTATCGGCTATGATCAAAATTCCTTACCTTAGTTAAGGGATGGCTGCGTAATTATCCTATCTCTATACTATGTTGATTTTTGTTGATCCTTTGTGTTATTTCTTCATCAATTCATGATGAAGTGTCTAAATGAGCTTCGTTTACCTTAGATCAACGAATAACAATACTAAGTGCTAATTTCTAGGATTATTGATGGCATTAAATGGAAAATAAGATCATATAATCCTTGAATGAGTAAAGTAAAATAGTCCGATCAACATTCTTCCAAAATTCCTAAAAAATTAATAATGATTTCTTAATTGAAATTGAATTAGAAACACACTTAGTTTAAGTATGTCTTACACATATCACCAAAGTAATATTTGTGGCTAAACTAATGCATCTTGTGCACTCAAGACGTTGCATTTTCATAAAATAGAATTTTATGATTTAAGGAAACATCATCATTTTGTTACATTGCAATCTTGAACAAACAAACAATGGTCGAAAGAAAATAAGACATTATCTCTCCTCAAGAGTTGTAAGGTGCATACAACATAACTCTTCTACTTGTAGCTCATGCATTTGAACTGTCTGAGATTGTCTGGTCATTCTTCTTGTTGTCTCTTTTTTGATATATATACATTTCAATAAATGTAAATTTTACATTTTTTTTCATAGCTCGTTCACTTAAGGAAGATAGTTATTAAATTCTTATTGCAGTGTTTAATTGTATTTTAAATATTAAATAACAATTTAACATGAATTTCTATTATGCAAAATAATAAAATCTATTTTGTTGCATATGATGAATTGTTAGTAGAATGATAGTGCTAAAGCAAAGTTGACCTACACGCACATAATACATTTAGCGGAGTGTTGGAGGTTGTCCTGTTTGGCCACTCCAATGCTTAATTCAGTGGTGGTTTCGAGAGAGTGAAACCTTTTGGGAATAAGCTAAATTGAAATAAAATGATATTAGATATCTATATCTAAAAAGGTAACGGTTTATTTATGATATTTGGTCATATCTTAATGGAGGGCCCATGGAATCTTGCTCCATGTGGACTTGGGCCTATAAGAAGATACATGACATCGGACCCAATCAGACCCTCATATGGAATGCAGGTGATTGAGCTTGGAGTTATTCCCCTGGGGAGATTGGAATGGAATGTGGAGATATGATCCTCGGTGTGTAAGAATGGAGCAATTGCAAGCAAGAAACAAGGTCCTTACTCGATCGAGCTATAGTAAGGCTTCGACCTTCGTACAGTCAAGATCATGCAAGTCAATGGCTTTTGAGAGCTTTTTAGCCAAAGTGCTCATGAGGCTCTTCATGGGCTTATTGGCTCATTTGGGGGATGTTGGGCTTGCTAGACTAGGATTAGATATTTTGTATCAGTAGCTATTTAATGGTTTATTTTAAATCTTTATGATAATATTTATGCCTTAAAAAGATCATCCATATAATCATTATTTCTTCGTAATAAAGATAATGGGACATAATAATTAATTGCTTTATTTTTTTTTATATTAACTAAACATTTTTTTTGTCAATAACTAAACATTTTAATAAATATGTAATAGTTATTACAACTTTATTACAATCTAATCAAATTAGAATTCAACTTCTTCTATTATTATATCTTAAAATGAGCAAGCTGTTAAGATTTGTGTCATTATAATAATATCATTACTCCTCACATGTTGAACCAAATCAAAATTGCTCGAACTGGTTGTAACTAGACTAAAAACAAGCAACAAACCAAACTAAACTATTGCAAAAGATAATTCCTTTAGTTTATAGTTCAATTCAAAGAGGAACTAAACAATTTGAGGTGCGGTTTAGGAGATCAAATGAATTGAATCGCTTAAATCCAAAACAAACCATTTCCCAATAAATAATAGAAAAAATAGGCCTTTTTTTTTTTTCTTTTTTCAAGATCACCATACACATAAATATTATAGTGTGAATTATTTTTGACATGGTTGTCAAAACCGGCCCGGACCGGCCGGTTCGACCGGGTTTGATCGGAACTGGTACCAATGCCGGGCCGGATCTTACCCAAAACTCGTTTTTAGAACGAACAGGTGAGACCCAGATTGACCCGGGTCGAACCGATCAACCCGGGGCGATCGAATCGGGTTGAATCGGTCAACCCGGGACGGTCGAACCTGGTTGAACCGGTCGACCCGAACTGGTTGACACAAATTCAAAAAAATAAAAATAAAAAATAAAATAAAAAATTAGAAATTTAAATATTTATTCATACTTTATTATAAATTTATAAAATATAATCATTAAATCATATTTATTTAATAATTAATTGATGAATTTGATCCAAATATAAATTTAATTGAGTGATTATACATATATTGGTCTTTTATAATTAAATTATTCTTTATATTTTTATTTTTTCATGACCCCGGTTTAATTCCGATTGAACCCGATCCGATCCTTCGACCCCTGACCCCTAGCTTGTTCGGGTCAAACCTGGTTCGACTCTGACAACATTGGTTTTTGACAATGGTTAAAACCGAATCCATTTCAAATAAACCGTTTCAAATCAAACCAGATGACAGTAGTAACAAGTGAAAATTTCTGATCCATTTGCGAAATATATTTCTTTGAAAACACTGAAGATGAATGAATTATGAATGCATAGGAACTAGTCTTCTTCTTCCTCACCTTCCCACCTCGTTCTCTCTCTTCAGTCCTCTCGGATCCTCCAACCACATTCATTAACCCAACGCCATTCAAATCTTTCTTTAGATCCACACACACAAACATCCTCCTTCTTTTAGATGACTTCTGCTTTTCCTCAGTAAACATAAAGCCTCCAGAATCCCTAACTCTAATATAGAGAGAGAGCCCCCGCCATAACCATGAGGCTCCAAACACAATCCCCAACCTCTACTACAAAACCCCCCGATGCTGAATCCCTCTTCCGTACAAAACCCATCTCCGAAATCCGCATTGTGGAGTCCACCACCCGGAAACAGATCGAAGACAAGAAAGAAGAGCTTCGGCAACTTGTCGGCAACAGGTATCGGGATCTCATCGACTCCGCTGACTCCATCCTCTTAATGAAGTCCTCTTGTGAGTCCATTTGCTCCAACATCTATTCTATCCAAAATTCAATTAATTTCCTCTCCCAAACCCCCGAAACCAACCACAACAATTATAAAGATAATGATAACAATAACAATGTTGTTAAACCTGACACGCGGTTCAATGTTTATGGGATCGCGTGTCGGGTGAAGTATCTAGTAGACACCCCTGAGAATATCTGGGGTTGTTTGGATGAGTCCATGTTCCTCGAGGCCGCGGCACGGTACATCCGTGCCCGGCACGTACATTCTAGGTTGGTTGAGGATAATAATGAGCATAAGATGTTATCCAAATTCCCGCTTTTGCAGCACCAGTGGCAGATTGTGGAGAGCTTTAAGGCTCAGATCTCACAGCGGAGTCGAGAGAGGTTGGTCGATGGTGGCACTGGTCGGAAGATTGGGGCCTATGCTGATGCGTTGGCTGCAGTTGCGCTTATGGATGATTTAGAACCTAGAGAGGTTTTGAGGCTGTTTCTTGATTCGAGACGGTCCTGGATCATGCAGAAGTTGGGTGCTTCGAGTGCTGAGCCGAGTTGTGATCATGTTGTGTCGGTGCTGTGTGAGGTTTTGAGGGCGATTCAGGTCTGTATAGGTCAGGTCGGGGAGATGTTTTTGCAAGTGTTGAACGACATGCCCCTGTTTTATAAGGTTATTCTGAATTCTCCTCCAGCATCTCAGTTGTTTGGAGGGATCCCAAATCCCAATGAGGAGGTCAAGTTGTGGAAATCTTTTAGGGATAAGTTGGAGTCAGCAATGACATTACTCGATAAGACATACATCGCTGACACTTGTTTGAGTTGGCTTAAAGACTGTGGCCATGAAATTGTTAGCAAAATGAGTGGTGTTTATTTGAATGATGCAATGAGTAGCGGGCATGATATTGCATTTGCTGAGAAGATGATTAGGGAGACAATGGATAGTAAGGAGGTTTTAGAAGGGAGTTTGGACTGGCTCAAGAATGTTTTTGGGTCTGAGATCGAATTGCCATGGAGTAGGATTAAGGAACTTGTGTTGGAAGACGATTTGGATCTTTGGGATGAGATTTTCGAGGATGCTTTTGTTGGGAGGATGAAAACAATAATTGATACAGGCTTTGGGAACTTGGTGAGAACTGTGAGCATTGCGGAATCAATTCATGCAATCAATGGTGCACCTGGAGAGAATATAGATTTCAAGGCATATTTGAGCAGGCCTTCTACTGGTGGTGGGGTTTGGTTCATTGAGTCTAACGACAATAAGAAGGCTGTCTCTATTCCTACCCCTAAAGCACATTCTGAAGAAAGTAACTTTCAAACATGTCTCAGTGCGTATTTTGGTCCTAATGTCAATTCCATTAGAGATGCAATAGACAGTTGCTGTAAGAATATCCTTGATGACCTTCTGTGCTTCTTAGAATCTCCTAAAGCAGCAATGAGACTAAAGCATCTAGCGCCGTATCTGCAAGATAAATGCTATAATTGCTTGTCAATCATACTAATGGAACTAAAGAATGAGGTGGACAGTCTTTATGCTTCGATAGATAAGGTTAAGAGCACAGAAGATCAGTCCCTCCCTGCTGCAATAATTGTTGAAAGATCTCTTTTTATTGGACGGCTTCTGTTTGCACTGTGGAATCATTCTAGACACATTCCAGTGATATTAGGATCTCCTAGATTCTGGGTGAATGAGCCAGTCACTGCAATTTTTGACAAATTACCATCCCTTTTGAGGCAATCTAGAGGAACTGATTCATCATTGAGTGACAGCCCAGGTAGGCAGACCCCCTTTGGTTCTAGGAGACAAACTTCATTGGCAACAGCGGCATTACTTGGGGCTGAGGATATTGGGAACCCTAGACTCAAAGATTTTGAGAGCACAACTCGAGATCTTTGTGTGAGAGCTCATGGGTTGTGGATGTCGTGGTTAGCTGATGAGCTATCTGCAATACTGTATCGGGATCTTGAACAGGATGATGGTTTATCAGCAACAACTTCGCTGCGGGTCAGTACTCTTTTCTTTTGTAGATTTCATCTTGCTTCATGTAGATCTGAACATAAACAATGCTGCTTTTTTCCTTTCTCCTGTTTTCTGTTGTTATAGTGAATTGCTCTATGGTATTGACAATTGGTTAGTTGAGTCAATAGCAGTGTTCATATTAACGATGGTGGGATATCTTTACATTACTTTCCTTTGTAGGTAGATAGTGTATTGTTTCTGCTATAAGAGTACATAATGCAGAAACTTACATGTAATATAAGTTCGCATTGCGGGAAGCTTTGGGTCATAAAAGATGCACCAAGCATAAAAATAATACTCACTGCAGTTTCCTGAAAGAGCATGATAGATGTTGTTGTTAGGCTAATTTGATACTCATAATTATGATTATTGATCAATTGAGATTACTTTAGATGTCTGAAACAAAAGTAAAAGCCCCTAGAGTGCAGATAATATGGGGCCACATATTCCCAAAGTGGCATCTTCAGACCAACCCTTGTGGTCGCCTTTGGGTAGCTTGGAAACCCTTGGCATGGGATGTTCAAGTCCTTTTGGTTAATGACCAGGTTATTCATTGCTGGTGCAAGTTTTTGGAGAAGGATCTCTCTTTCTTTGCCTCTTTTATATATGGTTCAAAATAATACTGTGGACAGAAGGAAGCTTTGGGCTGAGTTGCTTAGCCTAAAGCTCTCGATTGATGAGTCTTGGATTATATTAGGGGATTTCAATGAATGCCAGAAAATTGAGGATGAAATGTCATCTTAACTAAAGGTATGGAAGAACTAAATACTTTTTGTTATGATGCAGAAGTGGATGACATTCGTACCTTGGGTGTTGTCCATACTTAGACTAACAGCTCTCAATCCAACCCTATCCTTAGGCGATTGGATAGAGCCTTGATAAATCAAAAATGGATTTCCTGTTTTAGGCTTCAAAAGCAAGGATTTTAAGCCTAGGTATGTTGGATCACAGCCCAATCCTTATTTGTTTGAATGTGGAGATCAACCACCGCAAGCCTTTCTTCAAATTCTTCAATTTTTGGGCCAAACATCCGGATTTCTTATCGACTGTAAGAGAGGTTTGGAATAGAAGGGTGGAAGGGATACCTATGTTTCAAGTGGTCTCAAAACTTAAGTTGCTAAAAAAGGAATTGAGAAATTTAAACAAAATGTTTTTTTAAGATATTCATCAACGGACCCTGAATGCTAAAGCAAGCTTGCACAAATGCCAGGATTGGAATCGGGACAACCCTAATTGTGCAAATTGGGACTAGGAGAAGCTCCTTTTCAAGGAATATTACCTCCTTAATGCAGCAAAGGAATCCTTTATGAAGCAAAAATCCAGGATTACCTGGTTAAAACTTGGAGATTGCAATACAAGTTTTTTTTACCGCCACACTCAGCTTAGGAATCATTTTAATTCTATAAGATCCATCAACAATGGTGCAGGCCAATGAGTTCAATCGGAGGAAGAGATTAAAAATGTGATAGTAGATTATTTCCAGGATCTTTTTAAGGAGCCAAGATCACCCGAACAGCTCTTGGGTCGATTAGAGACTTTAATTGCAAAAAAAGTAAGGCAAGTGGATTGGGTCCCCTCTTTTAAAAATGGTTACAAATGAGGAGATTAAGGAAACTTTCTTCTTGATGGCTAGTGATAAGGCACCTGGGCCTAATGGTTATAATGTGAGTTTTTTCAAAAGTACTTGGGATATCATTGGTAAGGACATCTGCACCGCTATCAAAGATTTTTTTGCCACAAGCAGCTTGTTGAAATCAATTAATTCTACGGTCATTTCTTTAATCCCTAAATATGATAATCCTTCTAATACATCGGATTTTAGGCCTATTTTGTGTTGTAATATGATCTGTAAATGCATTTCTAAAATATTAGCAGAAAAGCTTAAGAGGGTCCTTCCTTACCTAGTGGGCAAGGAGCAAACTGCTTTCATTCAAGGTCGAAGAATTATTGACAACATATTTGTGGCTCAAGAACTTCTTGTTGGTTACCACAAGGATGGTCATGGGGCTAGGAGTACGATAAAAGTAGACATAATGAAAGCTTATGATAATGTTTGATGTGTTTTCTTGAGCAAATTTTAAGAGCTATGAATTTTCCTCCTTAGTTCATCATATGGATTATGCAATGTGTTACTGCAGCTAGATTTTCTATCAATTTCAATGGTGAACTTGTCGGTTTTTTCCCTAGCTCTCACGGTCTTCGCCAAGGGGACACTATCTCCCCTTATCTTTTTGTACTTGTGATGGAGGTTTTCTCATGTATTATGAGAGAGGTTGGAAGAAATGAAAATTTCTCTTACCATTGGAGGTGTCGTAATGAAAACCGTAGCCATCTTTGTTTTGCCGATGATGTGATGATCTTTTCTAAGGCCGATGTCCAATCTATCAGGCTTATTAAAGGTGCTCTAGATGAATTTTACAAACTCTGGGGTTTGAAGGCAAGCTTTGATAAAAATCACATCTTCCTCAGTGGTGTTTCGCAGGTAGTGAAGGAGGAAATTCTCCATATATTAACTATTAAGCTTGGTTCACTTCCAGTGAAATATCTTGGAGTGCCCCTTTCTATATCCAAGCCAAATAAATCTACATGCCAATTTTTAATGGAAAGATTCAGCAAACGCATTAGCCATTGGACATGTAAAGTTTTGGGTCTGTTTGGATGGTCCGTTTTTTATCTGTATCTGTATCTGTATCTGTATCTGTATCTGTATCTTTATCTTTTTTAAAATGATATGTGTAAATATATCCGATTTATATCTATATTTTATCTATTTGATCTTTTGATGAGAACTGCCAACTTTTTTTTTATCTATATCTATTTCTTGATAAATAATTTGTTAGAAAAAAGTTTGAAAAAAGTATCTGTATCTGCCAAAAAAAGTCAAACAAACAAACCTTTTATCTTATGCAGGTCGTATTCAATTGATAAAGAGTGTCCTCTTCTCTATTCAAGTGTATTGGTCTTCTATTTTTATTCTTCCAAAGAGTATTTTAAAGAAGTTAACAACAAAAATGAATTGCTTCCTTTGGAATGGCAATGATGAAATGAAGGCTAAGGCAAAAATTGAGTGGAATACTATGTGCAAATCTAACAAGGAAGGTAGTCTGGGCATTATTCACCTCGTTTCATGGAACAAGGTTGCCTAACTCAAGCATATTTGGTTTCTCTATTCAGATGTTATGGATTCCTTGTGGCTCTCATGGGTGCGATCAGAGCTTATAAAAGAGAAAAACTTCTGGTCGATGAAAACTCATTCAGTAGCCTCTTGGTCTTGGAGGAAAATCTTACAATTGAGACAACTCTCTCAAAGCCTTCTTAAATGGGAGGTGGGTAACGAATACAAGATTTCTCTATGGTATGATGAATGGCATCCTAAAGGCTCATTGGTAGATTGGTTGGGGCAAGGGGCTATTTTTTCTTTTGGTGTCTCAAAAGAGGCTCGTCTTTGTAGCATCATTAGCGAGGATGGTTGGGATTGGCCACCAGGATCAATTTGGGAAAGGGTTAAGGCCGATTTGGGTAGTGGACTCAATCCTGTTGATGGAAAACCAGATTTTTAGTAGGGAAGGATAACCCATCAAAGAGTTTATCTATTAAAGAAGCTTATGCTCGATGGTGTGGACAAGGAGTCAAGCCTCCTTGGTTAAATTTTGTATGGTTTAAAAAGTTGGTTCATCGACATGCCTTCTTTCTTTGGCTAGCTGCACATCAAAGGATGGTCACTCAAGACAAACTTGTGCTCTGGGGTATTACTTCCCATAACTGTTTTCTTTGCAATAGGGAGGAGGAGTCACATACTCATCTTTTTCTTACTTGCTCCTATGCCCAAGAGATTTGGAAGAAGCTAAAAGAGACAATCCATGTAGGAAGTATATACCCCTTTGAAGCTGGAAGTATTCAAGAGCTTTCAACTACATAGGCCCCCGCCTCTCCCCAACATGGAAGATCATTATCAGTTTGGTCATTTACTATATATGGAGAGTGAGGAATGAGAAAAGGTTTGGAATTAGATTTCAGTCTGCACTTAAAGTGACACGAATTATTTTGTTTTACTTTTCTTTGCTAGGATAGTACTTTGGTGATGTAATCTGCCAAGATCTCGATCTTAGCATCCTTGTTTTGTTTGTGTGTGGTATTTTGCTTGAAGTTTTAGGTCTCTTGTGAGTTCTATCTCTAGGTTTTTGTTTTTGAGGTGGTATCTCTGCCTCTTTCTTTTTTTTTTTATTCTTGTATTTATTCTTATATCAATGAAAATCTGACATTACATCAAAAAAAAAAAAAAAAAAAGAGATTACTTTTGATGTCAATATACATACCCTTTCAGTTGATAACTAGTTAAAATTTTCATTTCTAGCAGGGTTGGGAAGACACAGTCATCAAGCAAGATCAGGCTGAGGATGGGCAATCAGAGTTGAAAATATCACTGCCATCCATGCCTTCTCTCTATGTTATTTCCTTTCTTTTCCGAGCATGTGAGGAAATTCATCGTATAGGTGGTCATGTGCTTGATAAACTGATCTTACAAAAATATGCACTGCAATTGTTGGAGAAGGTATGTTTTATTTCCTAATGGTTGTTGATCCATTATTCAAAGTCCAGATGATTCCTGCCTGTTTATTTGCCGTTAAGATTTTCCAGGCTAGGTTTATGATTTCCTTCACTGGTACACATAGCAAATGCTCTTTCCTATAACTATATATAGAGATTTTATTTGCAAATATTTCCTTTCTTTTCCGAGCATGTGAGGAAATTCATCGTATAGGTGGTCATGTGCTTGATAAACTGATCTTACAAAATATGCACTGCAATTGTTGGAGAAGGTATGTTTAATATTTGAGGGATATGGTTGTTGATCCATTATTCAAAGTCCAGATGAATTCCTGCCTGTTTATTTGCCGTTAAGATTTTCCAGGCTAGGTTTATGATTTCCTTCACTGGTACACATAGCAAAGGCTCTTTCCTTATAACTAATATATGGAGACTTAATTAAAAGGACCATTTGCTCTGAAATGGGAATTGTCTGCTGGATTTTATTTCCAAATATTTTTGGTCATTGTGGCTTTTATTTGCAAAATTCTTGGTCATTAGGGCTTTTATTTTTCAAGATTGTACTCATTTTGCGGTCCATTCTCATGTTGTATGTCTAAGGTTTTATAAAGTTGTGATCATTATTGGGTAAAAGAATATGTGGAACTGCTTGAATTTGTCATGATTATATTCTGTTTTCTTTTTTCCCCTCTTTCTTTTGGTAATAAAAATAAATTCATTAAAGTAACATAATAGGACAGTTAATGATTTTATTCTAGTTGGTCTCATATCTCTTTCTTTCTTTCTTGCTCTTTTCTTTTTCTTTTTTCTTTTCTTTTCTTTTTCTTTTTTTTTTTTTTGAATAAATCATGATGTTTCTTTTTTACAAAGCATAGATTTCCTAAATCATAAGAAAGTTGATTAATTTTTATAGCTTTATGTTCATCTAGCCTATGAAAATAAGTAGATATTTGTTGAAAAAGTTGGAGATGCTATTGGGAACAAAGTGCTGCTTTTGTTTGCACATAGATGATAGAACCAGCTTTTTGTGTACAGTCATTTTTTTTTTCCTTTATTTCCTTCTTTTTCCTCTCTTTTTTTTTTCTCCATTTCTACAGTTGTGGCCTGGCTGTATTTTTTTTAATTACCAAATGTGTTTTGGTCCATATTATCCCTTTCTTGGTTGGTAAATAGCATGAAGTTGTTAACCTACATTTGTTTTTCCCATTGCCTCAAACTAATTCACGACCTGCGGTGTCTTGTAGACATTTTGCATTCTTCTTTGCCTCAAACCTCTTAACTCCCCAAATCTTTTGCCAGACTTTATGGATGTAAGGTAGTGCTTGTCACGTTCACTATGTGTTTTGTGTCTGCTATTTGGGAGTTAATATGTTGCCTCCACCTGACTGGGGAAGTGCTACATTGCATGGGGTACACCCTTTAATAACTTCCGCTACAGTCGGTCTCCCTAAAATTAGGATTCATTTCTTGTTGTAAATATTCACTTGCAGCGGACTGTACCTCAATGGTTTGGGTAATTTTTCAACTGTGTGTACATTCCCATAATGATGGTGTTCTTCTAAAATCAACCTTTGTTGTTTAGCATCTTGTTCTAACCATCTCTTAGAAGGTATTGTTAAAAGAACATAAATCCCTAATGAAGTGGATGTAATGGTGGTTTGCTGGGTCTAAATCTGCCCCTCTTGTTGCTTGATGTCCTATTCTATTCCAATATAGGGCATCCAGTCCTCCACTGCTAAATGCAGACAATGTGAAACATAAAATTCCATGAAGGCAGAATTCAGGAAATTCTATTTTGTGGTGAAGAAATGCTGAGATAATTGCAATTTCACTTCCCAGAACCGTTGGCCATGTACAGCTACACTCCATAAATACCTAAAATATGCTACCTCTCCAAACCTCGCCGAGAAGGTGCAATTCCTTCAGCAAAAGGTTCAGAAGCATTGGTGATTATTTGGAGAGTTTAGGATCACCCTCACATCTTATTCATATGTCTTGGGGTTGAACTTGCAATTTGTCCTAGATTCTGTGAGGTTCTACTTGTGCTAATTGTTCCTTAATAAAAACACTGGATTGTCTGGCTTTTTGCTTTGGTTCTGTCAACATGTCATCTGTCTGACATGTTAGTTTTTGTGTATACATTGCTGGTATTTTACATATATTTATTTGATTTCACAGCTCTTTTGTATGGACTTATTGAATGAGTTTTATAGGTACTAGACATATATGGGAACTACCTTTCAACTAGAGAAGCTGATGGATCTTTACTCTCAGATAAAGGTGCTCTACAACTTATGTTAGATCTGAGATTTTGTTATGACATCCTTTCTGGTGGTGATAACAATTTGAACGTGGAGCTATCTAGAAGCACAAAATCAAGGTATTCTTTCAGACAGAAGCAGGATCAGAGGCAAAATGCTTCAGTAACTAGAACTCGTATTGATGGATTGGTGAAACAACTGGCACAGAGATTAGATCCTATAGACTGGCTCACGTAAGTTGGAAATTTTTTTAAATAATGTATCAATAGTTTATCAATTTAAAATTCATGAATTTAAATTTTAAATTATTAAATTTCCCCCATAACCATATAAAGCGACTAAGCCACCCACAGTAATTCACCGTGAAGTTTGGGGGCCATCTAGGAGTTAAACACCCTTTGGAAAACATTGGTTTTTTCATTAATGGATGGTCAAACTCATATAAGTTGGGTATATTTACTACAAGAAAATTCACAGAAAACTGTTCAACAAATGGTGTTGACCCCTTTCAAAACTCAAGTAAAATACCAAGGAGTTACAGTTGAAGAGAACATATGAATAGAGCTTTAGGGGATTTTCATGGTAAAAAAAAAAAAGAATATATCGGAGTTGCTGTGGCTACCAAGAGCTTAGGAAAAAGAGGCCCTTTTTTTGGTGGGGTAAGGTGGGATTATGTATTCACTCTAAGGAAAGATAATTTAATCCAGGTGCAAAGCAAGAAAACTGAGGAGCAATCCTAGTACTGTCTAAATTATCCTGTGTTTTACATTGAATTGATTCAAGTTAAATTTTTTTCCTTCTTTTGTGTCCTGCCTTGTGTTGATATGAATCAAGTTGGTTATATATATATATATATATATATCTCCAGTTGCTTAGCAAAAGGGTGTCAGGTCCTGTATCAAACACCTATGTCCCAGTTCAAGTCCTGTTCAAAATTGTTGCCACCATTCCTCACATGTATTAATCACATTTCTTCTCTGGCTATGAAGAAGAAGAAAACAGCTGGATTTAAGCAGCTGTTCACTCTTAAATACAATGCAGATATTACACACATTTCTTCTCTGGCTATGAAGAAGAAAACAGCTGGATTTAAGTAGCTTTTCACTCTTAAATGCAATGCAGATAGGACACTTAGAAGAGCACATGATTGGTTTGCCAAAGGGATTTACACAAATTATGGCATGGACTATCAGGAGAGGGTCTCTCCAGTTGTGAAGCCAAATAACATTTGGGTTTTTATCTTCAAGACAATGAACCTTGATCAACTATTCTATTAGTTGAAATGCCTTCTTATGCAGAGAGATTAAGGAAATCATATGGCCTCAAACAATCTTTAACATCATGGTTTGAGTGGCTTTCTAGATTCCTAGGGACTCAATATTCTGAAGCTCAAAGTGATTGATTGCAAGTTTTTATCAAAATCTCTGAGGAAGGTAAAGCATTGTCAATGATAGTTTACATGTATGACATAATGCTTACTGGAGCTGATGCAAAGTAGGTTTCAAATATAAGACCTTGGTGCTTTACGCTGCATGTCAGGCATGGAAGTTGCCAGGTCAAAGCAAAGCATTTTTTTTTTTTAATTTTATTTATTTATTTTTTATCTTAGAGTAAATATGTTCTTGATCCTTACCCCAAAAAAATGTGCTTGGTCTCCTAAATGAAACTGGGATGATTGGATTTCAACCGACACATTTATAAATCCTTTTTGGAAACTTGGGGATGCTGATGGTGGGACTGAGGCAGAGAAGTCTCAGGATCAAAAGGTTGGCAAAGAAACTTAGGCATCTATACCACCGCAACCTAGTATTATGATTTCATAATGAGTGGTAGACAATTTATGCATGCTCTTTGTCAAGAACATCTAGATGAAGTGTGGCACATGGAGATTCATGAAAAGAACTCAAGGGAAAGCTTATAGTTTGAACATAATGAATGCAGCAATATTAAAATGTTCACTGATGTAGATTGGGTAGGCTCTGTTGTTGATAGGAGATTTACTTTGAGATATTGTTCATGTGTTTGGGGAAAATCTGGCTGCGAGGAGGAGTAGAAAGTAGTGTGTCATGGCTAGAAGTAGAGCATAAGCTAGGTATCAATCAATCACAAATGGGATATTTGTACTATGGTTGAAGAAGTTTTTGAGCTCTAGTGTGACAATTAAAAGCTTCTATTACCATTGCTAATATCCTTGTGTGGCATTATAGGACCAAACACATTGAAACTAATTAGCATTTTATTAAGGAGAAACTTGAGATTAGCACTATATGCATGTTACCTACCCACCAAACAAGCAGCTGATATCCTAGTTTCTGACTAAAGGAGTGGTAAGACCTGTATGTCGAGAATATGGCAGCAGGTTGGCTATGACACACGTTTACAAACCAATTTTTTTTTTTTTTTTCCAGGGGGTGGGGTGTTGGTTTAGTTAGGGAGGGGGTTTTCAATGATTCTTGAATTTACTTCCATCCGAGTTCTTCAGATTTATCCTTCTGTTATAGATTAGGATGTACTTGTTAAGTTGGTAGGTTTAATTGTCTATCACTAATAGAATCTAAGATTTAGATAGATTATATGTTATCTATTCCTTTGTAAATGCCATGACAATGTGCGGATCATTAGATTTGGGCAGTTTCTTATCTCCGGGACTATGATTGGGAGTGCATTTATCTGATGGTTTTTCATTTTCATTATATTGTTGCTGCAATTATCTATTTGGAAAAATGATCTCAGTCTAATGACAATGCTCCTTTTCCTCATCAAAGGTATGAGCCGTATCTCTGGGAGAATGAGAGACAATCGTATTTACGGCATGCTGTTCTCTTTGGGTTCTTTGTGCAACTCAATCGGATGTATGTTGATACAGTACAGAAGCTGCCTACAAACTCTGAGTCAAATATTATGAGATGTTCTACAGTACCCCGCTTTAAGTATCTTCCCATCAGGTTGGCTTGCATGCCTGTGCATATTGGAAACTTGTATTTTGATATATTTTTTTCTGAGTAATATCATAATGTTCTATGTGTTCTAGTGCCCCCGCGTTGTCCTTGAGAGGGACATCACAGACATCTATCTCGGCTTCTGGAGAAGATATATCTTTGAGGAATCCATTGAAATCTTATAGCAATGGCGAGCTTTCACAAAAGATTGATTTGGATGACAAATCAAATACTGGAGTTGCAGCACCGCTCTTAAAGTCCTTCATGCAGGTGAGGCTCTAGTGTTTTCCCACCTTGATTTGATCTTTTCTAAACATATTTCTATGTGGAGGTGCAGAAATAGATCTGATGTCAGCTTTCTGTATAATGTCTATATGTCTAACCTGTTTGCTTCACTTGAAGTGTATCTAGTTTACATTCTTAATAAGATATTATGGACATCCACCTAGATTTCAACTTAGACTTAGCTTTAATTTTGTTATAGGTTCTAGGTGAATGCAAATTATACGGGTCATGTAAAGGTCAATATGATAACACAACTTTTGGATAAAAATTTTTGTATGGGGTGGGATGGCATGGAGACACTCTTAAAGCTTTTCAATGGAGGGATGTGAACATGGTGGCTTATTTTATTTGTTTTCATAGGTTGAATGCAGTAAAATATAACCCCTAATTTATGTTGATTTTTAGTAGTTTATCTGCTTGGAACTGTCAGTTACCAATGTTCTCAATATTTGGACTAGTGAATGTTGTTTAATGGATTATCTACTTTAAAGTCATTTTCTCGTGCTTTAATAGGGCCAGCTGTCAAAATGCCATCCACCATCTCTGCTTTGCAATCTGCATCGCTTTGCTTAATCGCTTTCCTCCAGTTCCTTAATGTGCGAGCCATTTTCAATGCTTGCTTGCTTCTTTATGATGCTAGCATCTTCCTTACTACTTTTCACCTTCTCCATGAGCCTGATGCATAAATGGCGACATTGTAGGTTGTCTTGGGACCGCAGTCCTTCATGGTATCATCAAATCTCTCAAAAACTGGATGCTGATGTATTTCAAAATCATCATTTACTAAAGCAGAACCATTTTGAGAACTATTCTGCTGATCCTTGCTTCCCTTTTTCCCGGAATCAGAGTTTTCTTTGGTCTCAAACTTATTTCACTCTCAGCATCATCATAAATTCTTTTTGATTTACTCTTTGGATTAGACTCCGGGCTTGCTGTCTCACTGCACTGAATACCATCCTACCACTTGCAGTGCCACCTTTAATTGATCCTGCACTGTGCAGACCCTCCATCCGCCTTTCAGATGTTTCTTACTTTTGAAGATCAATTTTAGCTTCCTCAGTTGCTGCTTCTCTTTTTTCTTCGATCTGTGTACCATAACGGTAAAGAAGACACTCCTGACTAAGGATCTCGTTCTCATCTTCTAATGCTTTGAGCGCTTCCTTTTTGCTTTCACTATTAGCCTTGATGCCCTTTCTTCATCTGATGCCACTGAATTATTGTTGACATCATCACCATTTCATCACTACTGCCACTTCCCTTCATAGAGTTTATTTTTCTAGTTAACTGGCCATGGTGATGAGCTTCTCTGCAACAGCAGCACAACTACCTTCATCTTGGGCATTGAGACCATGCTTTAAATTTCATCACCCATTTTGAGCTATTCTTGTGCTTCAAAGTCATGCATTCCTTAGCTTTTAAACTCTTGCTTCATTGCCTGTTCATTTGCAGCTTCTGGATCCATTTCCATTTGCATAGATGTAGCCTTCAATTTATCTTTCTTCATCTTTCAAGGATAAGTCTTGAACTTACTTTCTTTACATGCTTTTGCTTCACCCAGTGACTAAAGACAGGCTGTGTGTTTTAGCAATATGGTTGTGGCATTCTTTTTCATTTTCAATTGATGTCTTGTTTAATTTGAGAAGCTTAGCACATACTTCTATGAGCTTTGATAACCTTCTCATCCTCAAATAACTTATCCATTTAGGCTTATGAGGTAATATGACGGTTCCCTTTTGTGCATGCTAACTAGCTTTATCAGCTGTATGACTGTTGTGTTTAATTAATTATTTATTGATTTTTTTGTTATGAAAATAACTTCTGGTTCTTGTTTTATGGATGTGGCTAGATTTTCATCAAGTAAAAGTCTTTTGAATGTTGTTGGTGAGAAATTATAGAAGATCAAAGTTATAGAGTTGTTACTCTTTGCAACTTGAATATTGTTACGTTGGTTTGCCACCTAGAGGTTCTCTGTATGGATATTTAATTGGAACCTTTTAAGTTGAAAGAGCATTTCATTAGGGTTCTTATCAGATGTTTCTGTATTGCAGTGTAACATTGGTACATGCTTTTAATACTCTTTCACATTTGAACTTGGTTGACTTTAGCTAAATTCAAACCAAATAGTAAGTTGGCACATATCATGAAATGTAAACTTGATGCGCAACTGGAAATAATTTTCACAAGAAAATTGATATTTAAGGATTGTTGGGCTACCTATCAGAAGCTACTTAACTGGAAATAAGTTTTGACAACAAAATTGACATTTAAAGATTTTTCTTGAGGCCACCTATCACAAGCTACTTAGCTAGTGCTGGGTCTTATGGAGGTTCACGTGCTCACAGGTAGCAGGTCCACAATGACCACCCTCCTCCATTAACAAAAAAGAACTTCTTTTACCTGTTATTTCCTGTTCGGTTTTCTTCTAATTTGGGGGTGATGATATTTTTATTTGTCTATTGATGATCATGGTTTTGGCTCCATTGAATATTATTTCTTACTTGCATTGAGATGTGCCTTTAGCCCTACGTTGCTTTAGTCCTATTGTTTAATCTGGTGGGCTATGCTATTATTGCCCTTTTATGATAACAGTGTGTTTAATTTATTTAGTTGTTATAATCTTAACTCGAGGGCTGTAGTTGATTTACTTAAATGGCTCTAAGCAAAGATTGACAATCCAGTTATCTAGTCCTTTTCTTTGGAAAGCACGGTAGAATGAATTATGAGTGGTCCTGCAGATGATTATCTTCATGAATAATCAGGTTGGCAGCAGATTTGGAGAGAGCACACTGAAACTGGGTTCAATTCTAACGGATGGTCAGGTCGGTATATTCAAGGATAGATCAGCAGCTGCTCTGTCTACATTCAGTGATGTTCTGCCTGCACAGGCAGCGGGTCTTCTTTCATCTTTCACGGTGACCCGACCGGATTCGTAATTTCAAATTACTTGGTTTCGTGTTCTTGGTAAGTGGCCTTTTGGTGCGCTATTAGAAGCTAAATGAAGAACCTCAGCCAATCAAATGTTCCCCATCGTTTAGCCATGATGTAGAATCACAAGCAAGTGTGATGGTATGTAAATCTGTATCGAGCATTTATGCATACAGTGGAAAGTATAGGCCAAACCTAGAGTTTTCAAGCGGTTGGGAAGTTGGAGGACAGCTGTATAATTATGTATCTTATGGGATTGGTAGAAATACCATGATGAGATTTTGGGAGAGATTCGTTGTTTTAGAAACCTGGGATTCTTTAAGGTACATAATGGATATTTCTTTGCCATAGGAATCGCAGTAGTGGAGTTTAATGCACTGCGATGGATGTTGTGACACTAGATGTTCATACAAGATGTAATGTAATCAAAACAAGAAAATTGCAACATTGCATATAGTTTCTTTTTTATGAGATTTTTGAACTTGTCACGAGACAATTGTTTTGTGTGTTTAAGAGGCTCCAGATCGGTTGATGATCTTTGGCTAATATGAAAGTGTAACTGTGTATATATTTATAGGTATGTAAATTGTAAGTGTAAGATAGGCATGTTTTGGAATGAACTGAACCAGAATCAGAACCGTCTCCCATGGCTTCGGTTCGGTTTTCGGTTCCAGTTTTGGAACCACGGAACTGTTTTTTAAAAATAACAATAAAAAAGATAAATGAATTTTAGATTTTAAATTCAAAATAATCATTGGATCTAAAAGTGTTAAATTATTTAATCAAATTTTTTAACAATTTGTTTGGTATGCATATTTATTTACATACAAATAAGTTTGATATTAATTATAGTTAGCATAATTGTTAAATTCGCGAGTCTACTTATATATTTCTACGAGTTTACAAGTTGATGATGAGATTTTAATTTCTATTCAATTCGCATACAAAATCGTTTTTTGAATAAACTCGTAAGTAGAATCGTAGAATCGTAAATAGATCGGTAGATTGGTGGTGGAATCGCCAGTAGATCGTAGTAAAATTTATCTTAATCTAACTTAATTTTGGTTTTTTAATATTTTTTTCCTTTTATTTTTTTCTTTGTATTTTTGGAGAGTGTTACTTTTTTTTAGGTTATGTACTCTGATATTATTTTTCATTTGAATGAAAATTAAACTTAATTATATAGTGCTATATTTTTTCCTTTTTTTAATAATTTTTCTTTCGTTTATTTTTATTTGCCATGAATGCAATGATTTTTTATGCAAATATATTGGACATGAAAATGTTCTTGACTAACAAAACTAGCTATCACATGATAATTTAATGATTTGTAATTACATCTTAATAATTGAAGATTATGAATCATCATTAAATAAAAATAATTTTTTAATTAAAATTGCATTAATTATTAAAGACAATATATAATTTGATGGGGTAAAACTTAAATTTTGCTTGTATGTAATAAATTTAATATAATTCTTTATTTTCATAATTTATTTGAAGTTTTATTAGTTTAGTAAGTACATCAATGGTTTTTGTAAGCAAATTTACATTAGCTATAGAATCTTCCGATTCTACGAACCCTTTAGCGATTCTAGATAGAAACTCGAGTTTGACAACCATGATAGTTAGTAATATAAAATTAAAAAATACTCTAAAGGGTAAAAAGAAAATTACAATGAAAAAATATTATTACATGATTAAGAAAATAATTTTTTTTAGGTATACTTATTATATATGACTTTAAGTTATTTTTATTTGTGTTATTAATAATAATATATTTAATATTATAAATAAATAATAAATTTTACTATTTATATGAAATAATTATATAATTAATATTATTTTTATTTTTTATTTATATTTTTTCAATGAACTGAGAGTTGAACAGCTGGTTCTACTTATTCTAAACCAAAGAATCGTCTAAGAACCTTGAAACCGGCAGTTTCATAGCCAGTTCTAGAACCTGTCAACCGGTCCAGTTCTGGTTCTGGAATTTTTAATGATGGTTTTGGCTCGGTTTTCGATTCAGAATCGAACTATGTCTATGTCTAAATGTATAGAAAAGTACGTGTCTTCGAGCTATGGAGCTTTAGGATTGTAGAGAAATAGGGTTTCCATATCTTCCCTAAATTGAGGAAGCGAAAAGGAGGGTCACAGTCTCGGAAGTTACTAGTTCTACAAGTAATTTCATTCATAATAATTCATTTGTTTGTCATGGTCATATTTCTGTCATTATTGTAGGATTTGGAGTAACTCTCATTAGTATGGAGTATTATTAGCCTGTCCTAAGCTTCTGTAGCACTAATCAGCAGAGATGACCATAAATGGAAAGTTATGTCTGTGAAATAGAATAGGGGTAAAAGATTGCAATTTCATTGTAATATAACATTAATAGTTAATCCTTATCTTTAGGCAATAGCGATTTTATGGAATAATTATTTCAACAATCAAATTTAAGAATAGATATATAAGATAGGAATAAGTATTTTATTTCACATAATGAAGCGGTAATAATAATAATAATAATATAATAATAATAATAATAATACGCTTAGAAACGAAGGAGATTTTTGGGGAAAAGGAAAATATAAAATAAATTTGTTAAAAAATTCTAAAAATTTGAACATTTCAAAAATAATACTATAAATACTGCACTTAAAAATTAAATTTCAAAATGTAAATTGAAATCATGTTTCCAAAACACTACATTAAATATCATGCGTGATATTTATGCCCTTTTTTTTATATCTTTTTTAAGTTTGGAATTTCAGAATTTTTTTATTACAATTTCTTATCCTGAAGATTTTGCACTTAAACTTAAAGGGGAAAAAAAAGGAGATTTTGTACAATGTCACGGCACTTGAAGGTCGGTTCGGTCCAACATCGGTGGTTTTTGTTTCAAAATTGGTGGAACTGGATCGTGAATGCTGGGTCATTTCTCCACTCTTAGGAATTAATGGTTTTTATGGGTCAATTCCGATTTACCCGACATCGTGAACCGTATCAATTTTTTTCTTAAAGGAAAAAAAAACAACTGCAAACAAATTTGAACATTCTAAATCGAATGCATTTAGCCAATTGTTGTAAATGAAGTTTGTCTTTTTCCCAATTGCATATATATTGCCTCCTAACATATATGGAGCCTATTTGGATTACCATTTTGCTATCATTTTAGTATTGTTTTCAAGATGAATCGGTACTAAACCGATACTGCACAGGTATAGATATGATACTGATGGAAAATCAATAATTTTACTCATAAACTGATCAAACCGAATCGATACTGAACCGATATTGATCCGATACAGATTTAATCTGATAATCCAAATAGTTTCTTAGTAACAATGATTGAAATTTTGTAAGCTAAAGTACCAAGGTTTGTACTGTTTTCTCATTCTTGCTTTCCAGCAATTGCAGATGGCCTAATATATATGTATCTTTTTATCATTGAACCGAATGAGATTCATAGATTTTATTGAACCGGCAATTTTTAATGGAGATCTGCCATGGCCTCCATGACCCGTTAGAATTGGCATGTCATTAGACAATTCAGATCTACCTTAATTTATACAGTTTAATTCTCAGTCGGGAATCAATGATGACGAGTTAATATAAAGTTTATGTTACACATGGACATATTCCTAGTCCAATCCATGATATAGCATGAATTGCCATCATTGGGTTAGAACCACCAGCCCACATTATTTTTATCTTTGTGGAAGTAATTTGTAGTTTGAATGTTTTGTAATTCTCCGTTGTTAACTTCATAGCTAAAAGTGGATGCATTTATGTATAAATGAACGTACATCTTAAACAATTTTTTGTATGAATGGACCAAAGGCCCCTTTTTCTTTTACTCAATCTTATTTCAAGTTAAAACTTTGTCATCGTTAATTTTAAATTTATTTTCTAGTATTATCATTATTTTATTTTTCCCAATTTTAAATTTGATCTTTAAAAAAATTATTTCTACAATTTTCTTATTATTTTCTTTAAAAAAAAAGATGGTTAAATTGGTCATGAACCAACTTGTAAATCGGCAAATGGCCCACCATAAGCTGGGTTAGTTTTGGGCCATCTTGCTTGGCCCCGTGATTAGATGAGTCCAGCTTAATTCTAGGCTAGTTCAATCATGTGTCTATGTCTAATTTATGTAATGTTATGAAAAAAATATTCAATGAGTGTGATGCAACACATGTCCAGGTGAGTAACAGACAAATGTTAATGTGTTTAAATAAGTATTGAAAATAGTATATAGTTTTTTATAAAACCATCTACATGAAAAAAATTACCAATATCTGTATGTCACTAATTATTTCACAACACGTATCATGCTTAATAAATATTTTCTCAATAGAATATGAGCCATTTCTTTTACTTGGGAAAAAAAAGTCATGTGAGATGTTTAACCCCACAATTTAATTAATTGATTATGGGTGAACAACAACATCATAAATACTTATCAAACTTTCAACAATAATATCACCTTCAAGGATGTATACAGCTTGGCTTGATTGAATTTTTCCCCCTAATTAAATCAAACCTTAAAATATTGTTTGGACCCTTTAACACTATAAACCAAATTATACAATTTTATTTTACTTTTTCTAAACTAAAAAAAATAATAATAAAAAGGAGAAATGTTTTGATTTAGTTCAGTTTACAGATTTAACCCTACAATATGAGAAAATTAATTGTATGACGTAATCTCATGTTACAAGTTGTGGATGATTATTTTTTGATCGGGCTTCAAGGTCTAAGAACGACCCCTCAAAGATCCAAGATGCGGTGCTTGAAGGCGCTCCTCATGCGAGGGAAATTTAAGTTCTTGGAGCTTGCCAATGGAGTTACTGCCTCTATTGGACAAATGGTGGCGATGGCTAGCCTAAGCTAATATGGGCCATTCCAGAAAGAACAAGTGAATTGCTATAAAGATCCTTAAGGATTGTCCGATTGGTAGCTTGGAGATGATCTTCTCTGTATACTCCACTACACTTGTAAGTCTCCGACTAACCCCTTATTTTACCCAAGTAATGGGATGATATGATTTTCCTTTACCCTTAAATGGTTAGTACCATATTCCTTACCATCCAGTATTCTATATTGACTTGAATGTGGTAGTGCTTTCATTGAAATAGCTGTCGGCATTACTCAACTGATGTTTGTCATTCATTCTGGCTATCCATACACCCACAGAGAAGAAGCCCCATTTGGTCCTGTCCAATTTGGTAGACAAAAATTATATACCAAATTTTTTTTTCCCGTCTAATAATAAAATACATTTACACTTATTGTGATAAAGGTAATATCCATGTAATAATGAAATTTCAAAAGTATCTGGATAACTAGTTTTATTCATAAAACTAGTATATGATATAAATGTTAAACAATTATATATACAAATCCTAAAAACCCAAGTTAAAGAAATAAACAAGTAATATTTTTATAAAAAATTACAATAAAACTACCATGCTTAAAATACCAAAAAGTCGCTAATATCCTTATGATCTAATAGCATTACCTTGAACTCTTATATGAGAGGTACCGGGTTCGAATCTTCTCCTCTCCCATTGTAATATTGGAAACGAAAAAAAAAAAAAAAAGTAAGTTGAACTCTTATCTTAAAGAGCTAAGTTTATATTATATTAAATACATCTCTTTAAGAGATGGGTTTAGCACAATTATATTAAACCCGTCACCTCAAGAGACAAGTTCAATCTCACTCTAGTCTCCATTGATGAACCTCTGAGTTCCTAAACTAAAATAAGAAACAAAAATTTAAGGAAATCTGAAATTATAAAGTCCAAAAACATAATACTGTTATAGGCCTTAAACAACTTTTTCAAGGTTGAAACAACCTCAGCTGCTTATTATAGCGCTAAAAAATCAATCCTTGGAAAGGTATAATAAGTTTCATAACTCATCTCGGATCAAAATTTATGCACCCTTACCATAAAATGATTTGTTTCCATTTACTTTTAGTGAATTGTTTTGTGCCATTGATCATATAATCAACATTAATCTCATCCACGTCGAATTAAGCAAGAAGAAGATGACTTATATCAATGGAATAATGTCACAAATGGTCCACAGATTTTGATAAAATATGCAATTATGTACTTAATATTTGAAATTGATCGATTTAGTAGCTAAACTTTAAAATGGATCAATTTAGTACCTATAAATATATTATTAGCATGCACAAAAAGTCATAAATTGACCAATTTCAAAGTTTAGGTACTAAATTGATCGATTTCAAAGTTAAGGTACCTAATTGTATATTTTATCAAAATTTAGCTACCATTTGTGATATTAACCCTATATTAATTATTGCGATAAGCAAGTTAAACTTGTGTTCTAAAGAGGCAAGTTTAGTGTAATCTTATTTAACTCAGTGTCTAAACTGATCTCTTTGAGAGATGACTTTAGATTGCCTATTTTTCTCATTATTTTCAACCTGGTGGTATTTTTATTTAAAATATTATTTTCAACTCATAATAAATTTTTTAATTTATTTATGATCGATATGATATTTGAAATCTTAGCTTTATTAGTTTTTTCATTTGCCCAAATCTAAATAAGTATTCTTATTTTTGCATTTGGCTATTTAAATTTTACTAATTTTTGTAGTTGACTATCTAATTCAAATACCATAAATAACCTTTAAACTATTATAGGTAGTAAATAAATTTTTTAAAACTTCAGCTAGTTATTTATAAAATTGGATAAATTCAAGTATCAAAAGTGATATTCATAAAAAAATTTATGTGAAAAGGAAATTAATATTTATAATTTAAAAAAAACTACAAAAATACCACTAGAATGAAAATAATATTAGATTTAGACAATATGACTTTGTCTCTGGAAGAAACAATGTTATAAGTAGTTGACTTGACTCTTTAAGAGACGAGGTCATAATATCACAAAAGACCTCATCTCTTCCAACAAACAAGATTACTAGTTTCCCGTCATTTCGTTACTCTTGCCTTTCTTTTGGTCTCTCCTTTTTTCCCACAACATTCAATTCCTCTTCGACTCATCTGGCAATTTACTCCACAATTTTTGTACCCTTCACCTTGTTGAGATATTCACCACACTAAACGTCCTCTTGGTTTTAATAATTGTACAAACTATCACTAAATTTGTGCTTTTTCTTCAATTTTAAGGAAGTGGGTGTTGGTTTAATCTAGATGAGTGTTGCTTCTACTCAATACCCATTTGATACTTGTTCACTAAATAGGAACAAGCTTCCATTTTCATTGAAAAGATTGCAGCTTTTAAGCTTGCAAAGTTGTCATATGTTTGATTTCACTAAACTTAGACCTGCACAACTTATTTTTGCACTTCTTCTCTAAAGGTACACGTGCTCCTTCTCAAATTTTCTTCTTCTTTATACTAACTAATGATGTACTTCTCTTTTTAGATGGCTAGTTGTGATTTATCCTTGATTATAGTTTGAATCCAAGGTTTTATGAGTCTCTTAATATGGTATGGTAAGTTCCATAAACTATTTGAATGAATGATGGAATATTATGACCTTGTCTCTTCGGGAGACGAAGTCTTTTATGATATTATGATCTCATCTTTTGAAGAAACAAGATTAGTTACTTAGAACCCCTTCTCTTGAAGATACGAGATCATATTATCTAAATCTGAGATTATTTTCACCCTAATGACATTTTTGTAATTCTTTTAAATTACTTATATTAATTTCCTTTTCCCAAAATTTATCTTATCACAAATTACATATTACCCTTAAGCTCCACTTTTCTGTATCTATTTTCCTTTGTTGATTTTCAATCTCAATATTAAATATGGTAGGGTCGTATTATGGGATTGATGTGTTGCTAAAACCCTGTGGCACGAACAACTGAACATTTGATTATCAAGAATTTTATTAAAAAATGGAATTATATCTCAACATCGATCCCCTCCGAAAAAGAACGAATAAAATAAAGGTACTGACATGTCTTTGAACACAAGTACTTTAAGATAAAAATGGGCTAGCATCAACACTCTTTTATGATCGACGAAAGGGGGGAAAGAAAATGATCTACATACTACAACCAACAACTTTAAAATCAACCTAACATTACACGAAAAACGGTTTCACTAAATGTGATTGCCGGAGGCATGGCTAAACAATGATATTCGAGTATAAGGTACGATAAATTAAGATATATGCATGATTTGGTTTTCATGAACGAAATCCAAAGCCAAGAGGAAGCACACATGCCGCTCTTCGAGCATCATGGTACAGAGTTTCAGTTCCACATTTTTACATAATTAAATTATGCATGTCTACATATAACAGCCTTCATAAAGAAGTTTTGTACAACTTATTTATTATTTACCCGACACATACAGGAATACAATGAAGATTAAATGACTTTAAATAGCGTATTTTCCAAACTAACAGGAACTCTTGTGTAGTAAAGGATCAGAAATTACTTGGGGCTTGAAGTCTGGCTTTATATACTGAGCTAGCAACTCTGCATACAAATCATACCGGGCTGTCATTCTAAATCCCCACTTGTCTTTCAGCTGCCTACAGAGGTTCAGGTCCATGTCTGAGACTAATAACCCATCTCTGTGTCGGGAAATGGAAGGTGTGCAAGAGGCATCTGGGGCTGAAAAGTGACTGGAACCATAGAAATGCCCAAAGTCTGCATGCTCTGGCTTGCCATCACCTGAAGTGAATGGATTGGGAAATACTTCTGTCCCAACCCGGTTAATTGACCCAACAAAATAACTATTGGCAATTGCAGCATTACGGGCCTGTAGATATTGAAAACCCATATGAATAAGTAGTGGGGAAAGACAGAGGTTGCTATCAAATGGAATGAGTAGATTAATGATTCTCATGCAACAAAATCAGATTTTGTTAAGGTATCAACGACCGTAACTCAGTAGAATTTTTTCCCCAGTATTTAAATCATGCAAAAGCAGTAGGATCTTGTAATCTTGTTATGTCTTTGTTCAAATCTAATGAATTTATTAGTACATCATTTCAAATGTGTAATAAAAAATTTCATCATTTTCCATGCAGTATCTTGCAACTGCAAGATACCCAGCAACACTTGGAAGTTCCACGATGATTAATGCACATGCATTAATAACGCGGGAGAAGGGAATGCAGGAAATGAGGATTCGAGTTACTCAAAGATGACAGAAAAGATCTCGCCGACCTCAATGGGCCACATCGGTTCACTGAGTTCACCGACAGTTGCAGATGGGTTAAAGACTATCTCTGCACCATTCAAGCCAAACGCAAGCCAGTTCAATGGATGGTGCCTCCCATAGCATATATTGACAGCTATTTTCCCATATGCTGTCTCAAACACAGGATGGCCAGTATTTCCTTCCATATAGTAGGTGCTCTCATTGAAGTCTCCTACACGAGTATATGATTCTGACAAATTCCAGAAAACATGAGAATTATACTGCATTTGTTCAAGTAAATAAAACATGGAAACAATTCATGAAATTGCATTTACCTTCCGGTGCTTGCCAATAATGTTTCCATGATTTCCTATTATTACAGCAGTATTCCAGATAGTATCTCCATGATTAACATCCCTCTCAAGAATTGGATTAACAATAACCATGTTATATTTCTTTGCAAAATCCTGAAGAAATTTAGTTGATTCCCCATCAGCAGGCTCTGCAAATTCACACCACCTCTTCTCCCTCGTACAAAAGCAAATGGCATCATCCATGCTTCCTGGAAAAAAAACCCTTAAAACATTTACAAGATCTGAATGCTACAAAATAAAGCAGAAGCTCGATATACTAACTTGCAGGCACAGTATGTTCACTCCTGAAGAACCTGCTGCATCAATTATAGGCTTCACTTTCTCATGAATAGCCTTCTTTTGTTCCAAAAAGGAACAGTTGTTGGAAGAGCTATAGAATTCTGAATAAGGCCAACTCTGACAACTCTTGGTTCTCTCAATTGTTCCTTGACAGCACTAAAGCTAAATGCCTGAAAAAATGTACACATAAAAAGCTTCGCAAATGCAACTGTTCCTGAACCGATAAAACACCAAAATGAAGAGATTGAAGTGCCTGGTATGAAAATTTTATAAACAAAACCCCTGCACCCAGCCCCAACCGCCCCAAAAAAAAAAAAAAAAAAGAAAAAATGGAAAAAGAAATTCACACAACAGTAAAAGGTAAATATCATATAGTAATTGAAGGGGCAACAGAAATCAAGTGCCAATGAGGCAACTAAACCTCTCTCCACCCAGAGTCAAGTGCAAATTAATTCATTTTCAACACCAATCCAGAATTTAGACTCTTCTCAAGCATTGTCATTCTCAGAACACTGCATGATAGTGCAAACTAAGAAAGCTTCTGAAACATCAATTTCAACATGAGCGGCAAAATCTTGTTCTCTCTATTGAAATGCCAACCATCTTTTGTTTGTAATCTTTACATCATGCCCGCATGGTTCAGATGTGTGCTGTGGATGCCTTTACTAGCAAAAGCTTATCTAGTTAAGCTTATTTACTTGGTTGTTTTAAAGGCATAATAATATGTTTGTTGTTTGATAGGATATCGAGAATAATAGTAGAAGGATATTCGTGCGGTTTATTCATTTATTTTTAGTTTGGCGAGGGACAATATCTCATATTAAAGGTAATTGTAAGGACCTACTTTTAGAAGAGAATGTATATTTTTTGGAGAGTTGGACTGGATAGCTTGTATAAAAACATGGTTTCATTGAGGACCAACACAAGCCAGAGATATAATCATTCATATTGATCGTTTTCACTCTGAGAAGCCCCCAGTCCGAATTGATACACCATTTGCCATCATATTGATAGTCCACACAGTGGCAACAAAAAGATCTTGCAAGGCTTTTAAAACAAAAAGATAAATTACTGCATTGACCTGACCATCAACATAGGCTTTTACTCACTCAAATGGCTCACATTCCTATGATGTATGCATGCATGCATGGGAACGAAAATGTGCTGCTATATTATATACATCAAATGCCCACATAGCCTTAAGGCTTTGTGTAAAAGAACTTGTAAACAGGTTCTCTTTTGTGTATTGGAACATCACTGACTCACAAATGATCAAAAGGCAAAGCATCCCTGGTGAATATGATCAGAAATGGTCTTGTGGTGGAGTTAGTGACGTTCTTCTGCAGAATATATAAAACAAAGAGAATGAGGAAAATTATCGAATGCCATGAGTCAACCCAACTTGCTTGCATGATTATTTGAAATTATATGATTTATGACACCATTAGAATTTAGCTTACAATACTTTTTAGTCCATCAACTGTAGAATTATATGAGAGAAGTTATTTAGAAAATTAATCATCAATGACTGGCCTGGAGGTCAAAATCATGCTTCAAGGAGAGGGCCTTTGCAGACTCTGGCAGGCTGACATCCTCAAGTGGCTTTGCACAATTCAGACCCAAAAGTAAGCGCTCACTTCCTGCAATATAGAGACGCATCACTACTTACTCCAATCTTTTACAGTTAACCAATGAATTAAGAAATATATCATTGAAGCAATCAGTTCAAGGTCCAGAAAGATTAAGGAATTGTCTACAGTTAAATTTTCTTAGAGGAGATTGAGAAGAATATTAGAAAAAGAAAGTTCCAGCAAAATCATATGAGGTTCAACTGTGCTCTATTAATGGCTTTGTGAATACTTTTCTATAAATAGGAGATAAATGTATATATATCCAGGGGTCTTGGAAACAGCATCCATATAGAAATATTAGCATCACTAGCATTCACGTAAAGTAAGCCAACAGCAATTTAGATGCATGGTCCCTTGTTATGGATAAATTTACTATTAGCAAGTACAAAGATAAATGGAAGGTTCATGGACACCATACAAAGATAATAGAAGGAATGCCTAAAGAATCTGCAATGTGGCAATCAACAAAAGCAGCCTGATTGCATTTCTTCCTATTATTGGTCCATCTTTTTCTTAAAATATCTTGAAATTTTCAGAGCTGCCAGCAATGTTAAAAAGTAACATCTTCTCTCTCCCTCCCTTCTCTTCCTCTCCCTCTCTCCCTCTCTCTCTCCCCCCTCCTCCATCCCTCTGTGTGTGTGTGTGTGTAGCTTTCAGCCTCCACTCATAAACATCCAAACTAACCCAGTCCATTAGATCAGATGTGAACTCACTTAAGAATCACCAGTTGCACCAATCAAAGATGAAGAGCATTAACTTCCAAGAGCAAAGTATAAGAAACAAGCAGTTTCTGGGATAAAGATACATGTTACCAAAGAAGCAGCAGCAAGCATGCAAAACAATGCGTAACAGAACAAATGGCAGATCATAACAAGTGTGGAAAATTTAAGAGAAACAAATATTATTTAGGAAAAAAATGATAAAACCACCAAAACATCCAAATTGCTAGTCTGTTTTGTTATGCTTGAGATGTTATATCAAATTGCTGGAGAAAACACACACAATAACTGGTGGAAATGTTTATAATTACTTTTTGGTTGAAAAATGCCAGTCACACCATCTAATTTAAAAAGCTTAAATTTACAGATATAGTTTAGTCAGTTTATATTTATCATATAAAACTCTCACTCACTTAGGAATTGAAGATTAGAGATTGAGATGCAATGAGTGCATGCAGGGATTCAAACTCATGATCTATACTCTGATATATCGTGTCAGGTTTATATTGTAATTAGATCTAAAAGTTTAAAACGTTATATTTATTATTTAAAAAAAAAATTTTAGCAAGTAGCAGTAGTAGATGGTCAAAATCAAATTTCAACTACGAGCAATTTCGCTTCAATGGCAGTAACCAGCAATTTAATTGTTCTATCATGAGCGTTAAAATTTTATTAGTACTCACACGCCTCATCTCATGTCGTTTAATATCTGATGAGTCCTTTTCCATAGAGGAGACGGCAGTGTTAGGACTACCAGCACTGATCAGATTCCTATCCCTTTACACGTAAAAAAAGAGTCCGATTGACTCAGCAATCAAAGCACAATAAAATGCCTTACTATATGTTCGCTGATGCACTTTTATTTGTTGTGTCAGGATAATCGAATCGTAGACAATGAATATGTACATGTGTTCTTTCTCCTTCCAGCATCCACTAGATAAAGCCAACTCTACATCTACTACAAAGCTAGGAAGATGAATTTCGACATATTTAGAAGCACATCGTAGCTTCGACAACATTCGAACAAAAGATAAGAATAGTATGGAAAAAGAAGAAAAAGAAAAGAAAAGACCTGAAAGAGATGTTGGGGAGATTCGCATGTAAGAGGCTATGAAGTGATTCGTACCCACATAGCGAACCATCACCCACCGCTTTGCTTTCATCTTTGACTTGGCCCCCGCAATTTTCCTTCTCAATCAACTGCCTATTCTCCATATCTACTTAGGTTTCGATCTTGAGATGGAGAAGACAGAGGGTTAGCGAGATGTTTTACGGTATTCTATGATATGCTGTTTTAGTAGATGTGGCGTATCAAACTCAGCTCATCAGAGCCGTCTCAGCCTTTCTGTCAACTTGCTTTTTTAAATACGCTTTTAGACTTCCATGCCAAGTTTGACAGGCATGATAAATCCAAACGAAATATTCCGATCTTATTCTCATCAAATATAGAGGCAGATTCGTATTTTTTATTTTGCCCCTTTTCAGGTTTTTTTTAACCATCTTTATGTCATTTTTGTTTAATTAGATACTAATATGAAATATATATGATATAAATATGATACAGATATCGATAAAAAATGACCATTCTTACGTATCCTTAACATTATTACAAATATTCTTATCCTCTAACCTATTTACTATTCCCAATTATGTCTAGGTTTTTGTAATAAATAGTATTTTGATCCCATTCGTTTTGTATATGTATCAAAAACAATGCCACTATTTATTCCACTTGGATTGATCAAATTCATTTTGTATAGAGTATTTATTTATTGAATTCATATCCAGTACAAAAATACATTTGTTGGAATTTCTAGCTTAGTCTTTAGTAATAAGGGTCTATTATCAATTATTGGATATCTCGTTTATTTTCTATAACTCATCGATATATTTGCTAATACACAGTGTCTTTCCTTCATAATGTAAACCAATTAATAGGATTTTAGATTCAATCAAATTACAGAATAATTTTTAAAAAATATGCAAGAGTTATATACTTGAACAATTTTTCATTTAACTAAATAAAGGTTGTTATATAGTTACTACTCGATAAAACCCTTTGAAGTTTCATGCTACAAGACAAATTTTAAAATTTTGTTTCTCATATTTTTAAAGTATAAATATTAAAATTAGACAAAAATAAAATCTTTTAACAAAAATACCAAACTAAGAAGCCGCAGCCACCACCACCACTATTGCCACCACCATTGCCATCAACACCACCAATGTTGTCACATCCTCTGCTACCCTCACCACCTGCATAGGCAGCGGGTCTTCTTTCATCTTTCACGGTGACCCGGCCGGATTCGTAATTTCAAATTACTTGGTTTCGTGTTCTTGGTAAGTGGCCTTTTGGTGCGCTATTAGAAGCTGAATGAAGAACCTCAGCCAATCAAATGTTCCCCATCGTTTAGCCATGATGTAGAAATTCTACTGCCATAGGAATCGCAGTGGTGGAGTTTAATGCACTGCAATGGATGTTGTGACACTAGATTTCATACAAGATGTAATGTAATCAAAACAAGAAAATTGCAACATTGCATATAGTTTTCTTTTTGAGATTGTTGAACTTGTCACGAGACAATTGCTTTGTGTGTTTAATTGGTTGATGATCTTTGACTAATATGAAAGTGTAACTGTGTATATATTTATAGGTATGTAACTTGTAAGTGCAAGATAGTCATGTTTTGGAATTGAAGTAGAACCGGAACCAGAATCGACTCTCATGGCTTCGGTCCGGTTATTGGTTCCGGTTTTGGAACCATGGAGCCGATTTTTAAAAATAAAAATAAAAAAGATAAATGAATTTTAGATTTTAAATTCAAAAAATTATTGGATCTAAAGTGTTGAATTATTTAATCAAATTTTTAATAATTTGTTTGGAATGCCCATTTATTTACATACAAATACGTTCGATATTAATTATAGTTAGCATAGTTGTCAAATTCGCGAGTCTACTTATACGGTTCTATGAGTTTACGAGTTGATGATGAAATTTCGATTCAATTAGCATACAAAATCATTTTTTAAATAAACTCGTAAGTAGAATCGTAGAATCGTAAGTAAAATCATAGTAAATTTATCTTAATCTAACTTAATTTTAGTTTTTTTAATATTTTTTTTCTTTTATTTCGTTTTTTTGTATTTTTCAGAGAGTTACTTTCTTTTAAGTTATATACTCTGATATATTTTGAACATTTTGAATGAAAATTAAACTAATCTATATAGTGCAATATTTTTTTCGTTTTTTAATAATTTTCTATATATTATTTATTTGCCATAAATGCAATGATTTTTTATGCATATATATAGTGAACATGAAAATATTCACTACACAAAACTAGCTACTCACACATGATAATTTAAATGATTTGCAATACATCTTAATAATTGTAGATTATGAATCATCATTAAATAAAAATAATTATTTTAATTATAAAATTGCACTAAATATATTAATGATAATATGTGAATTATGATTGGTAAAACTTAAATTTTCCTTGTATGTAACTAATTTAATACTAAATTCTTTATTTTCATAATTTATTTGAAGTTTTATTAGTTTAGTAAGTACATCAATGGTTTTTGCAAGCAAATTTACATTAGTTGTAGAATCTTACGATTCTACGTTTCGATTTTACGTTATGATTCTGCAGACCCTTTAGCGATTTTAGGTAGAAACTTGAGTTTGAAAACCATGATAATTAGTAATATAAAATTAAAAAAATACTCTAGAGAGTAAAGTAAAAATTACAATGAAAAAATATTATTACATGATTAAGAAAATAATTTTTTTAGGAGAGGTTTATTTATACTTATTATATATGACTTTAAGTTATATTTATTTGTGTTATTAATAATAATATATTTAATATTATGAATAAGTAATAAATTTTACTATTTATATGAAAATAATTTAAATATTAAATTAATATTATATAATTAATATTATTTTTTATTTTTTCTTGTTTTTTCAATGAAACCGAGTTGAACAGCTAGTTCTACTGGTTCTAAACCAAAGAATCGTTTAAGAACTTGAAACCGACAGTTTCATATTCGATTCTAGAACCTGTCAACCGATCTAGTTCTGGTTCTGGAATTATCGATGATGATTCTGGCTTGGTTTCCAATTCAGAATCGAACCATACCTATGCCTAAATATATAGAAAAATATGCTTCTTCGAGCCATGGAGCTTTAGGATTGTAGAGAAATAGGGTTTCCGTATCTTCCTTAAATTGAGGAAGCAAAAAGGAGCGTTACAGTCTCGGAAGTTACTAGTTCTACAAGTATTTTCATTCATAATAATTCATTTGTTTGTCATGGTCATATTTCTGTTATTATTGTAGGATTTGGAGTAACTCTCATTAGTATGGAGTACTATTAGCCTGTCCTAAGCTTCTGTAGCACCAATCAGCAGAGATGACCATAAATAGAAAGTTATGTCTGTGAAATAGAATAGGGTAAAAGATTGCAATTTCATTGTAATATAACATTAATAGTTAATCCTTATAGTGGTTTGATATCTTATGATTAAATATGGAAACAAGTTTAGGAAAAAAAATTAAAAAACTGTAGTTCCTCATCTTTAGGCAATAGCGATTTTATGGAATAATTATTTCAACAATCAAATTTAAGAATAGATATATAAGACAGGAATAAGTATTTTATTTCACATATATGAAGTGGTAATAATAATAATAATAATAATAATAATACGCTTAGAAACGAAGGAGATTTTTGGGGAAAAGGAAAATATAAAATATTTTGTTAAAAATTCTAAAAATTTGAACATTTCAAAAATAATACTATAAATACTGCACTTAAAAATTAAATTTCAAAATGTAAATTGAAATCATGTTTCCAAACACTACATTTAATGTCATGCGTGATATTTATGCCTTTTTTTTTATCTTTTTTAAGTTTGGATTTTCGCAATTTTTTTAATTACAATTTCTTATCCTGAAGATTTTGCACTTAAACTTAAAGGAAAAAAAAAAAAAAAAAAAAAGAGGAGATTTTGTACAATGTCATGGCACTTGGAGGTCGGTCCGGTCCAAAATCGGTGGTTTTTGTTTCGAAATTGGTGGAACTGGACCTTAAATACTGGGCCATTTCTCCGTTCTTAGGAATTAATGGTTTTTATGGGTCAATCCCGATTTACCTGACATTATGAACCGTAGAAAAAAAAAAACAATTGCAAACAAATTTGAACGTTCTAAATCGAATGTATTTAGCCAATTGTTGTAAATGAAGTTTGTCTTTTTCCCAATTGCATATATATTGCCTCCTAACATATATGGAGCCTATTTGGATTATCATTTTGCTATCATTTTAGTATTGTTTTCAAGATGAATCGGTACTAAACCGATACTGCACAGGTATAGATATGATACTAGAAAAATCGATAATTTTACTCATAAACTGACCTAACCGAATTGATACTAAACCGATACTGATCCAATACAGATTTAATCTGATAATCCAAACAGGTCCTTAGTAACAATGATTGAAATTTTGTAAGCTAAAGGACCAAGGTTTGTACTGTTTTCTCATTCTTGCTTTCCAGCAATTGCAGATGGCCTAATATATATGTATTTGTTTTATCATTGAACCGAATGAGATTCATAGATTTTATTGGTTCATGATTAGAACCCGCCTGAAACGGCAATTTTTAATGGAGATCTGCCATAGCCCATGACCCGTTAGAATTAGCATGTCATTAGACAATTCAGATCTACCTTAATTTATATAGTCTGATTCTCAGTCAAAAATCAATGATAATGAGTTAGATCGGTTCTTGATTTAAAACCCAATCTTGATGATGTATAATGGCACATCATGATTCGGCGTTAGCAACCAACTTAAGTGCAGTGCAAATTTGAGAATTTTATATGCAAATTCAATGTCAAATCCATGTAGTGCAATAGGAAAATAATTGCCCCGTCAAGGGACCTACTTTAGCAACGTCTCAATATCACCACTCTCGTATCATGTTGTTTCAGTGATGTCAAGAGGAGATGGCTTTTCACATCGTTCCTTCGAGATGAGTTAATATAAAGTTTATGTTACACATGGACACATTCCCAGTCCAATCCATAATATAGCATTAATAGCCATCATTGGGTTAGAACCACCAGCCCACATTATTTTTATCTTTGTGGAAGTAATTTGTAGTTTGAATGTTTTGTAATTTTACATTGTTGACTTCATAACTAAAAGTGGATGTATTTATGTATAAATGAACGTACATCTTAAACAATTTTTAGTATGAATGGACCAAAAGCTCTCTTTTTTTTTTTTTTTTTACTCAATCTTATTTCAAGTTAAAACTTTATCATTGTTAATTTTGAATTTATTTTCTAGTATTATCATTATTTTATTTTTCCCAATTTTAAATTTGATCTTTAAAAAAATTATTTCTACAATTTTCTTATAATATTCTTAAAAAAAAAAAAGGGTTGTTAAATAGGTCATGGACCAACTTGTAAATCGGCAAATGGCCCACCATAAGCTAGGTTAGTTTTGAGCCATCTTGCTTGGCCCCATGATCCAATGAGTCCTGGTTGATTCTAGGCTAGTTCAACCATGTGTCTATGTCTAGTTTATGTAATGTTATGGAAAAAATATTCAGTGAGTGTGATACACCACATGTCTAGATGAGTAACAAACAAGTGTTCATGTGTTTAAATAAGTATCGAAAATACTATATAGTTTTTTATAAAACCATCTACATGAAAAAAAAAAATTATCAATATCTGTACGTCACTAATTGTTTCACAACATGTATCATGCTTAATAAATATTTTCTCAATAGAATATGAGCCATTTCTATTATTTGGGAAAAAAAAGTCATGTGAGATGTTTAGCCGGACAATTTAATTAATTGATTATGGGTGAACAACAATATCATAAATACTTATCAAACTTTCAACAATAATATCACCACTTGAGTCAATTTTTCCACCTAATTAAATCAAACCTTAAAATATTGTTTGGACCCTTTAAGACTATAAACCAAATTATACAATTTTATTTTACTTCTTCTAAACTCAAAAAAAAAAAAAAAGGAGAAATGTTTTGATTTGGTTCAGTTTACAGATCTAACCCCACAGTATGAGAAAATTAATTGTATGACGTAATCTCATGTTACAAGTTGTGGATGATTATTTTTTGATCGGGCTTCAAGGACTAAGGGCGACCCCTCAAAGATCCAAGATGCAGTGCTTGAAGGCGCTCCTTATGCGAGGGAAATTTAAGTTCTTGGACATTGCCAAAGGAGTTACGGCCTCTATTGGACAAATGGCAGCGATGGCTAGCCTAAGTTAATATGGGCCATTCCAGAAGGAACAAGTGAATTGCTATAAACATCCTTAAGGATTATCCGACTGGTAGCTTGGAGATGATCTTCTCTGTATACTCCACTACACCTGTAAATCTCTGACTAACCCCTTATCTTACCCAAGTAATGGGATGATATGATTTTCCTTTACCCTTAAATGGTTAGTACCATATTCCTTACTATCTAGTATTCTATATTGACTTGTATGTGGGTGCTTTCATTGAAATAACTGTCGGCATTAGTCAACTGATGTTTGTCATTCATTCTGGCTATCCATACACCCACAAAGAAGAGGTCCCATTTGGTCCTGTCAAATTTGGCAGACAAAAATTATATACCAATACAAATGCTAATTTTTTTTCCCGTCTAATAATAAAATACATTTACACTTATTGTGATAAAGTTAATGTACATGTAATAATGAAATTTCAAAAGTTACCAAGATAACTAGTTTTATTCATAAAACTAGTATATGATATAAATGTTAAACAATTATATATACAAATCCTAATAACCCAAGTTAAAGAAATAACCAAGTAATATTTTTATAAAAAAATTACAAAAATACTATCGTGCCCAAAAGACTAAAAAATCGTTAATGACCTCATGATCTAATAGCATTACCTTGAACTCTCATATGACAGGTACTAGGTTCGAATCTTCTCCTCCCCCATTGTAATACTAAAAAAAAAAAAAAAGGTAATTTGAACTCGTATATTTAAGAGCTAAGTTTATATTACCACATTTCTTAAGAGATGGGTTTAGCACAATTATATTAAGCCTGTTTCCTCAAGAGACAAGTTCAATCTCGCTCTAACCTCCATTGATGAACCTAGGTTCCTAAACCAAAATAAGAACAAAAATTTAAGAAAATATAAAATTACAAAGTCCAAAAACAAATAAGGTCCGTTTATATTAAACCCGTCTCCTCAAAACATAAGTTCAATCTTGCTCTAATCTCCATTGATGAACCTCTAAGTTCCTAAACTAAAATAAGAGACAAAAATTTAAGGAAATCTAAAATTACAACTCCAAAAACATAATCAGTGCGTTACAAGCCTTAAACAACTTTTTCAAGGTTGAAACAACCTCAATTGGACAAGTCTTGGATGCCTTATTATAGCACTAAAAATCAATTTTTGGAATGGTATAGTAAGTTTCATAACTCATCTTGGATCAAAATTTATGCACCTTACCATAAAATGATTTATTTTCAATTATTTTTTGGTGAATTGTTTGTGCCATTGTCATATAATCAAGATTAATCTCATCTACGTCGAACTAAGGAAGAAGAAGATGACTTGCATCAATAGAATAATGTCACAAATGGTATCAATTTTGACAACATATGCAATCATGTAGCTAATATTTGAAATTGATCAATTTAGTAGCTAAACTTTAAAATCGATCAATTTAGTAACTATAGATATACTATTGGCATATACAAAAAGTTTTCAGGTAACAATTTGATTAATTTCAAAGTTTAGTACTAAATTGATCGATTTCAAAGTTAAGTACCTAATTGTACAATTATCAAATTTAGATACCATTTGATATTAACCCTATATTTATTATTGCAAAAGCAAGTTAAACTTGTGTTCTAAAGAGACAAGTTTTAGTAAATCTTATTGAACTCAAGAGAGGTTTAGAATACCTATTTTTCTTATTATTTTCAACTTGGTGATATTTTTTATTAAAATATTATTATTTTTTTTCTTATCCTTAATAACCCATGATCAACTCATAATAAATTTTTTAAATTAGTTATGATCAATATGATATTTGAAATCTTAACTTTTTTAGTTTTTTCATTTGCCCAAATCCAAATAAGTACTCTTAATTTTGCATTTGGCTATTTAAATTTACCAATTTTACAGTTGACTATCTAATTCAAATACCATAAATAACCTTTAAAATACTATAGGTACTAAATTAATTTTTTTATACTTCAGCTAATTATTAAAATTGGATAAATTCAAGTATCAAAAGTGATATTCATCGAAAAATTTATGTGAAAAGGAAATTAATATTGTATATTTAAAAAATTACAAATCACTAGAATGAAAAAATCTCAGATTTAAGCAACATAACTTTTTCTCTTAAAGAGATGAGGTTATAAGTGGTTGACCTCAGCTTTTTTAGAGACTAGGTCATAGTATCACAAAAGACCTCATCTCTTCCAACAAACAAGATTACTAGTTTTCCGTCATTTTCGTTACCCTTGCCCTTCTTTAGGTCTCTCATTTTTTTCCCACGACATTCATTTCCTCTTCATCTCATCTAGCAATTCACTCCAAAATTTTTGTACCCTTCACCTTGTTGAGATATTCACCACTAAACCTCCTCTTGGTTTTGGTAATTGCACAAACTACTATCATTGAATTTTTGTTTTTTCTTCAATTTTAAGGAAGTGGGTTTGGTTAATCTAAATGAGTGTTACTTTTGCTCAATACCCATTTGGTACATGTTCACTAAATGGAACAAGTTTCCATTCTCATTGAAAAGATTGCAGCTTTCAAGCTTGCAAAGTTATCGTATGTTTGATTTCACTAAAGTTAGACCTGCACAACTTATTTTTGCACTTCTTCTCTAAATTTCATGAGCTCGTTCTCAAATGTTCTTCTTCTTTATATTAACTAATGATATACTTCTCCTTTTAGATTGCTAATTGCGATTTATGATCCTTGATTACACATTGAATCCGAGTTTTATGAGTCTCTTAATAGTATGGTAAGTGCCATAAACTATTTGAATGAATGATGGATATTGTGCCTTCACTCTTCAAGAGAAAGTCTTTCATGATATTGGACCTCATCTTTGAAAGACGAGATTAGTCACTTATGATCCCTCCCTTAAAGATACGATCATTTGGTCAAATTAAGATAATTTTATACTAATATATTTTTGTAATTTTTTAAAAATTACAAATATTAATTTCCTTTCCCAAAATTTATATCACAAATTACATATTACCTTAAGCTCCACTTTTCAGTATCTATTTTCCTTTGTTGATTTTCAATCTAAATATTAAATATGGCAGGGTCGTATTGTGGATTGATGTGTTGCTAAAACCTTATAACTTGGTGGCATGGACAACGAACATTTATATCTCAACATCGATCCCCTCTAAAATTGAATGAATAAAATAAAGAGATGAGATGTCTCTGAACACAAGTACTTTAAGATAAAAACGGCTAGCATTATCACTCTTTTATGATCGACGAAACTGGGGAAAGAAAATGATCTACATACCACAACCAACATAAAAATCAACCTAACATTACACGAAAAACGGTTTCATCACTAAATGTGATTGCCGAGAGGCATGGCTAAGCAATGATATTCGTGTATAAGGTACGATAAAAGTGAGATATATGCACGATTTGGTTTTCAAGAACGAAATCCACAGCCATGAGGAAGCACACATGCTCTTAGAGCATCAGTGGTACAGAGTTTCAGTTCCACATTTTTACATAATTAAATTATGCATGTCTACATACAACAGCCTTCATAAAAATTTTGTAATACTTATTTATTATTTACCCGACAAATACAGGGATACGATGAAGATTAAATGACTTTAAAATAGCGTATTTTCCAAACTAACAGGAACTCTTGTGTATAAAGATCAGAAATTACTTGGGGCTTGAAGTCTGCTTTATATAGTCAGCTAGCAACCCTGCATACAAATCATACCGGGCTGTCATTCTAAATCCCCACTTGTCTTTCAGCACTGCCTACAGAGGTCCATGTCTGAGACTAATAACCCATCTCTGTGTCGGAAATGGATGTGCAAGAGGCATCTGGGGCTGAAAAGTGACTGGAACCATAGAAATGCCCCAAGTCAGCATGCTCTGGCTTGCCATCACCTGAAGAATGGATTGAAATACTTCTGTCCCAACCCGGTTAATGACCCAACAAAATAACTATTGGCAATTGCAGCATTACGGCCTGTAGATATTGAAAACCCATATGAATACGTAGTGGGGAAAGACAAAGAGGTTGCCATCAAATGGAATAGTAGATTAATGATTCTCATAGCAACAACATCAGATTTTGTTAAGTATCAACGACCGTGTAACTCAGTAGAATTTTCTTTCCCCAGTATTTAAATCAATGCAAAAGCAGTAGGATCTTGTAATCTTGTTATTCTGATTCAATTTTATGAATTATAGTACATCATTTCAAATGTTGTAATAAAAATTTCATCATTTCCATGCAATATCTTGCACTGCAATATACCCAGCAACGCTTGGAAGTTTCACGATGATTAATGCACATGCAATTAATAACGGCAGGAGAAGGAATGCAGAAATGAGATTCAGTTACTCAAGATGACAGAAAAGATCTTGCCACCTCAATGGGCCACATTGGTTCACTGAGTACACGACAGTTGCAGATGGGTTAAAGACTAACTCTGCACCATCAAGCCAAATGCCACCAGTTCAAGATGGTGCCTCCCATAGCATATATTGACAGCTATTTTCCCATATGCTCTCAACACAGGGTGGCCAGTATTTCCTTCCATAAGTAGTGCTCTCATTGAAGTCTCCTACACGATTATATGATTCTGACAAATAACCAGAAAACATAGAGATATACTGCATTTGTTCAAGTAAATAAAACATGGAAACAATCATGAAATTGTATTTACCTTCCGGTGCTTGCCAATAATGTTCCATGATTTCCTATTATTACAGCATATTCCAATAGTATCTCCGTGATTAACATCCCCTCAAGAATTGGATTAACAATAACCAGTTATCTTTCTTTGCAAAATCCTGAAGAAATTTAGTTATTCCCCATCAGCCTCTGCAAATTCACACCACCTCCTTCTCCCTCGTACAAAGCCAAATGGCATCATCCATGCTTCCTGGAAAAAAAATCCCTTAAAACATTTACAAGATCTGAATGCTACAAAATAAAGCAGAAGCTCGATATACTAACTTGCAGGCACAGTATGTTCACTCCTGAAGCACCTGCTGCATCAATTATAGGATTCACTTTCTCTGAATAGCCTTCTTTTGTTCCATAAAAGGAACAGTTGTTGAAGAGCTATAGAATTCTGATAAGCCAACTCTGACAACTCTTGGTTCTCTCAATTGTTCCTGACAGCACTAAACTAAATGCCTGAAAAAATGTACACATAAAAACTTCACAAATGTAACTGTTCCTGAACCGATAAAACACCAAAATGAAGAATTGAAGTGCCTGGTAATGAAAAATTTATAAACAAAACCCTGCACCCAGCCCCAACCGCCCCAAAAAAACAAAAAAGAAAAAACAAAAATGGAAAAAGAATTCACACAACAGTAAAAGTAAATATCACATCTAGTAATGAAGGCAACAGAAATCAAGTGCCAATGAGGCAACTAAACTCTCTCCACCCAGCGTCAAGGCAAATAATTCATTTTCAACACCAATCCAGAATTTAGGCTCTTCTCAAGCATTGTCATTCTCAGAACATTGCATGATAGTGCAAGCTAAGAAAGCTTCTAAAACACAATTTCAATATGAGCGCCAACATCTTTTGTTTGTAATCTTTTCATCATGCCCGCATGGTTCAGATGTGTGTTGTGGATGCTTTACTAGCAAAAGCTTATCTAGTTAAGCTTATTTACTTGGTTGTTTTAAGGGCATAATAATATGTTTGTTGTTTGATAGGATACCGAGAATAAATATCAGAAAGATATTCGTGTGGTTTATTCATTTATTTAGTTTGGCGAGGACACTATCTCATATTAAAGGTAAATATAAGGACCTACAGAAGAAATGTTTTATTTTTTGGAGAGTTGGACTAGACAGCTTGTATAAAAACATGGTTTTCATTGAGGACCAACACAAGCCAGAGATATAATCATTCATATTGATCGTTTCACTCTGAGAAGCCCCCAGTCCGAATTGATACACCATTTGCCATCATATTGATAGTCCACACAGGGGCAACAAAAAGATCATGCAAGGCTTTTAAAACAAAAAGATAAATTACTGCATTGACCAGACCATCAACATAGGCTTTACTCACTCAAATGGTTCACATTCCTATGATGTATGCATGCATGCATGGAACAAAAATGTGCTGCTCTATTTATATACATCAAATGCCCACATAGCCTTAAGGCTTTGTGTAAAGAACTTGTAAACAGGTTCTCCTTTTGCTATTATGGAACATCACTGACTCACAAATGATCAAAAGGCAAAGCATCCTGGGAATATGATCAGAAATGGTCTTGTGGTGGAGTTAGTGACGTTCTTCTGCAGAATGTATATCAGTCAAAGAGAATGAGGAAAATTATTGAATGCCATGAATCAACCCAACTTGCTTGCATGATTATTTGAAATTATATGATTTATGACACCAATAGAATTTAGCTTACAATACTTTTTAGTCCATCAACTGTAGAATCATATGAGAGAAGTTATTTAGAAAATTAATCATCAATGACTGGCCTGGAGGTCAAAATCATGCTTCAAGGAGAGGGCCTTTGCAGACTCTGGCAGGCTGACAAACCTCAAGTGCTTTGCACAATTCAGACCCAAAAGTAAGCGGCTCACTTCCTGCAATATAGAGACGCATCACACTTACTCCATCTTTTACAGTTAACCAATGAATTAAAGAAATCCATCATTGAAGCAGTCAGTTCAAGGTCCAGAAAGATTAAGGACTTGTCTACAGTTAAATTTTCTTAGAGAGATTGAGAAGAATATTAGAAATAGAAAGTTCCACAGCAAAATCATATGAGGTTCAACTGTGCTCTTTAATGGGCTTGTGAATACCTTTCTATAAATAGGAGATAAATGTATATATATCCAGGGGGTCTTGAAAACAGCATCCATATAGAAATATTAGCATCACTAGCATTCACGTAAAGTAAGCCAACAGCAATTTAGATTGTGACATCCAAACTAACCCAGTCCATTAGATCAGATGTGAACTCACTCAAGAATCACCAGTTGCACCAATTCAAAGATGAAGAGCATGATACTTCCAAGAGCAAAGTATAAGAAACAAGCAGTTTCTGAGGATAAAGATACATAGTTACCAAAGAAGCAGCAGCAAGCATGCAAAACAATGCGTAATAGAACAAATGGCAGATCATAACAAGTGTGGAAAATTTAAGAGAAACAAATATTATTTAGGAAAAAAATTATAAAACCACCAAAACATCCAAATTGCTAGTCTGTTTTGTTATGCTTGAGATGTTATATCAAATTGCTGGAGAAAACACACACCAACATAACTGGTTGGAAATGTTTACAATTACTTTTTGGTTGAAAAATGCTCAGTCACACTCACACCATCTAATTTAAAAAGCTTAAATTTACAGATATAGTTTAGTCTGTTATATTTATCATATAAAACTCCTCTCACTTGAGAATTGAAAATTAGAGATTGGAGATGCAATGAGTGCACACAGGGATTCAAACTCAGGATCCCATACTCTGATATACCTGTCCAGGTTTATATTATAATTGACTGATCTAAAAGTTTAAAACGTATAGGTTCGGTATGAGTTATTATATTTATTATTAAAAAAAAAGGTTTTAGCAAGTAGCAGTAGTAGATGGTCAAAATCAAATTTCACTAACGAGCAATTCGCTTCAATGGCAGTAACCAGCAATTTAATTGTTCTATCATGAGCGTTAAAATTTTATTAGTACTCACACGCCTCATCTCATTCGTTTAATATCTGATGAGTCCTTTTCCATAGAGGAGACGCAGTGTTAGGACTACCAGCACTGATCAGATTCCTATCCCTTTACACGTAAAAAAGAGTCCGATTGACTCAGCAATCAAAGCACAATAAAATGCCTTACTATATGTTCGCTGATGCACTTTTATTTTTGTTGATCCAGGATAATCGAATCGTAGAAAAGAATATGCATATGCTTCTTCTCCTGCCAGCATCCACTAGATAAGCCAACTCTACATCTACTACAAAGCTCGGAAGATGAATTTCGACATATTTAGAAGATAAGAATAGTATGGAAAAAGAAGAAAAAGAAAAAAAGACCTGAAAGAGATGTTGGGGGAGATTTGCATGTAAGAGGCTATGAAGTGATTCGTAGCCACATAGCGAACCATCACCTACCGCTTTGCTTTCATCTTTGACTTGGCCCCCGCCATTTTTCTTCTCAATCAACTGCCTATTCTCCATATCTACTTAGGTTTTGATCCAGAGATAGAGAGAGACAGAGGGATAGCGAGATGTGTATTGGTATTTTATGATATGCTGTTTTAGTAGATGTGGCCGATCAAACTCAGTTCATCAGAGCCGTCTCAGCTTTTCTGTCAACTTGTTTTTTTAAATTCGCTTTTAGACATCCATGCCAAGTTTGACAGGCATGATACCAAACTAAAGATATTAAAATTAGACAAAAATAAAATTTTTTAACAAAAATACCAAACTAAGAAGCCGTAGCTGCCACCACCATTATTACCACCGCCGTTGCCATCACCACCACCAATGTTGCCACATCCTCTACTGCCCTCACCATCTCTAGTACATTAATACAATATCTTATACTGTAAGAATTTTATACTACAAATAGTATAAGAGAATTGTCTTATTTGGCATTCTTAGTAAATATTTTTTAGTTTTTACAACTAAACATTATTTAAAAAATGGAAAAGTTCACAATAACCATGAAATTTTAAATATCATAAATAAACTTTTCAATTTTAAAAAATTAATAATATGAAGAATATTTAACTTTTCTAATTAAAAAACAAAAACACAAAAAGTTAAGTTTGAGGAGTATTGTGTTTCTACATCAATATAGAAACTTTGGGCTATACATAACTTGTAAAGTTATTGCTAATTTATCAATTCTTTTAGGATGGTAAAATGTTTAAAAAGTTTTAAAAATTAACCAGTTATAGATAGATCTACAAGAGCTTGGCTCACGAGGCGTTCGCAAACAAACTCATCAAGGGCTCATGAGCTAAGCTCGTGAACAGGTTCTATAAGAGCTCGCTTAATATATATAATATTGATATTATATCATTAATATAATATTATATTATAAATATAATTAAAAAATAATTATATATACTAAACGAGTTGAGCTCAAGCTTGTTTAGTTAAACGAGTTGAGCTCAAGCTTGTTTAGTTAAACGAGTTGAGCTCAAGCTTGTTTAGTTAAACGAGCTGAGCTTGGGCTTAAAAAAGCTTAACGGGCTGAGGCTAGAGCCTGCATTTTCCAGGCTTGTTAAAAGCCTGTCAAACCCGTTAAAAAATAAACGAGCAGAGCTCGAGCTGGCAAAAACCCGACTTGACCAGGCTCGTTTGCACCCTTAGTTATAGAGAATTAGGTTGAAGTTGGCCCTACATGTAGGCTAGTTAGTTATATATGCATTGCATATTATAGGTATAAAATATAATTAAAATAAAAATGATTTTTAAATAATATATACATAAGTTAATTTTCATTAATTCAAAGAAACACGTAGTTTTACGAAAATTGTAACATAGGATTAGGTAATTAAAAGGTAGTTTAAATCATAATTAGGCTTTAAAATAGTAAAAACCCTAACTATTTAAACCTTATGTAATAAAACTAGAAAACAAAGCCCTATAATTAGGAATTCTAAGTCTGCAATAGTATCCATGACACCTAATTTAGCTAGCATATAGATTTTCACTTAAAAATGTTACAAAGCATGTCATTATAATAGTTTACCACTGCACATACCAGTTGAATCCAAAAAATAAGAAAATTATACAGTTCACTACACAAAATAAATTGAATTCAGCTATCAAAGTCATTATAACTTTTTTATTTCACCAACCATTCACACTTTTCAATTTTAGAAAACTTTACTTTGAAGGAAAGCTTAGTCATCAAACTCCGTAACTCCTCCAGTCTTAAAATCCATATCTCTCTTAATCGTTAGTCGTTTCTATAATTGCAAGCTAATAATTTCATGACCTTGTATTCTAAAAAATAAGAGTAAGCTTGATAATATTCTATTAGTTTATATATAGTTTTATATGAACACGAACATCGAAAAACTCGACAAAAGTGCAAAATTAATTGGTTCATTGGTTTTTTACATGAGTGTCTTAGTTTAAAATGACATAAACATACTCCTTAAGTTTAGAGAAACATTTTCTCTCGTGTTTTAGGTGAAAATCTTAACTAATCAAGCCAACCATCACATTACTTCAAATAAGACGATATGAGACCATGGTGACTAGGAATTTCAATGATATATTGTTCTTTCTATATGTACAGTGTGTATTGATGTTTATTTACTATTTGTAGCATGATTTATACTTGTGATATTCCTTAAATATAGATGGTGGAACTCTAATCATCGATGTACCTTTTGGTGCGATGGCTTAGAATTTATTAGAACTCTAAAATAGAAGCGTGTTTAATGGAGAGCAATCCTAGATGGGTGACCTCCTGAGATAGCTAGCACCAAGGACAAAACCGTGTGGCATTTGCCAAAACGGATAATTCCTCGACAAGCAGAGTTCCGAGGACTTACTGGTATCAGAGTAGTTCACTAGCTGGATGTGGAGGAGTATCCTCCCTGTTTGGTGTTTGAAACAAAAAAATGATGATGACGTCAGTTTTATAAGTGGGGAGTATGTGATACCCCTGAAATATAGGCTGTAAAACTTTAATCATCAATGCGTTTTTTGGTATAATGGCTTAAAGTTTATCAAAACTCTAAAAGTTAAGCGTACTCAGTGGAAAGCAATACTAAGATGGGTGGCCTCCTATGAAATAATTGGCACAAAGAACAAAATTATATAGTGTTTAGCCAAAGCAGACAATACTTCGGTAGACAGAGTTTTGGGGCATTACAATACTGTTATTATGTTATTATCAATTTACAAATTGAAAGAGTTGAAACCAACTTTGAAATACTAAATATAGAAGAAAAAATTTATGAAGAAGGAGATTCATGTTTGGTTGGTACAATTACACAATCCTACTACTGATCTAAGCCCACTATTTAACCAGCTTCCCCTTGTAGTCTAGCTGTGTAACCCTTACAATCCACCTAGCCTTTAGCTAATATAAATTGTTGACCTTTCTCTAAATATTTGGTAGGTACCATATCAGTCTAATCTTGGATTGACAAACCAATCCAACTTGCAAATTCCTTACTGGCACTCGGTGAACTTGTTTATCCCTATCTAGTTTGATTTTGACTCTCTAAATATAGATAAATTTAATTAAAATTTTCATTTAAGCTAAAATGAATAATAATTACCATTAAATTCAAGTGATGGAATACAATATCAATTGAAAACCCTAAACTTCGAATAGTAAATGGGTATAGATTAAGATACGACCATTAGATTTAAAGAAATATGCCTAATTTTCATATTATTTAATGAAAAGAAATATTGATGAGAAACTTTGAGTAATGATTCTAGGGATTACACAATAGTTACCTTACCAGCCAAGGTGGAAATTCTGAGAAGAATCAATAATGTTTTTCTATACCCACAAAGGTAATTCCAACTTAGAAGGATAATAACCAATGTTGTGATGTTTGAGATTGAATTGCTTCAATGTAAATCATGTTTCTCTACATGATCTTATTTGAATTGAGTTGTATATTGATCGATCACACTCAAACTTGTATTCACTATTGGATTATGAAAAAAAAAAAAAAACTGGACATGAATTCCATGGAACAATCTAAAATCTTTACTCGAATTAAATGATCTATATTCTGATTTTTGACTTCATGGAACGATCTAAAAGATCAAGAGAAATTGTGAACTGCGAAGCCATGTTGGGACCATCCTTTTGGGTCTTATCGCAGGTCTTTAGAGATCTTAGCCCGGAACTATATTTAAGGTGTTATAAGCCACTTTCAATATGCATTTAAGGTATTCATGAGGTAAGAGAATTATTTAGATGCCTGAATCTAAAACTACATTTAAGGTATCTTACAACCTACATTTAAGGTACCCCAGGACTTGCAATATAAGTGAATTGATATTAAACGGCTTGGACGATGATAGAAATGTGAATTCTCTAAACTAAGGTCAGAAGGGGTTCCTTATTAAGTAGTAATGAAGGAATTATACTCTCATCTCACTGAGCCATGACTTTTGATCATCTTCCTATAGAGTAATTCACCTTGTAGGTACACAAAGACAAGTTTATGACTTAGCCAAACAAACCACTTTGGTAAGTCTAACCACTTTTAGGATCTCGGGATTTTTGTAAAGGGAAGTAGAAGTAATCATTGCCCTTTTGCTATGTTTTAGTTATGAAACCATTTAATAGTTGTACTTAGACTTTCACTGTCATATATAGTTTCTTTAAGTCAAACTTTGAGTGTTTTGTATAACAACTCTTAAAATGCCACTAAACTAGCTAAATGTGAATGATTTAAATATCATCTATGCCTCTATTAGACACTTTGTAGGTGCTATATGGGTCGAATAAGTATTTGTTGCAGGTTATCACAACTAAGGTAGCATTTGAGGTGTGACACATTTTCCACCTACCTATCTATTTATTTTGTACATCTAACTTCTTGAATTTTATTTTATTTTTAGGACTTGTGAGTATAGATGCAATCGGTTGGGTTTTAGACAAATCATATGAACTCGACCTGTTACCTTATAGAATTTACTAAACTCGACCTTATAACCCTATAGGGTTTAATACTATATCCAAACCCGTCTTATAGGTTTACTTTGATAACCCAAAACATAATCCTGTAACCTTAATTTTTTTTAATCTATTTTTAAATTTTAATAATAAATTCAAGAGAAGTCGTGCAAACTGTGATAATGTATTATATTAATATATAGTCTTAAATGTTTTTACATTTATACCCCTTCATTAGTACTACTTTTTCTATATATATATATGTGTGTAATAATCTTTAATTATTTACTTACATGTTTCGTTCATTGATATCTTTTATAATATACATTCATAGAATTAAATGATAGAGTTCATATGATGTTAACACAATTTATAAATATATGATTATTATATTAATTTATGAAAAATTATGTTACAATAAATTTATTATTTTAGTTAATATAATTGTGGCATATTTGGATGAAACATTTTTCTCATATTTTGATGATCTTTATGTCTATCCCCCATTTTCGATCTTGTCACAAAATTCAAATAATTCTAGATATACTTAGAATTGCAGTATTGCAAATTTAAAATACAAAAATATTCCAAGGAGGATGTTGATAAATATTCATACATAATATATGGATGATCTAATATTGGTGATGGTACTCTATTGTATGAGTACGAACTTATAAATTTGAAAATAATTAATTTATGATTTGAAATAAAAATACCTAGCTATAACTCTCAACTATCCTAGACCTATATCTTTTCAAATTTTCAGTAGCTTTAGTCTTTGTGAATTTTTTTCCCCTTAAATTTTAGTACTGAGTTATTGGCATCCATCCGAAATCTTATAGATTTGAACTAGACCCTAAAACCCTATAGGATTTTAGTTACATATCTAAACCTAATCCTAAGACTCTATAGGATTCTTAGTGGATTAGGAAGGTACAAGACCCTAAAATAATCTATCGGTTACATCACACTTGAGCTACTCGAGCTCAACTTAGCTTAAGCTTGGCTTAAATTCAATTTGTAAATGAGCTGGGTTCAAGTTCAAGCTCATAATAAAACCCATGTAGCTAAGTGAGCTAACCTTAAACCTAAATTCTTGAATTGATAAAAAGGTCGATCTCAATAACTTTTAAATGAGAAGAGATTACGTACTCAAGAGCTTTAAACGACTTAACTCAGATTGGTTCATCTACAGCCCTATTACTACTCATTCAAGAGCAATTCTGATCCTTACATACATAAGCCACATTCCGATATCGATATCATAGCATTTATTTTACAAATTTATCTTTATATTTTCAATGGTTTGTTATCCAGGTTTTAAGAAACTTGGTGTTTATGTTATGAAGTATACCATATGAATACCACATCACCAAAAAAGAAAAAAAAAAACCATTATTTAGTCGAGCCAAACTTTTGAAGGCCAGAACTCACAGCTAGTTAAAACTTTACCGACTTAGACTAACCAACTGAGCTTATATGAGCCTAAAAAATACAAACTCAAGCTCGAACTTGATAAGAAAAACAAAGTTTGGGCTCGGTTTTCTCCCAAATAAAGCCCATAAAGCTCTTATAGATGATAGATGGAGATGGAATTTTTTATAAACAATGTGAACCTAGTGTCAAGTAATTTTGTACTCACATAAAGTCCCACCTGGGAACACTCCATATAAAAATATAACTTACTAATAAATAACACAAATGGTTAACCAATAGCAAAAAGACACACTAATAAAGGCATACCACACAAGGCATGATGCCAAAGAAATGGAAAATTGAGGAAGAGGTTTCTTTTATAGGTTAAAGCACATGTGCTCTTATCAAATAAACAATGTAGGACAAGAAGCATGGGATAAGGATAACTCCAATGCCTTTGTGTCCTACATGGGAAATTTGAGAAAACAACCCATCTCTTTCTCTCTATAAAAGTATGTTCTTCATTAATGTTTAATATTTCAAGTTTTCATTGATTTCAATATTAATTGTCAATAATAATTCGCTTTGACTATATAAATTAACAAATTAATATATAAAAATTATAAATTTACATATAAATAAATAAATAAATTAATTAAAATTCAAATATAAAAATAACATATTAAGATATATTATAACATAAAAAATATTTAATATATTATATAAGCTCACGAGTAGGCTTGCGAGCCTGATATAAAAGCTCGAGCTTGACCCATTTATTTATCAAGCTCGATTCATTTATATCCCTACTTATTTCTTAACCTTCAATTATTTTGATTTTCATGTTTATATTCTAACTTGATGGTGAATTATATGGCTAACTAAAAATATTAAAACACACCACATAAGGATTATTAAATTATAACCCATTGACAAGATCAAATTAAACACAAACTTAATCGAAAATCTTATAATCGCTAAAGTGCAAAAACTTAATTGCAATGAAAACCTATATGTGATACACCTAGTTTGTAATAAAGACTAACTCTTGAGAATTGAGTCCTATAAATTGCACCAAAGCTCTACTTAATAGGGATTGAACAAGGTTGATCCTGGTTATTCTTCACTTAAGATGGTTATTAGTGGTTTCTAATTTCTAAAGTTGAAGATGAGTGTTTAATAGATATATGTACTATTCAAGTGTTTTCTACGTTATAAAAGTAAAGGAAAAAAGTTTGGAGGGTGGTTAGGTCATGTATAATTCTAAGTAAGATTAGAAAGAGCGATACTTGGTAGGAAAAAAGAATATACAAGGGTTAGTCAATGAATGACTAGAGACACTTATATAAGATAAAAGGAGCAATTATAGATTGCTTGAAGTTTATAACTAGCTCCCACTAACTCCTTCACATAGGCGCATCATACCTTATAATTAAAAGGAAGCGAGAAAGTGTGGAAGGATTAAAGAGTGGGATATTTCTTCAAATGAAGACTGGGGTAAGGTAATGTCCTTTATATAATCTTTCTTAGTCTTATAATTTCAAAAAACATCCCATACAATTCTAGATTCCTCCCTTTCTTAAGGTTAGATGTAATGAATCTTTGGCATTGAAATAACTTTTAAATGCAGTTTCCTTAGAAACTTGTTTGCAAGTTTCAATCTTTTTGTATGAGTATTGTTAGGTAACTCAGGTAATTCTATTTGGCATGAGCTCATTGTGGTGTTCCTTTGCTTTAATCTAACTTAGAGTTTACTTGAACAAAAATATATTTTTTAGCATTAACTTGCTACTTTTAAGTCCATGAAATATGTAACTTTCTCATCGAGTCTCTATTCATTTCGTATATGAACCTTTAACTTCAAGCTTGTCCTAACTCTACAAATTTGTCTCTCTTGATATTACTCGAAACATCTTATAATCTATATTCAATTCGTAGCATTTAATAACTGACAAACTAAAATGATCTAGACATTGATCATAAGAAATTAAAATCAAATAAAGTTGATGAAATTCAATTGGGTTCATCTACGGATTTAAATTGCTAAATTCTTCAAATTTCCAAATTAGCCTCAATCTGAAAACCGAAATTTTGAAAATAAAATTTCAAAAAAAAATTCAAATGATGAAATAAATTTAAATATAATTTAATACTAGTTGTTTAAATGAAAATTTGTATAAGGAAAATCAAAACAATGATGTTAGGAGCTTTGGTATTGCAAAATTACGATTTTACTTCAATTGGGAACTTACGTGAAATAAAGATTCAAAATTGTAGTTAAATTAGATTTATTTGGATATTCAAATTATTATTAGCCTAAGAGGTTAACTAAAAGCCCTAAATTGCTAAAAGCTAACTATGGTCCTCATACATGTAAGTTTTAAGCGCATATATCATGCTATGTGGAAAATCCCTAAAGGAGGTCTTTTTCCCGTTGTCTAAAACCCTAATTCCGCCCTTTCCTTTTTCCCTATAAATATTTTTTTTCCCTTTTCTGTCTCCTTCCCTTTTAGAAACCCTCACAAGACCTAAGGTAAGGTTTTCTAATACCATATCATCTTCTTAGTACTAAATAAGTGGAATTAGCAAAAGTATAGCACTAATTAGTTTATGTAATGTCTTTTACATGAGGAAATAGAGAGGATGAAGTAGTGTTGAAAGAGGATGGAGATCCAGTATCACAAAAAAAATTGTGTAAAGGTAAGCATGAGATTTTAAGATGTTGTAATGTGAATATTTTAGTATTTTAACATAAAAACTTACTTGGGTTAGTTGATACTTGCTTGGAGTGTCAAGAAACCATGTTTTGGAATGATTTTGGACCTTAAATTCTCTTCCTAGTTAATGTAAGTGAAACAATCAATTAGAGCAAGGTAAGACATCAAAACTAACTTATTCTCATGAGATTATGATGATTTTGGAGTTGCATCTTGTATGGTGGTGTTAAATGGTGTTTTAGGAGTGTTTCGGGGTTGGGTTTTGTTATAAGTTGATGTTAGTAATGTAAAAATGATGAAGACTTGATAAGCATATTGGAAAATTTCAAAAAAATCATGAAGAAATTTAGGTTGCTATTAAAACTAGATGTTTTAGGCTTTCAGCTTTAATTAATTGTATTTTAATAAATGGGAGATGAAAATAGGTGAGTCTAAGTATGATACGATCATCAAATACCTTTAAGATCACCAAAATTTGTCCAAAAAATGTTTTCGATAAAAATCAAGTTTGAGCATGGAGTATCGCAAACCTAGAAAAGCATGGCATGGCTACGAGGCCGTGTTCTGCTCGTGGCTTTCCTTTCCTTCGAAAACTCAAGAAATAAGCTTTCCCAAAAGAGCACGACATGAACACGAGGTCGTGTTCCCCTCGTGCTTTTCTCTATTCTTGAAATTGCTTTAAAACTCAGAAGAACACGAGGGGATACGTGCAACCATGTTCCCCTTTGCTTCTTTCTATTCCTCAAGCACGCTTGAAACCATAAAGACACGAGGGGATACATGCAGCCGTGTTTCTCCCATGCTTCTCTCTAAACCCCAAATAAAGAAATAACACGCCCAAAACACGACTGACCTATCCAGCTATGTACTAGAACATGGGTGATACGTCCCCCATGTACCAGTCATGTGCTTTTTCAGCCCTTTCATAACTTCATTTTTTCTCATCCGAATCACATGAAACTTGATATGATTCTTTCCTTAACCATAAGTAACATTTGAAGACCTTCCAGATACATATTTAGCAAACACTAATGCCCTAATCACGGTATATATCATTTAAACATAGCTTCACTGAAAATGAAAGTAATTCATACTTAATAATTTGAATAGGATACTAATGACTATATGAGATTTTGGGACTTTAGGAATCCATTCTTGAAAGGTCAAGAATCGAGACCTACAAAGTACAGCTCAGTTAAGATTAGTTAACCTAAGCCTCAAAACCGACCTTAACCTACATAACTAACTAGATAATTTGGCTAAATGAAACAAATGATCATTTACACATTATCTTTGAGTAGATAGGATTAAACTAAAGTGACTTAAATGAAAACAGACTAGATAATACTCAGAGGGGGAGGTGTAATTGAGTATATAACTTAAAACGCAAAATAATTAATTTTTATGCAAAGATCAAATTAAACTTTAATTTTAGTGGATATCATTAAAACATATTATAAAGTGGAAAATAAAAGAGACAGGGATAGAAAAATTAAACTTAGATTTAACATGGAGTTCAACCCATTTCCTACTTTCCATGATCATCAATTGCATCCAATAGAGGACTTCACATACTTTATTGATCACAATCACACATGCTCAAGCTGAGCAATACACCGCTTATAACGTACTGGAAATAAAGTATTTCCTTTTCTCACAAGATGCTAGAGAATAGAGCATTGAAATGTTTTTCTCTCTCTTTACAGATTTTTCAAGTTGATGAAGAAGAGTACAAAGATAATGAGAGATTTTTCTTATTTGTATGTTTGCAAAGAAAAGCTCTTAAAGAGATTTCTCACTTCACAAATCTTTTTCTTTTTCACCACGTCTCTCTTAGAATCTCTAAGGGAACGTATATTTATAACCTTCAAACATTTAAAATATCTATTAGAGATAACGTCTTAAAATTGTAAAGCATTAAATACACGTAACAGCTTTTTTATGCCACATTGGGTCTATATTTTAAACTATTACGTCATAATGTGTCACGTCTTATATTTGACCCTCAATCAAGTTTGTGCTTTTTTAAGTCTTGAATTCAAACTTGTTGTGCCCTGATGAACGTCCATCTTAACCTATTGCGTCTTGGATTTACCCCTCAAACAAGGTTGCCCATCTTTGATCTCGTCGAGCTTGAGACTTGATCTTGTTGTACCTTAGTGAATGAACTCATCAAGCCCTCAACATGACCAGCAACCAAAGCTATGCTCTTTGATCTCGTCAAGCATGAGACTTGAGCTTATCTAGCCTTAAATGTATAGACTCATCGAGCCCTCAATGTGACTCACGGCCAAGGTTGTACTCAAGAATTTTTTACTACCAAATCCTGCATAATCTCTAGAGAATAATATATAAAAAACATATATTTTCTAGCATATTGTTCATCATCTTGTTCGACTAATTAAGTATAGTTTAACACAGTTAAATAGTTAATTGTGTAACAAATTATCTCATCAAAATCCATATTAAACATACAAGTTCAACAATCTTCCCCTTTTGATGAGTACAATTATGCACAATTAACTCCTTTTCAATTAACCATATTCTCTCTCAAATAAGCATCCAGGTGTCAAAGAAATTTTGTTCAAATTTGATTTTAAGACTTGATGCTTAATTCTAGGAAAACGCAGGTTACACTTAATTCATCATTTTTCTCCCCCTTTGGACAGATAAACAATATTAAGCACTATTCGGTAGTTAATTTGTGCATTCAATATATCTCTCCCCCTTTTGAACTCATTAAAAAAAAAATCAACAACACAAATTAGGTGCATTCAATATATCTCTCCCCTATGTATTCACCAAAAACATGCTCCATGCATATTACTTGTACGTACAACGTACCTCTCCCTTTGTACTCATAAAAAAGAAGAAGACATACTTAGAACATTTCACATAAAGAGAGATACACAAGCAACACTAAGCATATTCAAACATCCAAAACCAAGTTTTAGCAAGAATTTGATTTGAGCATCCAAACAAAACATCTTGTCTAGAAAATTACAGAATAAATTTAATAAATCATTTTTACTTTATATTTTTCATAGGATTTTAGGCTTGATTTGTTAACAATTTCTGAAAATCATGCAAAAATAAAGAGTAACCAAGTGTTTTAATGCAAATTTGGAGCAAAAACAACAAATAAAGTTAAGAATGCAAAAGTAGAGCCTTGGAAAGACACAACCAAGGCCAAATAAAGAAAAAAGACAGTAAAAATTGGTCTATCGAGCCTCAACTGCTAGCCCTCGACATGACCCTCAACTTCAGTCGAAGTGATCGAGCATCATTATGAAAAAAATACATTGTCGAGCCTCAAAGTCGAGCCTTAAAACTCAACCCTCGATAATTATGTTGACAAGACCAATTCTTCATAAGAATTACCTCAAGCTTCAACAATTTAACCCTCGACTCTCTCAATTTTACCCTCGATAGAGCAATGGACAAAAATGCACAGTTTACTTAGAAATTTTCTGAATTCGAGCCCGATCTTGCTTAATACAAGCCTTGACCAACTGAACACGTGACCCTCGATGAGTGTTTTCACAAATCATATGCGCGCATGAAAAGTTATCAAATTCTATTAGAAAGAATCTATCGAATCTGCCACGTGTCAAATAAAATGGTCATGTTTTCTGTGCCTAGTAGTCTATAAATAAACGTGCAAATGTATATTGTAAAGTATGTACCAACAATGTAAATCAGTATTAACATAGAGTAGCTTTCTAAAGGATTTTTGGGTAAAAGAACTTCTATTTGTAATTTCTATGAATTTTTGAGCAATTAATTGATCAATCTTTCAAATTTGTTTTATTTCTTCTAATTTGTGCTTATTTTGATAAATCCATGGAGAAATAAACTCCTACAACTTAGGGATTACGAATCAAATTCCTGATTTAATCTGGTTTTAAATGCACTTTCAAGTAAATTTGATTGGGTGTTTGTAATTAGCAACTTGAATTTAACTTGTGGTTTTTAAAAGAATGGTGCACTCTTTTAGATCCATGATTGATTTTAATTGAATAGATCGAGTGTAAGCCTCGAAAAATTTCGATAAATAATTTCAAGATGAACTTTGAAAATAAACCCTAAAAATCACTCCAAATTAAAACCGAATTTCAACTAGTCCAAAAACACGAACGAATTCAGAAACTTCTTAATCTTGAGAAAATGAAAATCTTTAAAAATAAAATAAGAACACAGTGGTCTTCAAATTCAAAATCACTACGCACAACAAATTCCATACGTGACTCCGATTTATAAAATTGGGCAATATAGATAAAAAAAAACGAATTATTAAAAAGTAAATAATGATTAACTTTCGGAATTGAAACCCAATTCAAAAATTCCGAAAACGTAGATATTAAATACTTAACAAAAAAAAATTTAAAAAAATTTCTCAAATTAAATATGTTGTATAAACATAAATATCAGTTTCCATATTGGCAAAGGCCTAAACCAAAAAATCACTCGAAACCCTAACCGAAATACTATGTAAGTCCGACAATCTAGTGCCCCTAGCCCTAGAGGCCGAGATATAGTTTAAATATAGAGAATAGCTCATAGTAATATAAGTTTGTTTAAAAATATCAGATTGGTAAATTTTTGACCTATTTCAAACTCGTTCGGATACAGACTTCGAAAAGCGTGTCCCGGGGCTCGAGATATCAAAAACATACCAATAGTACCATTAGACTCGTAATTTCATAAGATTTCTAAATATATCAGTTATAAAATTTTCGGGTTATAAAAGTTACAGTTTAACCTTTTTATCGTATTTCCATTATTACCGGTAATTGAATAGTCTTTTGATACTATTCATTTTTATTTCACTATAAAATTTTATTATTCTTATAAAGCCTTATATTTGTAGATAAATATTTTATATGTTATAGAAAATTTAGTTTGTCTAAAATTTAGTTCGTTTCGGGTCTTTACGGGATCAGATTCTGTTTAAGGCCCGATACTAAAAATAAAATAAATTAATTTAATAATTGAAAAATATTTTAAAAATATTTATATTTTCATAAAATAATTTTTTAGAATTTTTCGGGTTATAAAAATATTATTTATAGCTCATATTCGCGTATTTTGATCATACCGGTAACATAATTGTTAAAATACTAAAATAATTTAAATAATTATTTAATTTTAATTATGAAAAATCTGCTACAAATATTTGAAATAATTTTTCTAATTTTATTTTATTTTGTTTTATTTTATTAAAAAGTACTTTCACAACCCACATCTTCAAGTACACCTTACACATATCACTTTCTTTTCACTTCAATCTTTTCACACATCATTATATCTATTCATGGCAGATTTTTGACACCTTTTTGGCTGCCATTGTCTTTCATTTACTCCATTTTGACCAAATTAATTATTTTTCCACTCCTTTTTAAGAAAGTTACATTACATATTTATTACACAACTCAAATTCAAGTCAAATTTCATCAAACCTCTCTCTCCTCCCTCTCTTTTCACGTGCAGCAGCCCCCTCCCCTTTGGCTGCCCTTGTTTTATTTTTTTCTCTCTTTTACTCAATTAATACACTCATTTTCTCTCTCTCCTTCATTTACTCACTTTCCCTCTTTCCTTCTTTAGTCTTTCTCTCTCATTTTTCCTCTCTTTCTTTCTTCTTTCTCTCTTGTTCTTACAAAAACCTTGCTGCCCCAATTTTTTTTGGAGCTCCCACACATATTTCTTGAAGATTTCTTAAGTAAACCTTCTTTTTTAGCTTCCATAGGTGATATAGGTAAAGAATAATGAGAGTTTCATGCATCAAATGACATTCCACTAGCTTAAAAGCTAAGGATGATGATGCCAAAAATGAAACACTCCTCTTCTCCATTATTATTATCTTGTATTATTATTATTATTATTTTCTTGTTTAAAGTTGTTATATTTTGTAGATCTAACTTTTCGTAGCTTTGATTTTTATTTATGCTATAGATCTTGCTATTTAAGTTATTATTCTTGTTATTACTTATGACCTATGCATATATTTCTCATTCATATGTGTTCATGCATTTAAAACTAGTTTAGAAAACTAGATCTAGAGTTTTGAGTTCATAAGATGCATTAGACTTTGTTTTATGTTCATGGATGACTTGTAATAGCATGATGATGGTAGGAAAGTTGTAGGAAACTCAAGATCTATTTTATTTTCAACAAAAACAACTTTTGAAAATTCGGATGAAAATGGAACCATATTTAGAAAAGTGGTTTTTCAACTTCAAAATGTATATTTTTTTTCATTTAAAATGAAGGGCTTAGGGTATAGACAACATAAAGAATGATTTTGATAAGTAAAGTTTAGATCTATGTTCATATTATGTGTAGATCTTAGATTTGAACTTGAATAAAAGTAGTGAAATTCGTATTTTGGCAAGACTCATATTTAAAAACCACTTTCCAAGTGTCAAAATGTAATTTTTACTTAAGAAAATGAAGGCTTAATGTATGAATATCATCAAGACTTCTTTTTACAAGAATCTAATGTGATTTTCAAAAGTTATTTTCAGACAAAAATGTCATTTTCGGATTTTGGCCAAGGCATATTTTAAAAACATGTTTCCAACTCAAAATGAAGTTTTTGTTTAAGAAATGAAAGGTTCTTAAGATAGGATATGTAAGGAATGGATTTTCATAAGCTTAGATAGATTTTATCAAAAGATGACCAAAAATAAATTTTGTAAATTCGATCCCAACCAAGACCAATTTTTAAAACCCATTTATCAACTCAAAAACTCATGTTTTATGTGAAAAATGAAGTATATAGATAATATGTATCATTAAGTAGTGATTTTATAAGTTGAAATGAGTTTTGATGAGATTAATGTATAAAACAAGAAATAGAATCAATGGGAAATTTTGAGTTAGTAGTCAATTTGTGAAATTCGTAATTTTGAATGAAGCCATAAGAACACCTATTATCCAAGCTCAAAATGAAAGTTTTATGTAATGAATGGAGTCCTTAAGTAATAGGTACCATAAAGTCTTAAATTTTAATGCATTAAACAAGTTTTTCCCAAAGAAATCATTCAAAAAGTGAATTTTCTAAAAAACGATTTTTGAGTAAATCATATTGGAAAACATATTTGCAAAGTGTAAAATGCAAATTTTTGTGTAAGAATGAAGTCCTTAATGTTATGTATGATTGAGCCCTAATTTTCTAAATATCAAATGACTTTTACTTAAAGGAATTACTCAAAAAAACTAATTTTTGTAAAATTCGGATTTTGGAATCAACCCCACTTGAAAACATGTTTACCAAGTGTAAAATGGAAATTTTTATGAAGAAATGAAGGTCATAAGTAGTATATGTAATGAAGACTCAATTTTGACAAAAATAATTATATTTTCTTAAGTAACAAATCCAAAACAAATGGAAATGATTAAAGTTAGAAAACTAGATTTTCAAAAAGTAGTTATAGTTGAAGTCTTGCAAAATAAGGAGTTCCAAATTTTCTTTTACCAAAAATCATCAAGATCATGCATACATGAAACTCATTTCATGCCATTCATGTTAGGAAATCACTCATATTGTATGTATAGCTAATTTATATAGTAGGAACATTACAAGCATTTACGAAGCTATTTTTCGGAAATTGAAATTGTTACTGTCCTAATCTGATATGACCTTTTCGAAGCTTCAGTGTTTTCAAAACTTAAATCTAATATTATAATTAGGTAGATCTTTTGAAGTAGATAGAAATTGATATATAATTTGCGAGATTCCGAGTTAAAATGACCAAGTTATGGCCGTTTTAAGTTGGAATTCCCGCTTAGGACGCGAATTACGAATTTGATAGTTCGTATGAAGTCGTTGGATTAGTTTGAGTTGAAATACTTATTAGAGTATTTCTTCCTTTTTAGGTGATCCCGAATTCGACGATTCCCTACCACCGGGTTATTATTACTAGAAGACCTGTGATCCAATGACCGAGTGGGTTTTCTCCTTGTTTTGTTACCTTGATGTGCTTGTTAGTTGCATTAGATTATAGAAATAAGATAAAAATCGATATGAATGGGGATGGGTTATATGATGAGGCTGTGAAATGTATGCCAAGAAATACTAAAGCATATCGAAACCACGATTTGATTGTATAACTACACCGTTCATATTATTTCAGTTATGTGTATGATATTGGCTGGTCACTCTAAAGAATGTATAAATTTTGACCTAAGAAAAAAGTAAATTGATCATGCATCGCATCGGACATATTGCATTTGGTAGCGTGCTACTCCTACGCAGGTCGATCGGTATGGTCCGAGGACTCGTTTGGATAATGAGACCCGGGATCAGAGCTCATTCATAGGAAACTAAGGCGCATCGGGATGCATTCCATGTGTAAGCCTAGTCGAGGCGAGTGCTATGAGCCGAGGGCTTGGGGACTAGCCAGTCGTGTAGACTTTAATACCATCCCTAACCCAAGATACGGAGGGCGTAAATCCGTTCTGTGTGTGGGTTCCGATACCCATACATAATTGCTTGTTCACGTGTTTGTTCATGCATAGCATATGATTGATTAATGCTTACTTGTTCTGGTACGAACGTTCGAACAGGAGAAGTACGCCATGCTAATGTGCCTTAAGGGAATTCTCACTAAGCTAGTGTAGCTTATACCCTATAGTTGTTTAAATGAACAGGTTATCTCAAGAATGCAAAGTGGGGACTGAATTGGTTGGAGCCGGGTATGACTCCGGGATTTCGGCAAAGAATACGAATGTTTGAAGTTATCAGCTAGTTTTATGATTTGTCTTGTAATAGTTTATGTAGGGAAGTTTGTGGATGAATGTAATCGAAGTTGAATGATTGTATTTTGAAGTATAGTGATTTGTATCTGAAGTATAGTAAATTTGTATTTTCTTTACATTGTTACTCAGTTGTATCAACATAAAATGTATCATTCCGATGTGTTTTCCTTTATGTGTTAGATGCCTTGTACATAAATGGAAGCCTTCGCGTGACTGAAGGTGGTCATTCTTAGGCTTTAAATGTGTACGGCGACTGCCACGTTTAGGGTACCCTTCGGGGTGTGACATCGAGAGATCATTTAATTGAATAGATCTGTGTTGCTAATGGAGTTAACCTAACTACCTCTTGCCGAGGAATGGGTGAAGACTTTCTTTCACTTATTTTAAAAATTCATTAATTTGTCTTTTCAAAACAATGGGTTTCTATTCTTTTGCGGCTCTAATTGAAACTTCAGATTACCGGTTTTAGCTAGATCTAGAACTATTGACTTTGAGAGAAGCTTTAGTTTAAATTAGAGAATCCAGCGGTATAAACACACCATTTCAAACAGCTTTTAAGAAGTTATTGTTCTTAAAGAAATCATTATGATAAGGATTTAGTGAAGCAAACCTGAGCTACTATTTCATAGAAGTTACAAGCTTAATTCTCATTTTGCCCATTAAACATTTGTGAATATTTCTAACTTAGTGTATTTTTATTTTTCTTTATGATTTTCTAAAATCTTTCTTGGCTAGAAAATTAATGGGATTGAGAGTATATTATATGCCAATCATTCCCTTGGGACCAACCTAAATTATTCTCTATGCTACATTTGATGGGTGCGCTTGTCCTGTGAGATCGTAGTTATTGATTTAGAAAACATTTGTAAATTTGAAAAACCCAGTCAATGATCAGTGAAAATTGAACTTTGAATTTTACAAACACACGACACTCCAAACCAATGTTCAAACATATAACTGATTTTTACATATAGAACATATTACAAACATCACAAAAACATATATGAACATCTAATAGCTTCTTTAGTCATTAGATCAAGTTCTAGATTATCTCGTCTTCATGATATTTAGTACTCATCTTGCTTTATCATGCTTAAATCTTTTTGCAAAATGCAAAAATGATCCTCATTTAAGGGTTTTATAAAAATATAAGTAATCCGATTGTTTGTAACGACAAATTTCAAGCTGATATCTCCATTTAGAACATGATCTATAATGAAATGATGTCTAATTTTGATATGCTTGATCATTAAGTGTTATACTGTACTTTTAGTTGAATTTATAGCACTTGTGCTATTGCAGTGAATTGGAACGTTTTCATATTTCAAACCATAATCCAGCAAGGTTTGTTCTATCTATAAAACTTATGCACAATAGCTACTAATAGCTATATACTCAGCTTTGGCAGTACAAAATGCAATCGAGTTTTGTTTTTTTGAGTACTAAGATATGAGTTTCCAAAAAAGTAACATGTGCTGCTTATGCTTTTCCCAACCAAATTTGCACCTTGGAAAGTCGGCATCAAAGTATCTAACTAGATTAAAAGAGGTAAACTTTGGATACCATAAGCTAATTTCAATAGTGCATATAAGATACTTGAGTACGTGTTTTACTGCATGCAAGGTTTGTTTTATCTATAAAACTTATGCACAATAGCTACTAATAGCTATATACTCAGCTTCGGCAGTACAAAATGCAATCGAGTTTTGTTTTTTTGAGTACTAAGATATGAGTTTCCAAAAAAGTAACATGTGCTGCTTATGCTTTTCCAACCAAATTTGCACCTTGGAAAGTCAGCATCAAAGTATGTAACTAGATTAAAAGAGGTAAACTTTGGATACCATAAGCTAATTTCAATAGTGCATATAAGATACTTGAGTACGTGTTTTACTGCACTCAAGTGTAATTCTTTTGGGCAAGATTGAAATCGTGCGGATACACACATCAAGAACATGATATCAGGTCTAGAAGTTGTTAAATATAATATGTAAACCCTTAAATTTCATGCTAAGTTTATACTTAAACCCTAGAATTAGAGGTCAATTGGAAACCTTAAAAGTCAATGAACCTATAACAAACCCTAATGTTTAAATCCGATAATCTCGCGCTCTTAACCCTTAAGCACTGAAATTAAGATGATCATAGATAATAGTTCATAATAATATAGGGAAGCTTAAAAATATCATAACGGAATCAGTTTTTAAAAAACGTGTCTCGAGACTCGAAATAGTAAAAATATTTTGATAATACCATTAGATTAGTAATAACACAAGGATTTCAAAAATATCAATTTTATAATTTTTTGATAGCTAAAAATATCAGATATCGCATTTATACGCATACTTTTTTATTATCGATGGATTATTAGTCTTGTTTACTATTCATTGTCCTATTCTACTATTCACCTATCTCTACTTTTTCTTACTAACTATTCTTACTATCTATATACTTTTTTCTTTTCCAGTATAACCTTACATCTCTTATATCTCACATCTTAATCACTCTTCATTAGTAAAAATAAAAAAAAAAAGAGTAAAATTCACTCTCTCTTTCTCCTTCCTTCATGGCGGCACAACACACACACACATCTACACAATTATTTTTCTTTTTAAATTTATTTTTTTACATATAATTTTTCTCCACAAATTCTATCAATACCCTTTCTTCCTCCATTTCTTTCACATACTTCTTTTACATACCAAAACTCTCCCAAAATGACTCCACAAAAATCCTCTCTATTACTTTTTCTTCTTCTTCTAACCAATAAGTAATTATCCTAAACCTTCTTCATGTTCATGTAACTTAGTATGAACTTAGTGTATGTTTTCTAAAAACCCATAACAGGTTAAGAAAACAATAATTGGTTCATACTTTGTTCTTGTTCATGCATACATTCTTATACTTTTAGATTGTTATTAGATTATTTCTTATGTTCATGCAATTTAACATGAACATAGTGTGTGTTTTCTAAAGACCCATAAAGGTTAAGAAAGCAACATTATGTTCATGTTTTGTTCTTTTTCATAATTATGTTTTATTATCATGCTTTTACTATTATGCTTATATTATTATGCTCTTATTATTGCTCTTATTACACTCTTATTATGCTTTTTCTTTCTTTCTTTTTCTTTTTTTTTTCCTTGGAACTAGTCTATTCTTAGTCTCTAGTTGCCTTGATACTTGACCATATTATTATTCTTATATTACTTCTTATATACATACATATATATATATATATTTATCTTATTATGTGATATTATTCTTTTTCTCATAACTACATATTCATAAACATGCATGAACATATTGATATTGTCTCAACAAAAATAAAAAGGAGTTTTCTTAAATAAAGAAAAGGAAGAAATCTCTTTAAAGATGAATTTTTTCCATTTAAGAAATGATTTTTTCCATAAAACTTCAATTTTATCTTAGCAATTCTTTTCCAAAATTAAAAAAAATCCATCACAAGTTTTAGTAAAATAGTCCATTGGATTTCATCAAAGAATAAACAAAGTAAATTTATCACACACCCTCTTTTCAAACCAAAAAAATAAGAAGTTCTCTTTAAAACTCAATATGGTTAACACTTTGGTTAACAAAGGTTTCTCTTGAACTTATTTGTATCACCAACACTCTAAAATATTAAGGACTAGACATGTTTTACAAGATCGTCAAAAATTAACCATCTAGAGACAAATCTTGCTTATGAAGTAAAATTAATAAATAACTTAAAATATCGTTATTGTTTATTTTCAAGTGGACCTAACTTTGAAAAAATTAAAAACATATAAACAAATAACTACTTTAAGGAATTTTAGTCACTACCAAGAAATACTCAGAGAAACTTCACTTTTCAACCACTAGAAATAAAGTTGGTAGGAATCTTAAAAAAACTAAATTTCTTTTTGTAAAATTAAATTATTCTCGAAGGTTAAGAAATGAATTTGAAAGAAAAAAGCATTCACTTATAATAATTCAAGAAAATTTTCCAACAAACTAAAGCGAATTTTCAAATCTTAACTTTTTCTAACTTTTAAAACACATTGCTTTACAAAAATCATTGTTGAGACAAAATCACAAAATTCATGTATACAATATGAGTCTATATATGTGTGTGTGTTCAAAGAATTTTTCAACTATACAAATATCTATATTTTTGTACAAGAATTTTTGGATGGAGAAAACTTTGAAAAGTGATGTTTTGAAAGCTAGGATTTTTGTGGTGATTATGTACCTTGTTGTTTTGGGACCTAAATGAATTTTTATGACAAAAATAACCTAAAAAATTGATATAACGTTTCGGGTAGATAGAAAGCGGTATATAATATGTGAAATTCCAAATTGAAATGAGCAAATTATGACCATTTTAAGTTGGAATTTCCACTAATATGAATTTTATTGCAATTAGAAAATTTGATCAGAAATTCCATGGAATACTCATTTTGGATAATTCCTTTGTTTAGGAAAAGAGGAGGATGACGTTTACTATCTCGAAGATTATTTTGATTAAGGAACTACTATCAAGTCATGGCAGAGTGAGTTTACTTCCCTTATTTTCCATACATATGGTTGTGCTTGTAGTATAATATCACTAGAAATAAGAAAAAGATAAAATGGAAAGTGCTTGTGGCTTTATAATGATTATGAAAGAACCCTAAGCATATCGAGTCATGAATTGCCTATAATGAATTGTATATTCCATTAGCATGTTGAAGTGTCTAAAATTAGTTAATCACACGCAAGAAATTGGAATTAAGTGGCTACATTCTAAAATAAAACTTGATGCATGCATTTCATGAATTGAGTCCCATTGCATTCATTGTTATACCATTGGTGGGATGAGGGTATGATAGTGGTGGTTAGCATAACTGGCAGTGTCTGCATGTGGCAAGTAGAAGCCAGTAAGATCTACATCTTTTCTATGGCAAATAATAGCCGGTAAGAACTATAAAAATTGTTTTGTTAAAATTGTTGGTTGTAATTGGTCGGAATACCTAACCCTGAATGAAGGGCATAAATTCATTCAATATATGGTTTTCAAAAAAATCATGTGTTTTGTATGCTTACGTGTTTGTTGCATTTCACTTGCTTGTATAATAAACTTGCTTGATATCTTTGTTTTGAGTATGTTAATTGGAAATATTCTCACTAAGCTTGTAAAGCTTACACCTTTGTAGACTTTTGTACTCGCGGGACCATTTGTTCTTATATCCAAGGTCTCTACATATCCTTGTAAGTCATCATTTTTAGAGCTTTTGGGGGAAATAGACTCGAAGACTCAGAATAAAATTCCTCTAAAATCTTTTGGTGAAAGTATTTAAGTTTTCTTGTAAAGACTTAGTAATTTATGTGATCCTTGGAGGTTAGCCGGGGGAATGCCCCTAAGACTTTTTAACGCGATCTTGAAGGGTTTTAAAGTTTCAATCTTGATTTTAGGTTTTTTTTCTAGGTTTTTGAAAGATCAAAGAAAATTAAAGATATGGATAAGAATATCGTTCGATAAGATCCACAAGCAATAAAACTTAAACTAATTTGTGAATATGTTATAGATCGATAGAATCCATGATCTACAAAGCATTCATTATGTCAAATGAATCACAAGACTCAAATAACGATGGTTCACTGCAATTCTATATAACGCAAGAACTAATAAGAACACATGAATAAGGAGAATTAAAAACTCAATCTTAATAATTCAAAGACCACAAAAGGGTTCTCACAAAAAGATGTGCTCTCAAAATAATAACCTTACAAAAACTGCAGAAAACAAATAACAAAAGACTATATATATTAACCCTAAAGAGTCCTAAAAGACATAAATTTTCGTATGAAGAAAGCTGGTGGGTGGCCTAAACATAACAAAACGAAACTAGAATAAAAGATAGACAATGAAGGCTAACAGCTTATACTTGAAAGTTGGTGGCTTTTCTACTTAGGCTGGCAGCTTTTATGTGGGCCTATGTCCTCCTCGCTAGCTATTTTGTTTCATGATTTTCCTCATTGTTGTCTTTCCCTTTTGCTTCCCTTTTCCACAACTTTGAGCAACTTGATTCCCATCATTACCCCCATGTTTAAAAAGATTCGTCCTCGAATCTTGCTCCTTGAATTTCCGAACTCCTAGAGTGGTCATCCTACTAGTCCATGCAAAGAAACTCCTCAAACCTTTGACCTTCTTAACATACATCATCTTAGCCTGCTGCACCTCTGAAGGACTCATAGGTAAAAGCTTATATGTCTTGCCCTAGTGCTAAATAGTATACTCATTCATGTACCCATCAAAGGAAGCTCTGAGATCATACTGCCATGGTCTTCCGAGAATCAAGTGTGTAGTATTCATAGGTACTACATCACACAAGAAATCATCAGTATAATCACCAATAAAAAGAGATACACGAACCTGTTTATGCACATGAACAGTCCCTTGATGATTAAGCCAATGAAGTGCATATGGCTTTGGATGTTGCTCCACCTGTAACCCCAATTTAGAAACCAATTTAGCATAAACAACATTAGCATAGCTACCACTATTAATGACAGTCAAACAAGATTTTCCCTGTACCAGAATCTAAATAAAGAATAGATTGGTTCGCTAATTTGGACTAGCATCCTCCCGCTCAAGTACTAGGTTAGTCAAAGGAACATTGGATATATCCTCTTCAGACACCTCTTCCTCACTACTCTTCTGTCCTTCTTCTTCGCTCGCAATGTTGTTTCCTTTCATAATCATTACTTTCTTGTTAGGACACGGAGAAGTAATGTGGCCATGCCCTAAACACTTAAAGCATTTGATCTCACGGCTGCTTCTTTGTTGTGTTTGATTTGGCGCTTTATCTTCAACCACTTTACCTTTTTTCTTTTCTCTTCCTTCCTCCTTCTTTTCCTTCTCATCTGACTTGTTGTAATGATGAGATTTCTAAAATCGTCTGCACTGATGTATTTCAACCCTACTAGCTAATTTTATTACATCCTCTAGGGTCTGATATTGCTGGAGCTCAACAACACTGGCGATATCCATTTTAAGTCCATTAATGAACCTAGCTATAGATTCATATGAAGATTCTTGAATATCACATCTCACCATCAAGGTCTCAAACTCCTTCACATATTCCTCAACACTCCTTTTACCCTGCCTTAAGGATTGTAACTCCATCATCAATTCCTGTTTATAGTAATCTGGCATAAACCTACATTTCATCAACCTTTTATTTAATGCCCACGAATGAACTTTTTCTTCATCTGCCCTTTGTCTCTTAATCTGCAATTTATCCCACCACAGGCTAGCATAGTCAAAAAATGCTAGAAACACCATTTTGACCTTCATGCGCTCATCCCACTCATAGTAATCAAATACCTTCTCCACTTTAGGTATCCAATCAAGAAATTCCTTTGGTTTATTGCTTCCAATGAAAGGTACAATTTTTAATTTAATACTCTCAATTCCTTTACACCTATTACCTCTATCTCCTTGCCTCTTGCTCCTTTCACTATTCCCATTAGAATCACCACTGGAATGTCTTCTATGGCTAGATCCACTATGATTCCTCCTATCTTTCACCTCTAATCTCTCCAGAACCCTTGCCATATCTTCTTGCATCCTATTAAACCCTGTCTGTAATTGTATAAATTCTTACTTAGTCACAACATCTCCATTGCCACCACCATTATTATTTCTTATAACCCTAGTATTGTTGCTATTCACATTACTACTATCATCAGACACCATCTCTTTAGCCAATCAACAGCAACAACACAAATCTCAACACAATATTAAAAAAAAAATCAACTAACAAACCTGAAATGATCGCGTGCGAACAACAAATCTGCAAACCCTTGCTCTGATACCAAATGATGCGATCTTGAAGGGTTTTAAAGTTTTAATCTTGATTTTAGGTTTTTTCTAGGTTTTTGAAAGAACAAAGAAAATTAAAGATATGGATAAGAATATTGTTTGATAGGATCCACGAACAATAAAACTTAAACTAGTTTATGATTAAGTTATAGATCGTTAGAATCCACGATCTACAAAGTGTTCATTATGTCAAATGAATCACAAGATTCAAATAACGATGGTTCACCACAATTCTATATAACGCAAGAACTAATAAGAACACATAAATAAGGAGAACTAAAAGCTCAATCTCAATAATTCAAAGACTACAAAGGGTTCTCACACAAAGATGTGCTCTCAAAACAATAACCTTCCAAAAACTGCAAAAAAACAAATAACAAAAGACTATATATACTAATTCTAAAGAAACCTAAAAGACATAAATTTTCGTATAAAAAAGCTGGCGGCCTTTATTACCCTTGGGCGATCTAAACATAACAAAACAAAACTAGAATAAAAGATAGACAATGAAGGCTGGGGGCTTATACTTGAAGGTCGACGACTTTTCTACTTAGGTTGGCGGCTTTTATGCCAGCCTCTGTCCTCCTCGCTAGCTATTTTGCTTCTTGATTCTGCTCCTTATTCTCTTTCCTTTTCGCTTCCCTTCTCCACAACTTTGTGCAACTTGATTCCTATCACTTTTGTAATAGACTCTTTATTACTGTGGGTAAATTTTATTCCTAGATTCTTGTTTTTTTCATTTTTACTTGCTTAAACCATACTTCTCAATGGCGTCTCCTACTACCGTGTTGTACGCCTTATATATAATATCAAGACTTTCACACGACTAAAGTAGTCATTCTTTAGTTTTGATATTATATGCGGCAGACTACCACTTTTAGGATACCATTCGAGGCATGACATAACAAACTACCTATCATGCCTCTATAAAGCTTTTCACAAATATTTTTGCCATTTTCAACTTTGTCAAGTTTTACACTTGTGCTCATAAGTGTAGGTCTCGTTTTATAGTTATTCATTTTGAATCTTTTCAAAAGTTCTTTGGTATTTAGATTGATTCATAAATGTTCCATTTTCATATTGCTTTATTGGAAGACCTAGAAAATAATTGAGTTCTCCAATCATGCTCAATTCAAATTCGTTCTTTATGCACTCAACGAATTCATCTATAAGACTCGTATTTGTAGTTCTAAATATAATCTCGTCCACATAGACTTGCACAATTTATGTATGTGACTTGTGATTTTTGATAAAAAAAGTGTTATGTCAATTTTTTCTCTAGAAAATCCTTTATTTAATAGGAAGCTCCTGAGTCTTTCATACCAAGCTCTAGGAGTTTGCTTGAGACCGCAGAGAGCTTTGTTTAATCTATAAACATGATAAGAGAATTCATTATTTTTATAACCTGGTGGTTTCTCTACATAGACTTATTCTTTTATAAAACGATTAAAAAACACTTTTAACATCCATTTAAAAAAGAGTAAAGTTCTTGAATGTAGCAAATGCTAAAAGCATTTTAATAACTTCTAGTTTGGCAACTGAGGCAAAGATCTCATCAAAATCTATGCCTTCTTCTTGATTATATCATTTAGCTACTAATTGAGCTTTATTTCTTGTTATTATTCCAGCTTCATCAAGTTTAATCCTATAAACCCATTTAGTTTTAATGATTGATCTACTATTAGGTCTAGGAATCATTTCAAACTTCATTTCTTGTGAACTGGTTTAATTCTTCTTACATAGCTTGTATCAAAAACTCCTCTTTTAAGGCTTATTCTGTAATTTTAGGCTTGGTTTGAGATAGAAAAACTAAATTACTTATATTCCTTAAGGAAGATCTTGTTTGTATCCTATTAGAAGGTTCACCTATTATTAGATATTTCCAATCTTTAGGAAGATTATTATTAACAGATTCAATTATGCCATCCTTTTTATGTTTATCTTGTTATCAACTTCTTTATTATTATTTTCAAGAGAAGCTTGTCGTAATCAACACAAATGTTATCTACGTCATCACTTGGACATTTATGAGGTAAAAAATCATTAAAAGCAACATGAATAGACTCTTCTACAACCAAGATTTTTATTAAAAACTCTATATGCTTATTAGTTAAAGAGTAACATAGAAAAATTCATTAATCACTTTTAACATCAAATTTAGATAGTTGTTCTTTTCCATTGTTCAAAATGTAACATTTAGTGCCAAATAGATGAAAATAAAATCTGTTAGGTCCTTTTTCTTTTCATAGTTCATAAGGGGTTTTCTTAAGAATTTGTCTTATGAAAACTTTGTTTGATATATAACACGCAATGTTTATAGTTTTAGCCCAAAAATATTTAGGTAAATTATTTTCATACAACATGGTTCTATCCATTTCAATTAAAGTTCTATTTTTCCTTTTAGCAACGTCATTTTGTTGTGGAGTTCTGAGCACTAAAAAAGTGTGTTCAATTCCATTTTTACTGCAAAGATCATCCATTTCATAATTTTCAAATTCTCCCTCATTATCACTTCAGATAATCACAATATTAAAACCTTTTCATTTTTGACTTTCTTGCAATATCTAAAAAAGATATTATTTGTTTTGTCTTTAAATGCAAGGAAGAAAGTCCATATGTATCTAGTAAAGTCATCAACAATAACTAAGGTATATTTCTTACCTCCTAAACTTAAAGTTTTAGTAGGACTGAATAAGTCCATATGTAATAGCTCTAATGGCCTAAAAGTGAAAATAGCATCCTTAGACTTAAAGGAAGTCTTAGTTTGATTTCCTTATTTATATGTTTGACAAATCTTTATCTTTTGAAAATTTATTTTTGGTAAATCTTTGACAAGATTCTTTTTAATAAGTTTTGAAATTGCATCTATACTAGCATGACCAAATTTTCTATGCTATAACCAACTGTTGTCATTTTGAGAGTATTGACAAGCTTTATTTGATGATTTGAAATAATCTAGATTAATTTTGTAAATATTTCTTTATCTATGTCCTTCATTGTCACGCCCCGAAAGGTACCCTAAACGTGGCAGTCCGCTGTACACAATATTAAAGCCTAAGAATGACCACCTCAGTCATGTGAAGGCTTCCATATTATGTACAAAGCGTTTAGCACATAAAGGAGACACATCGGAATGATACGTTTTATGTTGATACAATTGAGTAACAACGTAAAGGAAATACAATCCACCATACTCCAAATACAAAACCCTATACTTCAAAACACAATTCATCAAACTTCAACTACATTCATCCTAAGACTTCACTACATAAAGCTATTACAAAGCAAATCGTAAAGCTTAGCCAAAAACTTCAAGCATTCTTATATCTTGCCGGAATCCCGAAATCATTCTCGGCTTCAACCATCTCGGTCCCCACTTAGCATTTTTGGAATAACCTGCTTATTTAAACAACTATTGGGGTATAAGCTACACTAGCTTAGTGAGATTCATTTCCGCAATAATATACTCAATTGTAAAATATACAAACAAGTTTATTTAAACAATCATATGAATGCACAAGCACATGAACATACAAGCATATGACTTTCCGGTAGCCATATGTGAATGGATTTACGCTCTCCATTCGGGGTTTGGGGTGGTCCATAAACATGCGACCACAATTCCAATATTTTCTCTTGTGGTTTATAGTGTCTATTCCACTGCCTATTAACATAAGCGACCTCATAGGCCCTTGATGTTAACGAAGGTGGTCCTCCACCTGTTTATATGTATTGGTTTATAGTGTCTACTCTACTGCCCATTAACTTAAGTGACCCTGCAGATCCTTAATGTTAACGAAGACCCGCTGCCTCCCGATCATACTTTTGTTCCCACCAAAAGCATTCTCGTAATGCAATGTGACTCACTAAATGATATGCATGTACAGTTTATTTATAGAATCGTAACAAGTTCATTATGTAATTTAAGAGCGATCATAGAGCATTTCAAACAATCCAAGTCTATACTAACTCATACAATATTATTTCAACAAGTCTCGTCTCAATATACTTATCATTCATTCAACAGGAAAAGTTCATTTCTCATCAACAATTTTATCTTTACCTAAGTCTAGTGCTACTACAATTACAAGCACACTCAATGAGCATAATTACTTAGGAAATGAACTCATTCGGCCATTGGATCACCGGTCTTCTAGTAATAACAATCCGGTGGTAGGGAATCGTCAAACTCGGGATCACCTAAAAAGGGAAGAAATACTATAATAAGTATTTCAACTCAAACTAATCCAACGACTTCATACGAACTATCAAATTCGTAATTCGCGTCCTAAGCAGGAATTCCAACTTAAAACGGCCATAACTTGGTCATTTTAACTCGGAATCTCGCAAATTTTATATCGATTTCTATCTACTTCGGAAGAGCTTTCTAAATATGAAGTTTAAATCAAGTTTTGAAAATATCTAAGCCTCGGAAATGAGGGATCAGATCTGTACAGCGGTTGTGTTGATTCCGAAAATGCGGTTTTCATGAATGCACTTGAGATTCCTACATGAAAAATGGAACTAAATGCCATGGTAATGATTTTCCCTATCATGAATGTCATGATATGAACTCTAATGAGCCTAAGTCTTATAACTTTTTAGACTTGAAAATTTAAATAACTTTTTCCTAGAAAATCATTTCATGCTATTGTTTAATAAGTAAGATTACTACACTTGGTCACACTTACTTATTACAAGGATTTTCTTTAAAAACTCCACTTTGTTTAAAGAAACTTTGATACTTATATTAGTTATATCCTAAGGCCTTATTTCTTTAATAAAATCTTCATTTGTAAACTTTTAAATGGGTCTTACACTAGGGTAGTTCCAAAAATCAATTTAGAAAATTTCATTTTCAAGTTGATTCTTTTAAGAAAAATGCATTTTATACTTAGAACTTTAAGTATTTATTTTACCTATACCCTAAAGACTTCATTTATTTAAGAAAATACCATTTTTGGAGTTGGAAAACTAGTGTTTTCTAACCATCTATCATTATTACGAATTTGGCTTTCAAGACTTTTCACTCAAAACTTCTATTAGACTCATCTCTTGTTTTAAATATTTTCTTTAGTAAAAACTCATTTAAACTCATGAAAAACATCATCAAACATTATCTATCACCTATAGGCTTCATTTTTCTTGTAAAACATGTTTAGAAGTTGGTAAAAGGGTTTTTAGGCTAGGGTTCCCAAGTCATCCGAATTTACACTAACTCATTTCTTGAAAAGTGTTTTCCTTTTTGGTTTTGTTAACTCATCTATCTATAGATCTATGTATTAGGAAGGTTATTTACTAAGGACAAAAACATTAAAGACCATTAATGCACATAAACTCAAAATAAAGATGAGATCTTAAATGTCTACATGAATATGAGTAGTAAAATGATAGATCTACTATATCAAGTGCTTAAATAGATTTTGGAAACATAAAACTACATTTTTATAAAAGATCTTTTGTTCAAATACCTTTTGATGGATAAACATAAAGCTTTTGGCATGAAAGCTCCTTTAAATGTTAGATCTACTTTGTGATGGTTTGGTATTCTTGTTTTGATATTTCATTGTCCCTACCAAGAGATCATGGGGACATTTAGTTGAAATATCCAAGAATATCCTTGCCATTATAAGGATCTATGAGTAGAAGGAGTGAAAGTTCTTTTACTTAAAGTAAAATAGGAGATAAAAGAGAAGGAAACAAGTTGGGTGTGTGTGTGTGGGGGGGGAGGCCATGGGTCACGGCAATGAGGGAGTGGAGAGGAGAGAATTGAGAGCTTTACTTTTTGTAAAAGTTTGAAATGTGAAAGAATGAGGAAAGAGAGAGAAAATGGATTTTATATATCAATTGGAATTAAGTTAAAATGGAATAAAACAGATAATAATTTGCAAATTGGAACTTGTTGGGGAGGGTTTCACACCAACCAATGCAAGAGAAAAAGGGGGATTTGATTTCCTTCTTTTGATTGATTTGTTTGATTGATTTATACATAAATGCCATAACTTGTAATAATAATTAAGAGACAAAAGTCTTTGGAAAAGAAAGTGGAATTGAGTGATGGTAAGTGTTGCAAGTGTAGGGTGTACAAATAGGTAGTCATAGGTTGTACTTGTGAATAGTAAAAAATAAAAGACAAGACAATTTAATTACCGATAGTAAGAAAATACGAATAAGAAGGCTATAACTGTATTTTTCATAAATCGAAAAATTATAAAATTTATATTTTTGAAATCCTTATTTTATTTCGATTCAATGAGTATTCATAAGGAAATTTTTGAAATTCTAGTTTCGGGGCATGTTTTTCTATAATGGGTCTCGGGATGACCCAGAATAGAAAATTTTTCGAAATCAAAACTTTTCATGGTTTAAAATATACTGTAAAACAATATTCCATATTAAATTATTTTATAAAATTTCTTTTGATATGAAACCGAAGAAAAGCCAGATATAGGGTTTCTAAGTCTTTCTCACAAAGCTTGAACTAAACCGGTTTAGGGTTTCATTTTCCAGTTTCCGAAGTTTACTTGATTACTAGGAAACTCGGGGTATACATTATAAAAATAATAAAATTGTGTAATGAAATAAAATGAATAATGCAAAAGACTAATCAATTGCCGGTAGAATTGAAAATACGATAAAAAGGTTATAACTGTAACTTTTATAACCCGAAAAATTATATAACTGATATATTTAGAAATCTTATAAAATTACGAGTCTAATGGTACTAATGGTATATTTTTGATATCTCGAGCCCCGGGACACTCTTTTCGAAGTTTGTATCCGAACGGGTTCGAAATAGGTCAAAAATTTACCAATCTGATAATTATAAACGAACTTATATTACTAGGAGTTATTCTATATATTTAAACTACATCTCGGCCTCTAGGGTTAGGGGCGCTAGATTGCCGGACTTACACTATTGTATTCCGGCTAGGGTTTCCAGGTGATTTTCCGGTTTAGACCTTTGCCAATTTGGAAACTGATATTTATGTTTATATAACATATTTAATTTGAGAAATTTATTTTAAATTTTATTTTTGTAAGTCTTTAATAACTCTTAATGTTTTTAGAATTCTTTAATTGGGTTTCATTTCAGAAAATTAATCATTATTTACTTTTTAATAATTTGTTTTTGGGCTTTACATTACCCGATTTTACAAGCTGGAGCTAAATATGGAATTTTTTGTACGTTGTGGTTTTAAATTTGAAAACCACTGAGTTCTTATTTTATTGTTTAAAGATTTTCATTTTCTCAAGATTGAGAAGTTTTTGAATTCGTTCGTGATTTAGGACTTGTCAAAATTCAGTTTTAATTTAGAGTGATTTTTAGGGTTTATTTTCGAAGTTCATTTTGAAATTATTTATTGAAATTTTCCGGGGCTTACATTCATAATTAGCTTGATTATTGTCAATTCTTTCAATAGAGCATTTATTGGCAAGAAATGTTACTCTAAGACCATTGTCACATAATTAACTTACTCTAAGTAGATTCTGTTTTAAATCATCAACTAAAAGCACATTCATAATAATTAAATCTCTATTTACTAGAATGTCACATTCACCAAGAACAGTTGATTTTCGATTATCTCTAAAAGTAACATTCCCTTGATCTTTCAACTCGAAAGCAGTCGTTGTCTAAATACCATTTGTTGTTTCCACTTGAACATTCATATAATTCGGAGGATTATTTTTTTTGGTACCCATTTGAGTTCAGGTCTTTTTCATTAGGTATAACAAGGATTTCTCTTTTAGGAATCCAAACTCGCTTACTTTTATGATTCAAATGTATGGTTCTTCTTATTGTACAATTGTGTGCAATATCATTGTCCCACGAGTAGCTTTTATAAAATGAGTTTTGTAGGACTTGTAGCTACTTTCTCTATTATAGTTAATTCCATATTTATTTGAATCACACATTTGATTTCCAAGAAGTGTGTTCAAATTCTTTTTACCATTAGTGAACTTGGCTATAGCCTATAGTTACTTTTGAATCATCTAAACTAGCTTTCAATAGAATATTTTAATTTCTTAATTCTTCTAGCTGTTTTAAAGTTTTATCACTACTGTCGTTTCCAAATGCAACATTATTATTTTTTAATGTTTTAATTTCAATATCAAGCAAATCATTTTCATTTGTTAATTTCTCATTAATCATTCTCAATTCATTATTTTGTTGTTTAGCTTGTTACATTTATTATTCATCTTGTCATTTTTTGATTTAAAATATTTATTTCTTCATGTAGCTTTTCATTTTCTATTTTAATCTCTTTACGCTCAATTTGATATCTAGCTAACTCTTCTTTTACTTCCATTATTAATGTTTTAAGCATGATGTTCTTTTTCTCTACTTTTATTAACCTACTGCATACTTTATCATATATTGCGCACATTTAATTATAAGAAAGGAAGATGGAGAATTCACCTCATCATCCAGTGCCATGAAGCACATGTTCTCATTTGATTCACTCGAGTAATCATTGCTCCAAGTGGCTATGAGAACTTCCTTTCTAGACCCTTTAGATGCTTTCTTGAGTGGATAGCATTGCTGGATGTGTCCTGGGTTGTGGCATTTATAGTAGGTTATTACATCATTCTTTTTGTATTCTAATGAGCTACTGTCATTGTCCATTCTTTTTATCTTATTGTTAGACCTCATGAAAGGTTTAAACTTTTTGGGCATCAAGACAAGTTTCTCATTGTTATCATCATCATCTTCTTCTTTACTAGAATCATGACTTGTGGCTTTTAAAGCAATGACCTTCTTGTTAGATTCCTCTTCTTACTTCTTAATAAGCTTGTGTCTCTTGAGTGCATCAAGGTAGATGTCGTCATGGGCTAGTTCGAATACAGAACTAGACCCAAACTACTAGTTTTCGGTTCCAAAAATGGTGGAATTAGAATTGAACCCATGGGAGCTGATTCGGTTCCTAATTCTTTGGGACCACCGGTTCCCACGGTTTGGTTCAGGTTACAAAGGAACTAAGAACCATCAAATAAAAAAATCAATTAAATACTTTACTTAATTTAAGTAAGAAAAAGAATACAAAATAAATTTTTAACTAAAAATATCATTGACCTTAACAATAACTGTTTATATCCTATTAGTTAAAAGAAATTCTACAATTATGTATTTATTTATATACAATTACTTGCATTTTTTTTAGTTGTCATATTAGTAATGTGACATTATAAAATATTTAAGATAAAAATATATTGGAACAACATATAAACAAGTTACACATTATTAAGAAAGAAAAAGTTCACTTTGGTTAGAAGTTTATATAAACTCAATAACATATGATTTTAAATATATTTATTACTTATGTTGTTAGTAACAACACATTAAATGTCGTGAATTAGGAGATAAATTTGTTATTATTCATGTGAAAATAGTTTTAAATATTTTTTTTAATCATAAATTTTTTATAATTTTCTTTTATTTTATTTTCCTTTCTTTTTTATTTTTGTGGTACAGAATGCACAAACTGTCGGTTCTCAATCGGTTCTTGAACTGGTGGTTCAAAAACCATCAGGTTAGGTGATTTTAGGGGTAGAATCGAAAGGTTCCGCCAGAATTGGTGGGTTCTATTTTGGTTCAGACTTGCTATCCAGGGGTCAACTCTTGGTTCAGGAACCGCTGGGGACGGGTTACGTTAGTTCCCGATATGGAACCGACTTATGATGATGTCTAGATCAAGGATTTCCTCTTTGCTTATAGCACTTAAATCTCATGCTTCTTCAATAGTTTTCCGTTTTACTTCCCAATCCTTGGGTAGTGACATGATTAATTTAGAATTTATTTCCAAATTAGTAAAGTTCTTTCGAAGCACACTCAAAGGACTTATGACGTTGATGAATCTACTATGTATCTCATGTATATATTCATTTAGAAGCATTTTGAAATTTTCAAATTGTCCATATAAAAGACTTATTTTTGTATCTGTTACTCTTGAAGTTCCTTTGTAAGTCTTTTCTAGTTCATCCCATATATCTTTAGCAGACTTACAAGTACAAATTATGTTAAAATCACTTTCATTTAGCCTGCAATGCAATATGTTCATAACTATATCATTTAGTTATAATCTTTTTCAATATTCTTCATCATAATCTTTTTTTTTTCCTTCAATAATCACAGGCCCATTTTCTATTACATTCCATATTAATCTATTTTGAGCCTTTACAAGATTTTCATTCTACACTTCCATTGTAGGTAGTTACCCCCACTTAGAAGCAGTTATCTATTGATAGCTTTCTCTTCTAGAAGCTTTAGTGCATTTGATGCCATGATCTTTACTCTAAATATGATCAAGCATAGAAAATTAGAGACGATGCTCTAATATTAATTGAAAACGCACTAGAAAACACTCAAGATTGGGGAAAGGGGTGAATTGAGTATTTGACCTAAAATACTCAAATAATTAATTTTTATACAACAGATCAAATTAAACTTTAATTACAACAGATATCACAAAAGCAGATTATGATATGGAAAATAAAAGAGATAGTGTTGGAAAACCGACTACATTAATTTAGAAAAGTTTTGACCAATAGCATTAATTTAGGAGTCAAGAATGTTGACCAATAGCATTAATTTAGGAGTCATTAATGATTTAACTAATAACATTAATTTAGGAGCATTAATTTCAAGATAAGGAGATTTGACTAGGAATAGGATTTTCTTTCCTCTTTTTTGATCTTGTACAATGTGTATATATACTTCCTTCATGTATAATAAAAAGCAATGCGGAAAATTTTCATGACATTTTCTGATATGGTATCAGAGCCTTAGGGTTCCAAAATTCTGAGATTTTTTTTGGCCTTCATTGCCAATACTATTATTGGCCTTCATTGCTAACATTCTTCTCATTTTTCTATATACACCTCTTTTTTTTTTTTTTTTTTTACATACACTCTTCTCCTTATGGATTACATCATGTCTCGCATTAAAACAGATAACTCTTCTCCTTATGGATTACATACCTTTGATCAATTTATACAAGACCATTGGATTATTGACTCAGGAGCTACAGATCACATGACACCTTTATTTGTTCATTTTACAACCTATACACCTTGTCCTAGCAATAGGAAAATTGTTGTTGCCAATGGCTTAGTCACTAGAGTTGCTGGTATTGGATATGTTCAGTTGAGTCCAACCTTGTTACTTAAGGATATGCTTCATGTTCCGCAATTGTCCACTAGTCTCCTATCCATTCATAAAGTAACTCATGACTTGAATTGTAATGTCTTATTTTATTCCTCTCATTGTGTATTCCAAGACCAGATGTCAGGGAAGAGGATTGGAGTAGCTAAGGAAAAAGGAGGTCTCTACTATCTTGATACATCTACCATACACACACCAACTTCAAGCATGTCTCCTTAAGGTCTTGTTTTTCTGGTTCAAATTATGATATCATTTGGCGTCAACATTTTCGTTATGGTCATCCTTCGTTTACTGTTTTAAAGACAATGTTTCCTTCTTTGTTTAAGAATGTCAATGTTGAAGACCTTCATTGTGATGTATGTGAGTTTGCCAAACATAAAAGGACCTCTTTTCCAATAAGTAATAATAGAAGTTCCTTGCCATTTGATTTGATTCACTCTGATATATGGGGACCATCTAGAATTCCCAATGTTACAGGAGCTCAATGGTTTGTGTCTTTTATAGACGATTGTACTAGAGTCTCTTGGATTTTTCTTCTCAAACATAAATCAGATGTGACCACGATCCTTCCAAACTTCATTGCCATGGTGAATAATCAATTTGGCGTAAAAATAAAAAGGTTTAGGTCTGATAATGCCAGAGATTATTTTAACCAAGTTCTTTCATCATATTTCCAACGAGAAGGGATAATTCATGAGTCTTCGTGTGTAGATACTCCCCAACAAAATGGGGTGGCTGAGAGGAGAAATGGCCATTTACTCACCACAACACGTGCTTTGCTTTTCCAAAACAATGTTCCAAAATCATACTGGGGAGAAGCTGTCCTCACTGCCGCACATATGATCAACCGCCTACCTTCTAAAGCCTTGGGGAATAAAACACCAATGCAACTTCTCTCTGAGTTTTACCCTAATGTCAGAATCACAAATAATCTAAGCCCTCGGGTTTTTGGTTGTCCAGTCTTTGTTCATGTATCTAGTCACAACAGAGGTAAACTTGATCCACGAGCAATCAAGTGTGTGTTTGTTGGGTATTCTCCAACACAGAAAGGCTATAAGTGTTATCACCCACCTACACGGAAACTTTATGTTTCTATTGATACCACTTTTGAGGAGGGCCAATCTTTTTTCTCTCAACCTTATCTTCAGGGGGAGTCTGGTTCTATTGGGGAAAATAAGGTAGAAGATATATCCTTTCTTGATTTACCTTCAGTGCCTCCTTCTAGGTCACCTCTACAGGAGAAAATAATCCTACAACAAGAACCTGAATTGCCCCCACAAGAACCAAATCCTAAAATTGTTGAAACAACCAGAGTCCCTCTCAATGAAGAACTTAATACTAGGAGGTATGGACAAGTGAACTCAAGGAGAGAAGTTCTGGCACCAGACCTTGTGCAACTCCAAAACTCAAACTCTACTCTTGGGAATGAGGTATGCATAGATTCAATTCCTTCAGATGTTCCCTCTAATCTTGACTTACCTATTGCCTTACGAAAAGGAACTCGAGAATGTACTAAGCACCCAAAATATCCGTTGGCCGAATCAGTGTCTTTTCATAGATTTTCTCCATCTCACAGGAGTTTCTTAGCCAACTTAAATACCATCTCGATTCCCAACAATTTATCTGAGGCTTTATCCAATGAGAAGTGGAGAGAGGCTATGAGAATAGAAATGGAGGCACTTGAGAAAAATAGAACTTGGGAAGTTGTAGAACTGCCAGAAAATAAAAAGGTAGTAGGATGCAAGTGGGTGTTTACCTTAAAGTACAAATCAGATGGGTCTCTAGAGAGATACAAGGCGAGGTTGGTGGCTAAGGGATACACACAAACTTATGGAGTAGACTATGAAGAGACCTTTGCACCAGTAGCTAAGATGAATACAGTGAGAATTCTCTTGTCATTGGCTGCAAATTTTGATTGGGATTTACATCAGTTTGATGTAAAAAATGCCTTTCTTCATGGAGACTTAGAGGAAGAAATATACATGGAGATTCCACCGGGCTTTGGAAGGGAGATGAAAGGGAACAAGGTCTGCAGATTAAAAAAGGCATTATATGGACTCAAACAGTCCCCAAGGGCTTGGTTTGGCCGGTTTAGTAAGGTAATGCTCAATAATGGGTATAAACAAAGTCAGGGTGATCATACCCTATTCATCAAGCATACAACTTCAGGGGGAGTGACTGCACTTTTGGTGTATGTTGATGACATAATTGTTACTGGAAATGACGAGAAAGAGAAGGAGATCCTAAAAAACTACTTGGCAAAGGAGTTTGAGATTAAAGTCTTAGGGAAATTGAAATATTTCCTTGGGATAGAAGTAGCTAGATCTCGACAAGGTATTTTCATTTCCCAACAGAAGTATGTGGTTGATCTTCTGAAAGAAACAGGCAAGATAGCCTGTAAACCAGCTTCAACTCCGATTGAGCCTAATCATAAACTGAGAGAGGCAAAAGATGATAAGGTTGTTGATAAGGAAAGTTCCAAAAATTGGTTGGAAAGCTAATATACTTGGCACACACACGGCCAGACATTGCTTATGCTGTGAGTGTTGTGAGTCAGTTCATGCACAATCCTAAGGAGATTCATCTACAAGCTGTAAACCGTATACTTCACTACCTGAAAGCCAGTCCAGGAAAGGGAATTTTATTTAAGAAAGGTGAAGGGTTAACGCTTGAAGCTTATACGGATGCGGACTATGCAGGCTCTCCAGTTGATCGACGGTCCACAACAGGCTATTGCACTTTCTTAGGAGGTAATTTAGTCACGTGGAGGAGCAAGAAACAAAATGTGGTGGCTCGATCAAGTGCAGAAGCAGAGTTCAGGGCTATGGCTCAAGGGGTTTGTGAGCTTTTGTGGTTAAAGATTATTCTTGAAGATCTTAAGATAAAGTGGGACGAACCGATGAGATTATATTGCGATAATAAATCAGCCATCAGCATTGCGCACAATCCAGTACAGCATGACAGGACAAAACATGTGGAGATCGATAGACATTTCATAAAAGAGAAATTGGATAGCAAGTTGATTTGTACTCCCTATGTGCCTACCAAGGAACAACTGGCAGATGTGTTCACAAAAGGACTAAGTTCTCATAACTTCTCAACAATTATATCCAAGCTGGGAATGATTGATATCTATTCACCAGCTTGAGGGGGAGTGTTGGAAAACCGACTACATTAATTTAGAAAAGTTTTGACCAATAGCATTAATTTAGGAGTCAAGAATGTTGACCAATAGCATTAATTTAGGAGTCATTAATGATTTGACTAATAACATTAATTTAGGAGCATTAATTTCAAGATAAGGAGATTTGACTAGGAATACGATTTTCTTTCCTCTTTTTTGATCTTGTACAATGTGTATATATACTTCCTTCATGTATAATAAAAAGCAATGAGGAAAATTTTCATGACATTTTCTGACAGATAGGAATAGAAAAATTAAGCCTGGATTTAACGTAGAGTTTAGCCCAGTTTCTACTCTCCACAATCACCAATTGCCTCCAATAGAGGATTTACACACTTTATTGAGCACAATCACATACGCTCAAGCTAACAGTGCATAGTCGTACAACACACAGGAAATAAAATATTTTCTTCTCTCATAAGATGCTTAAGAACAACGTACTCAAATGTTTTTCTCTCTCTTTACAAATTTTGCAAATTAATGAAGAAGAGTATAAAGATAATGAGAGATTTTTTTTATTTATATGCTTGCAAATAAAAGCTCTTAAAGAGATTTTGCACTTTATAGATCTTTTTCTTTTTCACCACATCTCTTTTAGAATATCTAAGGGAACATGTATTTATAACCTTCAACATTTAAAATGTCTGTTAGAGATAATGTCTTAAAATTACAAAGTATTAAATGCACGTAACGGCTCTTATATTTGACCTTCGACCAAGTTTGTGCTTCTTTAAGCCTTGAATTCAAGCTTGTCCCCCCTAATGAATGTCATGCCTTAACTTGTCGCGCCTTAGATTTACCCTTGACCAAGGTTGTGCATATTTGATCTCGTTGAGCCTAAGACTTGATCTTGTCTTGCCCTAGTGAATGAATTCATCAAGCCCTCAACGTGACCTGTGACCAAAGATATGTTCTTTGATCTTGTCAAGCTTGAAACTTGAGCTTGTTGCACCTCAAATGTATGGACTCATCGAGCCCTCGACATGACACATGACTAACGCTGCACTCAAGAATTTTTCCCTACTAAATCCTGCACAATTTCCAGAGAACAGTATATATAATACACATATATTTTCTAGCATATTGTTCATCACATTATTCGATAAATTAAGTGCAGTTTAACATAGTTGAATAGTTAATTGTACAACTAATTGTCTCATTAAAATCCGTACTGAACATATAAGTTCAACAGTGTAACAAACAACACAAAGAAAATAAAGGTAGTAAATCTTGAACTGACTCATGATTTCAATTATGAATAGTTATTGGACACCGAGTTTGAAAAAGGGATTTGAAAATTCAAACCAAATGATAGGTACGCAGTAATTTTGTGTTGCTTGCTAGGATAATATTAATAACTAGACTAAAAATTTAAACTTAGCTAAATTGATTATTGGTTGCTGCTTGGCCACTTACTTTGGAATGGCACCCTCAAACTAGGTTACATGATCATAACTTTAGGACGATGCGGTAGTTGTAAGTGTCTGAAACCACCACCCTACCCTCCCTCCCCCATGTAAAGTGTAGTAAGGACATGTGGATAATTGATAGAGGATATTCCAAAACTAGATGACTAGTTAGGAGATGATGTGAAGTTGCAATAGAGTTATGTGGGGGGTAGGCTCATGCATAAAATGTCGCAATGGATTGTGCTCATTGACTATTTGTGTGGAATTGATTCGTATAGGACTATTTCTTTCTTTTCTTTTCTTTTCTTTTTCGATAAGTTCTAGGACTTATCGAAACCCCCTTCTTGCATGCATGATCCGCTGAGGAAGCCTTACCCCTTTTGTTTTGTGGGAGTCTTGAGTACTCTTGTGTGTGTTTGTATTTATAAGACACTAGAAATACTTGTTTGTTGACCTAAAACTTAACTTGTGCTTGTTGCATTAGCTTAGGTACATGCATGTATATGTTTGATTACTGTGTATTGGGTTTTCGTAGTTCATTCTTTAATTTTCCAAATTTCGTTGGTGGTATGATGGGGATGAGTGTTGCGTGGGATGACTTAGTTAAATGGCAATGTAAGAGACATGGGTTTTATGAGTTTTTCATGAAAAAATTGTATTGTAATGATATTTTATAATTTGGATAATTGTAATCAAATAACTATTAAGGATGTTTATTCAACTTGACATGGAACTTTAAGTCCAAAAGTTTTGTAATTAAGTTATATTTCTTTGGTGGACCCTATGGGCAATATTTGTAAATGACTATTTATGATACTTATTTTCTAAACAGGTTGAATTTATAGTTTTTTATAACCTAACCCATGGATAAAGAAATGACACTCTGCTAGAATTTTCATAAAAATTAATAATGACTTCTCAAATTAAAACTTAATTAGAAATCCACTTAATAACAGAATGCCTTGTACATATGTACATATCGCTTGGATGTGATATATGTGGTGTAACTGTCACTTCTATGCATTTGGGGTGGGGCCATTACACAAACTTTAGGAAAAGCTTAAGCCATGAACATGGGAAATCACTAAATTAGAATGTTAATCTTTTGAATAAAAATTAACTTGAAACCTAACATTTAATAGTTAAAAACATAAATAATTAACATAGTAGTATTTAGATCATATTATTTATAGTCCCTAACATCAAATTTCTATTAAAAAAAAAGGTCAAAAAGAGTTTTAAAGAATTTTAAGCCAGACAAATACGTAGAAAAATGAGACAATACCAATATGAAAAGACTTACTCTGACCACCTCTTCTTTTAATCAATCATTGTTAGCTTTCTTTTTGTCTAAGTTGTATTTTGAGTCTCTTCTTAGCCTAGAAGATAATTTCATACATGTTTACAAAGTTTATCAGATATGTTTTACAAATTTTAAGATTCTTTAGAGAAAGTTTGAAGAACTTTATGATTAGCAACAACTCATTGATAAGTGTCCAAAGACCCGAATTGTTGCTACTATATTGGGCAAATTTTATATGCTATGTGTTTAAATATTGAGGAAAAGGATCTTTATTGAGTTAATCTTTCGTTTCAGGGACAATCATCAAACAATCGAGCCTCTCAAGGGATTATCAAGGAAAGAAGCCAAGTTTTGGAGATTTTTGGAGCTTTTGCGAAGTTGCCACCCATACACTAGTGACATTCACACCATTAGTGTACTTTTGGAGAAGCGTTTTTTGAAGAATTTTGAAGATTTAGCCAAGAATCAAGGGTACACGACCTCTCATACATTAGTTGTGTACTTTGGGTCGTGTACATGTGTCAACAAAGGAAAAAGAAGCTACTTTAATGAGTACACGACCCCGATGTACACGGGTCGTGTAGGCATTAATGTATATATATGTATATGCCTTCTTGCGAAATTCATTCATTCATGGAATAGATCATTTGATCCCAGAACCCTAGGGACGCCTTTGGAGAGCTCTTGAAGGGGGAAAATTGTGATTTCGCTTGAAGATTCTCAACTACACATCTACAAGGGTTTTATCTTGATGATTTCTCCTTTTTCTTCTTCCATTATGCCTATTATTTGTGTTGTTATCTTTTCTATGGAAGAGTAGTTGTGTAACCCTAGGTTTTGAGAAACCCTAGCCTTCATGTAAAGACTTGTTAATCACTTGAATGTAAATTGATTTTGAGTTTGCTTCATGATATATAATGTTGTTTGTGATATTTTAGGTCAATGTTGTTACAAACTTGATTCTTGTTAATAAAAGAAGATTTCGATTAATGAGTGTGATCTCTCATGAGCAAAGGGGTTAAGTAATCCACCTAGAAATAGGGTTTTTCTAACTTTCTATCGATTAGGGTTCATAAGCTTTAAGCGATTCTAAATTGATTTTTGTGACGGAAAAAATTCCCACTTGTGCAATTTAGGGTTTGGGTTTAATTAACTTGAAAAGAGTAATTAATCTATTTAAGTAACCCGATAGTTCAAAAGCAAAGTTCATTCAAGTGAATCCACTTTTAGAGATGAAGGAGGCTAGGGTTGATCAAAACCAAGGGTTTTGTTGTGAATCGTTTATCTTTATTTAATTGTGCATATCTTGAGTTAGGGTTCTTGGGTTTATCTTAGATTAGAATTAGTGATTAGTTTAGTATAAAATTCACTCTTGACTTGGCTAGATAATAGTTAAAGGGTAATTACTAGTAGCTGCACATTGATTCCTAGGACGATATCCGAGTTAAATTCTATACTACACGATAGGTGCACTGCCTTGTGTGGATCTAGAATTTACAAGATTATAAATTTTAAAACTTAAAGATTCGACACATCAAAGTTTTTGGCGCCGTTGCCGGGGAATCAAAGCAATATTAGGAAAGCCTTAGTAGCTATTACTTTAGTATTTCTTTTCTTTTCTCTCTTTCTTTGTTTTTTTTTATTTTTCTCTTTTTTTTAAGGAATTATTTGTGGAATCCTAATCTTGTGTGTCTCTTTTGCAGTGTATGACCAGGAGTTCTTCCTCATCTACAACTCCATTAGATCCTGAGATCAAGAGGACACTCACAAGAATCAGAAGGAATATAAGTGCCAACACTTCTGGACAAGCAGATATTGAAAGAAGAACACTGGATTTGGGGAGAGAAGAGCATTTAGGTTTGGAAGACTTAGACGAGAACAGCATTAATCCAGATCTAACAAGAGGAACAGAAGGAGAACATCAACGAGAAATCAACATGGCGGACCCTAATGCACTAAGAACAAATATGGATTATGCAAGACCTTCTCTTCAAGGCACTGCTCCAACAATTGTGAAACCCCCAATTGGGGCAAACAATTTTGAGATCAAGGGCACCATGCTTCAACTTCTACAACAATATTGTCAGTTTGATGGACTACCCGATGAAGATCCCCACTCTCACATCCAAACATTTTTGGAGATATGTGAGACTTGCAAGATGAATGGAGTGGATGATGATGCCATTCGTACTAGACAATTCCCTTTTTCTTTAGAGGGAAAGCAAAAATTTGGCTTACATCCATTGGGACCAGGAGCACTTACCACATGGGAGGAAACAGTGAAGCAGTTTTTGGACAACTACTTTCCACCTTGCAAAACTGCTAAGCTCCGGAATGATATCTCATCCTTTGGCCAAAATGATTCCGAAACTCTATTTGATGCTTGGCAACGATGGAAAGAGCTTCTTAGAAAATGTCCTCATCACCAAATTCCACCATGGTTGCAAGTTCAAACATTTTATAATGGGTTGAATCAAATCACTCGCCAGCTTATTGATGCATCTGCCGGTGGTACTCTTAATTCAAAGACCCCAGAAGAATCCCTCAAATTGTTTGAGGAAATGGCTAGAAACAATTATCAATGGGGGAACAACCGGGGGAAGCGAAGAGCTACTAGGGTGTATGAGGTAGATATGCTTACCTCTTTGGTCGCTAAGATGGATGCCCTTGGTACTCAAGTTATGAGCATCAAGAATCAACAACAATCACCACAATCACAGTTTTACCATGAAGGGATGTTTGATGGTGGTTATCATCCAGAGCAACCTAAGCAAGTGGACTACTTGGGGAATCAAAACAGGCAGCAAAATAACCCGTTCAACAGTACCTACAACCCAGGATGGAGGAATCACCCTAATTTCTCCTGGAGTAACCAAAATGCTCAAAGGCCAAATTTTCCACCAGGGTTTCAAAGACCATAGATGCTTCCATACCAGCAGTTGCCATCATCATCATCAAATCCACAACCCCAGCCTAAGAAGAAATCCAACTTAGAGGAAGTACTTAGCCAATTCATACAAAGCTCGGATGCAAGGCACATGAATCAAGAAGCCTCAATCCACAACTTGGAAAAACAAATTGGCCAGCTAGCCAAGATGTTTTCAGAAAGGCAAGTAGGCTCTCTCCCAAGCAATACTGAGAATAATCCTAAGAAGCAAGCTAAGGCTATTAGCTTGCGAAGTGGCAAAGAGTTGACAAGTAAAAGTGGAGAGACACCTACAGTAGTACCTGAGAAGGCATGTGAGGAAGGTCAAAGTGCTGAGAAGGAGGTCTCCTCACCAATGGAGAAACAACCCCCACTTGTGAAAGAATACACACCAAGGATACCATATCCTACCCGGTTGAACCAAAGCAAGGACAAGGAGCAGTTTGGGAAATTCTTAGATCTGTTCAAGCAACTCCACATCAACATTCCATTTGTGGAAGCCCTCTCTCAAATGCCCAAATATGCTAAGTTCCTCAAGGAACTCCTTTCAAACAAGCGGAAGTTAGAAGACATGTCAACTATGGAGATAGGAGCAAATTGCTCCTCAATCATTCAGAACAAGCTGCCTCCTAAACTGAAGGATCCCGGAAGCTTCATCATACCATGTAGGGTAGGAGAGCTATGTGTGGAGAAAGCTCTAGCAGACTTGGGGAAGCAAAACTTGATGCCCTACTCATTTTTTCAAAAATTGGGATTGGCGGACCCCACACCAACTCGCATGAGTCTTCAACTAGCGGACCGTTCGGTGAAAATCCCTAGAGGAGTCATTGAGGATGTGCTAGTAAAGGTTGGCAATTTTATTTACCCCGTGGACTTTGTTGTGCTTGATATTGATGATGAGGGGATGTTCCATTAATTTTGGGTCGGCCTTTCTTAGCAACCGCGAGAGCTGTTATTGATGTGGAGGAGGGAAGCTAACTCTCAGGGTAGGAGATGAGGAGCTTGTGGTTACTGTGGCTGCAGCATTGAAGAAGCCTATGAGATCGGATGATTCATGCTATTATATTGATATTATTGATTCTTCAGTGGCTGAACATGCAGAAGAGATACTTTCACGGGACAAGGTGAATTGAGCTTGGTTTCCGACAAGGGGAAGGAATTAATAGATCTTGAAGTGGAGGAGATTGTGAGGGAGTTGGATATTGCTGAAGAATTCTTGCCCATAAAGGGGTTTGAGGAACTTGAGCTTGATGAGAGGCGGTTGAGATCATCGATCGAGGAGCCACCTACACTCGAATTGAAACAACTTCCAGAACACCTTGAATATGCATTCTTGGAGGAAAATTCCAAACTTCCTGTGATCATTGCTTCGGCACTTCAAGTGAGTATAAGCAGCAGTTATTGAAAGTTCTCAAAGCACATAAACGTGCCATCGCCTGGAAGATAGAGGACATAAAGGGTATCAATCCGTCTTTTTGCATGCATAAGATTTTGTTGGAAGAAGGATTTAAGTCAGTCATTCAACCTCAAAGACGACTAAATCCAAATATGAAGGAAGTAGTGAAGAAAGAAGTCATCAAACTTCTGGATGCCGGCTTGATATACCCGATTTCTGATAGTACTTGGGTGAGCCCAACCCAAGTAGTGCCTAAAAAGGGGGGAATGACTGTGGTCCCTAATGAAAGAAATGAACTTGTTCCCATGAGGACAGTTACTGGTTGGCGTGTGTGCATTGACTATAGAAAATTGAATGAAGCCACCAGGAAGGATCATTTTCCCTTGCCCTTCATTGATCAGATGCTAGAAGGCTTGCAGGGCACATGTATTACTGTTACTGGATGGCATGTCGGGGTATTTTCAAATTCCTATTGCCCCAGAGACCAAGAGAAGACTACATTTACATGTCCTTATGGCACTTACGCTTATAGACGAATGCCCTTCGGACTTTGTAATGCACCCGCCACATTTCAACGATGCATGTTGAGTGTTTTTGAAGATCTGGTTGAAGACATATGGAGTGTTCATGGATGATTTCTCAGTTTTTGGAGATTCGTTTGAACAGTGTTTAGCTAATCTGGAGAAAGTCTTGGTCCGATGTGAGGAAACCAATCTAGTGCTAAATTGGGAAAAGTGCCACTTTATGTGCACAGAAGGCATAGTACTTGGGCACAAAATTTCGCAGAGAGGGATTGAAGTGGATAAGGCCAAGGTAGAGATCATTGCAAGATTGCCACCTCCAACATCTGTAAAAGCTATTCGCAGTTTTTTGGGACATGCGGGGTTCTATAGAAGGTTCATCAAGGACTTCTCCAAAATCGCCCGGCCTCTCACTAGGCTTTTGGAGAAGGATGTGGTGTTTGAGTTCGATCAAGATTGTTTAGAAGCCTTTAGATTGCTGAAGGAGAAATTGACTCAAGCTCCCATCATGATTGCTCCTAATTGGGATCTTCCATTCGAGCTCATGTGTGATGCGAGTGACTTCGCAGTTGGGGCGGTTCTTGGCCAAAGACATGATAAGCACTTTAGGCCCATTCACTATGCCAGTAGAACTTTGAACCGTGCACAAGAGAACTATACCACTACTGAAAAGGAGTTATTGGCGGTGGTCTTCGCCTTTGATAAGTTTCGACCTTACCTCGTATTGTCGAAGGTTATTGTGTATACTGATCATTCGGCCCTCAAGTTTTTATTATCCAAGACTGATTCGATGGATATTGCTCCTACAAGAGTTCGATCTGGAAATTCATGATAAGAAGGTTCAGAAAACTTGGCGGCCGATCATTTATCAAGGCTAGAAGATCCACACCGAGGTGAATTGGGAGAGGATGACATAAATGACCGATTTCCTGAAGAAAGGTTGTATGCAGTTTATCAACTTTTGAGTTTGACGATCACGGAGCCACCTTGGTTTGCTGATATAGCAAACTATCTTGTTGCACGAGTTCTCCCTAGTGAATTGAATTATCATGCAAGAAAAAAGTTCTTCTCAGATCTCAAGCACTATTATTGGGAAGACCCATTTCTATTCGGGTTTGTGCGGATCAGATAATTCGTCGTTGTGTGTTCATGCTGAAGGGTGGAAAATTCTAGGGGATTGTCATTCGGGCCCTGTTGGTGGCCACTATGGTGCAAATCGTACTGCCCACAAGGTTTGGAGGCCGGTTTTTATTGGCCATCTATATTTAGAGATGCGCACCATCTAGTCTCTCTTTGTGATCGATGCCAAAGAGTGGGAACTACATCAAGAAGAGATGAAATGCCACAAAACTACATTCTAGGATGTGAAGTTTTCGACTTGTGGGGCATAGATTTTGTTGGTCCACTTCCACCATCCTACGGGAACAAGTATATACTTGTAGCAGTGGATTATGTCTCGAAATGGGTGGAAGCTCAGGCTTTACCCACCAACGACGCAAGAGTGGTATGCAAGTTCTTGAGGAAGTTATTTGCCCGGTTTGGAACCCCTAGAGCTATCATTAGTGATAGGGGGACACATTTTTGTAATGCCAAATGGATAGGATCTTGAAGAGATATGGGGTGACACATCGCATAGCAACTGCTTATCACCCACAGACTAGCGGGCAAGTAGAAGTGACCAACAGAGAGCTGAAGAGATTCTTGAGAAGACAGTGAGCCACCACAGGAAGGATTGGGCCGATAAGCTTGATGATGCCCTTTGGGCATATCGGACTGCATACAAAACACCACTCGGGACCACCCCTATAGATTGGTGTATGGGAAAGCATGCCACTTGCCAGTTGAAGTCGAGCATCGAGCCTATTGGGCAATCAAGCAAGTGAACTTCGATTTGGGTGCATCTGGGTCACAAAGGAAGTTTCAACTTAATGAGCTGGACGAGTGGAGGCTATTGGCCTATGAGAATATGAGACTTATAAGGAGAAGACCAAGAGATTTCATGATGCACATATCCGTCACCCGAAGAAGTTCCAAGTAGGGGACCAAGTTCTCTTATTCAATGCCAGGTTGAAGCTTTTCCCTGGCAAGCTGAAGTCCAGGTGGTCGGGTCCCTATCTGATCAAACAAATATTCCCACATGGAGCTGTGGAGTTAGAGCACCCGGAACACGGTACTTTCAAGGTGAATGGCCAAAGAGTGAAGCTTTACATGGGTAATACCCCGGAATTTGAAGGCCGAGAGGAGTTTCGACTCCAACCACCAGCTAACTAACTTTGTTTAGTTCCTTTGTAAATAGCTTTTTCTCTTTTCTCTTTTCTTTTGTTTTGTTTCTTTTGGATTTACTTATTCTGCAGTTTTTGGGGCAACTCCATGAAGAAAGTGTTTTGAGTTAAGTGTGGGGAAAAAGCTTCCCAATTGAATCAAAGGACACAAACACTTTTCAAGTGTTGCAGGTAAGTCATCCTCCTCAAGTTCTTTCATGAAAATCACTTTTCGAAAGATTTTTCCGAGCACAAAAATTTTTTCCAGTATACACTACCCCTACATGACTCATGTATGTGTAATGGTAGTGTATCAATTTTTCCAACAATCTGTGGAGTCACAAGCTGTTCTACACGACTTGTGTATGGGTAGTGCATGTTGTGTGAAAAATTTTAACAATCTGTGGAGTCACTAGTGGTACTACACGACCGTGTAGGGGTCGTGTATGTACATTTCCTAATCTGTGGAGTCACGAGTCCCCCTACACGGGTCGTGTAGGGGCTGTACAAAATTCCACAAGCTGTGGACTCACTAGTGGGACTACACGACCCGTGTAGGGGTCGTGTATGTCCATTTTGCAATCTGTGGAGTCACGAGTCCCCCTACACGGGTCGTGTAGGGGTCGTGTACTCATTAAAAACTCCTCCAATATATAAGCTACACACTCGTGCACCACCCATTCCTCCTCCATCACGCGTAGTCCTCCATTTCCTCTCGTCACGAACACATCCCCTCTCCCCCACGCACTTTCATCTTCATCTCCATCTCATCCAAGTGCCAAACACCCAAGAAAGGTATGATTTCCTTCCTTCCCTCTATTCCTTGCATGTTCTTCCACGAAAATAAGCTAATGTAAAGGTGTAGTTGGATTTTTCTTGTACCTAGAAATGGAGTTTGGATGGTTGTTAGGTTGATTCTATTTGTATATTATCACATGCTTGGTGTAGTGATTTAACTCTAAAGTTCCTTAGATCTTACATGCATTGAGTAGATTCCAACTAATCTAGGGTTTATGTGAACTTTTCAAGTGTTGTATAAATTAGGGCTTTTGCAATTTTCATGAAATTCACTACTTCTTAAGCGTGTTGGGCTGTTTATTTGATTAAAATCCTTGATGAAATTTGTCAATTGCAAAATTAGGGTTCTTGTGCAAAAATTGGGGCTTTTGAAGGAATTGAAGGAATTTTTGAAATCTAATGCACAATAATGGGAAGAATGGTGATTAAGATGATTAAGATGAGTTTTTGTGCACAAGAATTGAATTTTTCAAAATTTGGGTAGTACACTACCCCTACACGACTCGTGTACACTTACTAGTGTATGTACAGATTATGTGAAACATGTACCTATTCATGTCAATTGTACTCCAAAGCTTTGGTACTTGTATTCTATGAGTGTAGGGTCTGTTAGTGCTTTATTATGTCAATTTTAGATCGAGTTTACCCACTTTTTCTCAACTATTGTGTGGTCTTATGTTGCAGGGATGGCAAGACCAAAACAACCAATTAGGAGACCCGGTCCGTCCCGACGCACATCAAAAGCTCAGTCTACCCAATCCCCACCTACACCACAAGAGACAAAAAGTATCACACAAACCACGACCAAGGCCTGCTACCTACTTTGAAACTCCTTGGGCTAAGACAAAACTGGGGCGGTTTGAGCACAAATCCTTTGGAGCTCACAGATTCTTAGATTGGAGTATGCTGGCAGATTATGGGAAGCGGGAGGTGATTAAGGAGATGTTATCCATTGGGCCATGGAGGAAGTTGTTTGCCATACACACTGCTGCCTATAGGGACATCACTATGGAGGTGTTGGCCACTTTGAAACTTACAGAAAAGCGGGCGGTCAATAGTGGATGATGTTCTGACTTTCCAAGCCTTTAAGGTGGTACATACGATTACTTTGGCTGACTTTTGTTTACATGGGCCTGTATACCAAGGAGGAAGTTGAGACAGATGAATTTCGCGCACTTCCTATTGGACTACCAAGAGGAGTAGAACCTCAAGAATCTGGCAAGAGTTGTGTCAAAGCAATGAAATATGAGCCATCAAGATCAAAAGCCTCTTGCATTGTGGATGACAATCTGAAGATCATTCACCACATCCTTGCTCATACCATTGGAGCAAGGAAAAGTAGCAACGGTGTGGTGAATAACTTTGAACTGGGGCATCTATACAGCATTGCCAACAAGCATAAGATTAATGTTGGTGTTGAATTGGCCCACTTTATCATTCGCCAAGCCACTGATCCCCGCACTAAGGGAATCTTTTGTGGAGGCTACATCACCCAGTTGTTGCATGGAATGAAGTTTGGGAAGAACCCTCCAATGAAGCAATCAAGGTGGAGGTCAAGCAAGTAATGGATGGCCCTTTTCGACACTGGGGACTTTGTAGGGTCAGGGAAAGGCTAGTTCCTCCCAAACAGTATTCTACACCACCTAGAGCTCCTTTGAGCTCTCCAGCTTCAGGATCATCCACTCCTCAGTGTCGATCTTGGATAAGGAATGGAAATCCTTCAGGAAGGAATTTCGAGAAGAAAAGAAAAAGAATAGGGAGGAGCGGAAGAAAAACAAAAAGTTTAGAGCGGCAGTTTGGAGTTTTCTCCAAACAATGGCTGGCTGCCTCTCAAAACCCCCTGAGAACCTTCCAAGCTACGAGTCCTCACCCGGTGGGACCACTTCTGAAGAGAATGAACCACCCCAGTGGTTGACGAAAGGCAAAGCTCCATTAGTTCTATCATCTAGCTCAGACAAGGAAGTGGCTGATTCGGGTTCTGAAGAGGAAATCGAAGTGAAACTGAAGCTGGTGATGATGATGAGGAGGAGGCGACAACTGAGGCGGATGATGATGATGAGGAGGCCACATCTGATGCTGGAGATGAGGATAGCAAGGATGGAGAAGACGACAGCAAGAATGATGATGATGAGGATGAGGAGTCGGAGGATGAAGATGAGGATAAATGATTTACCTCTCTTGTTGTTGCATGTTGTTTATATTTATGTTTTTGTTTTAAGACTTTGTGGCTGTTTGTAGTCTCTTTTTGGGAGCCCCCTTGTGGGAAGACTCTTGTTGCTTATTCTTATATTCCTGATGGATGTTTAGAATAGGATAACCTGTATAGCTGTTGTTTGTTCGTTTGGTTCTTTTAGGTCTTTGTTCGCAAGCTCCTGGTGCAGCAACTTTTGTCCTTGAATCCATTGCTGTATTGGGGAAGTTCTCAATTCCTTTTTTCTTAATTCTTTACCTTTTTCCCCTTTATTTTGATTGTTTTAATAGACACTGAGGACATTGTCTGAATTAAGTGTGGGGAAGGGGGTAATTTTGAAGGGAATATTCGGGTCTTGAATGATTCTGGCCTCTATGCATTTAGTTAGACATATCATTTGGTATATCATTGTGTGCTAAAATTGAACTTATTCAAAAGTCCCCCACTTTTATGTTTGCTTTTGTGCTTTAAAAGTTTGATTTTAGTTGATAAATCTTGAAAATATGCTCAAAATATATATATATATATATATATTTAAATTAGCATTCAATTCAAGAAAAGAAAAAGCGACTTACACATTGCCTTACTCACTTATCTTGTGGCTAGCATACTTAGTCGAAATTATAAGATGAAATCTAGGTGAGTTGATCTTACTTACTATTTAATAATGGAATCTTGAGTCTAGGAGTAGATCGAAGTCCTTAGTTAAAAGTTAAATGGTTATGCTTCTAAGCCTGTTAATTAGTATATTTTCTTTTCAAAAAGCTTTGAAAGCCTTCTAACCTCTTAAGAAAGAGACAAATGAAATTTTTCTCTTAGTGATCCTTTTGCAATAATCTCTTTGAAAATTTTTCAATCAATTGTTGTGCTAAATGAAAAGCTTAGTTAGTATGGGCGGGCTTTGGTCCCTCAGAAGAGCGAAGTCTGACCCCGCTACTGATTAAGCAAGCTTCTTATACACAATTGAATAAAAAAAAAAAACAAAATAAAATTGAGTCGAAAAGATGTGGGCAAAAACCCACCTAGAGGAAATTGAAAAGATGGAGGCTAAAACCTACCCCCTCTAAAGACTATAAAAAATTATTTTTGAAGAGATTTTGACCAATTAGAAAAAATCTAGGGGATTAAAAGATGTCATATGCTTTCTTCCTAGGATTATTGTGCTTGGAGGAGTGATTGAAAGGCTTATATTCTAGTTAATTGGTGGTGAAGTGTAACTAAGTTCCTTTTGCTATGCTTGAATTTGTTTTTACTTTGTGACTTAGGAATCTACTGTTAAGTGGTGAGGGTAAAGTTTAACTTACCTGGATTAGCCTTAAAATCTTGATTCTAGTATGCTAATTACATTTATGTGATGGGTTAGAGTGGTAGGTATGAAGTGAGTCGCTAGTATCTCAAGGAATTAATGAATGCTATATGGATCTTAATTTTGTGAAAAGAAACTTTTTGAGTATAATTGATGATAGATTCTTTTTGTCCTAAGTTGTTTGCTTGAGGACAAGCAAATGTTTAAGTGTGGGGAAGTTTGATAAGTGTCCAAAGACCCGAATTGTTGCTACTATATTGGGCATATTTTATATGCTATTTGTTTAAATATTGAGGAAAAGGATCTTTATTGAGTTAATCTTTGGTTTCAGGGACAATCATCAAACAATCGAGCTTCTCAAGGATTATCAAAGAAAGAAGCCAAGTTTTGAAGATTTTTGGAGCTTTTGCGAAGTTGCCACCCATACACTAGTGACATTCACACCATTAGTGTACTTTTGGAGGAGCGTTTTTTGAAGAAATTTTGAAGATTTAGCCAAGAATTAAGGGTACACGACCTCTCATACACTAGTTGTGTACATCAGGTCGTGTACATGTGTCAACAGAGGAAAAAGAAGCTACTTTAATGAGTACACGACCCCGATGTACACGGGTCGTGTAGGCATTAATGTATATATATACATGCCTTTTTGCGAAATTCATTCATTCAATAGGTCATTTGATACCAGAACCCTAGGGACGCCTTTGGAGAGCTCTTGAAGGGGAAAATCGTGCTTCCACTTGAAGATTCTCAACTACACATCTACAAGGGTTTTATCTTGATGATTTCTCCTTTTTCTTCTTCCATTATGCTTATTATTTGTGTTGTTATCTTTTCTATGGAAGAGTAGTTGTGTAACCCTAGGTTTTGAGAAACCCTAGCCTTCATGTAAAGACTTGTTAATCACTTGAATGTAAATTGATTTTGAGTTTGCTTCATGATATATAATGTTGTTTGTGATAATTTTAGGTCAAAGTTGTTACAAACTCGATTCTTGTTAATATGAAAGAAGATTTCGATTAATGAGTATGATCTCTCATGAGCAAAGGGGTTAAGTAATCCACCTAGAAATAGGGTTTTTCTAACCTTCTATCGATTAGGGTTCATAAGCTTTAAGCGATTCTAAATTGACCTTTGTGACGGAAGAAATTCCCACTTTTGCAATTTAGGGTTAGGGTTTAATTAACTTGAAGAGAGTAATTAAGCTATTTAAGTAACCCGATAGTTCAAAATCAAAGTTCATTCAAGTGAATCCACTTTTAGAGATGAAGGAGGTTAGGGTTGATCAAAACCAAGGGTTTTTGTGAATTGTTTATTTAATTGTGCATATCTTGAGTTAGGGTTCTTGGGTTTATCTTAATTAGAAGTAGTGATTAGTTTAGTATAAAATTCGCTCTTGGCTTGGCTAGATAATAGTTAAAGGGTAATTACTAGTAGCTGCACATTGATCCCTAGGACGATATCCGAGTTAAATTCTACACTACACGATAGGTGCACTGCCTTGTGTGATCTAGAATTTACAAGATTATAAATTTTAAAACTTAAAGATTCGACACATCACTCATATAAGGATAATCCTATCGAGTTTAGTCATTTGTCTATGTTAGGTTTGGTTAAATCAATTATATTATAGCCGACTTTAATTGCTTACATAAAAAGTTAATAACAGTTGTAAGTATGTGGGTCATAAGCGGGCAAAGATTTAATAGTTATTACATGCTACGTGTTTTATATGTACTTATATATATAAGATGTGTAAATACTAATAAAATTCGATGAACCTAGTGTATATAAGGTGGTAATTGTTTTGAAAACTATCTTTCATTTTATAATACGAGTCAAAATTTTATTAATATTTATACATCATGTACCTATACATATAGTGTGTGATACCATTGAATCTTTTTATAGCCATGAACCAACCATTTACCACTTAACATTCCAAATGAGTGGGTCATTAATAGGATGAAAGTTTAAACATGTAAGATTGTCAAAATCTGAAGGGGAAAAAAATGATTTTCAAAGTTTCTAAATCATTTATTTAATCTCTTTTAAATCCAGATCTTTCAAATTTTCTTTTTGTTGTGATACTTATCTCTAAGTTTCACCTTTTCAAAAGGGTAAAATAGATTATGGAAAAAAAGAAAAACAAATAAAATACTTAAAGTTAATAAAAATAATTTGCACTAAATTTAATAGTTGTTATTGAAGAAAAAAAAATATTAAGAGTAATAAAAATAGTTGTATTTTTTATAGTTACATAAATTATATCATAAAAGTAACAAGAAATCATAAAAGCATAAGGTACGCAAGCTAATAAAATATATAGGATAAGTTTTCATGGGGAAAAAAAAAGTAGAATTCCATACGTTCTCCTTTCATATATATACAATTGAAGATGTTCCTTAAAAAAAATAAAAAAGAAAAATCATAAACAAATTTCATGATTGACTAAGTTTACCTATTAGCTTGTCATTTGAAAAGATAAAGCCATTGATTTTTCACAATAAAATTATTAAAAAAAAATGGTTGATGCATAACATTTATTCTAAAGTCAATATAGGTATAAATACAATGTCAGAAAGTAACTTATTAAAAAAAAAAACTAGAAAGTCGTAAAGGTAAAAATAAATTTCTCTTTGTTACTTTTTCCTTTTTCTTTTAGCTCTCATCAAACAAATGTATAAGATACCTTTGATAGAAGTACAATACCCAAATAATTCTCCTTAAGTAATATGCATAACAAAAGTCCAAAAGGGGAAAAATAGTAATAAAAAAAGGAGAAATTTCTTATTAGCCATGTAGAATTTCGAGTTCATTGTAATGTTTGTAAAGGTGACTAGGTATACAGATTGGTGAGTAAATACCTCTTTTACCAAAATAATTATCAAGAAAGGAATATAATCAAATTAGTTACCTAAATACTTCAAAATCGCATCTTGAAGATACAAGATACGTTTGTAAAGAACTTGCATGTTGTACACATGATTTGGTGTAAAATCGATTTGCGAAGAACTTGCATGTTAGAATTGTGATTTTAGGAATCTGAACATGCAATTACATCACATTAATCATAGGAGAAACTTGCCCCCTAAATTAGAAATCTTAGCCACCAGAGCTGCTTAACCCCTAAACTCAATCGAACCGCTTATTCCTTTCTCTAAACAATAGCCACAACAATATTAGTAGGAACATCTCTCTCTCTCCTCTGTTCTTCTCCCTCCCTCTCCTCTCTCCTCTCTCTCTTCCCCCCCGTTGTTGCATTTTGGCTCTTTCTCATATTTTCCCCCTCTTTAGTTCTTACTTGCCCAGCCCTTGTCACATAACCACTACTAATTGGTGATGTAACCACCACTTTCAACTCATCAACTTAACATGCATCTTAATCTTTTCTAGTTGATTGAACTCGCATATTCAACATGCAGGTTTCATATATTGACAAAACCTATCTTCAAGATGCGATTTAAAAAAGGTATTTTGGTAATTATTTTCATCTCAAGTTTATCTTAGTAATTATTTTAAATAAAAGCATTAAATTGACAAGTTCTTGTCGTATTATTTTCTCTAATCTCTATTAGAGGCTATATGGCTATTGATTACCATGACCTTAATGATGATATTTTGTCACCCTATTTTACCCTTTTTACCCCTTGCTCGTAGCATTTGAAAAAGAAGGTAGGTTATTTTGTCTTGCTTTACTAATTATTAACCGTTAATTCACTCAAATGATTTGAATTAATATGGTGAACAATTTTGCATATCAAACTTCTTCTTATTTATGGTATATGTAATAAATTATATTAATTGCAAATATAATAGAAAAATAAGTCTAATTATAAATAAATAAAATGAATGAATAGATGGAATATAAGAAAAAAAATAAAAACATTTATACCCTTATGTTATAATATAATAATATGATGTGATATGTCTATTTTTAACTAATCTTATTATTGGATAATATCTATATCTATATATATATATATATATATTAACACCCTAAAACTAAGGTTATTTATAACGTGCTATGTGTTCATAATAAATATAGACATGCTAAGGCTCGAGACCTGTCAATTATCTCTGAATTAAATAATGACTCCAAACATACATTAATCATATTCTATATAACACTACGATTATAATAGCTCTACACATACTAATGACTCAACATGCATACTATACTAAAAACAACATATATTTAGGTTCATATCTAAATCTAATCAGTCCTAGGGAGTCAAACTCAAATAGTAACATAAGGTTAAAATAACAATTAAGCTCACGATTTTTTATGTCTTATATTAATAGGTAACTAAAATCATTACTTTTCTTAGAATTCACCAACTCTATCATTGCCTCCTATATTCCACTAGTAAGTCGCCACTACTATACTCATAAACAAAACATGACGTTTGTACCTAAAAAAGATTAAGAAATGAATTGGAGATCGATACACGTAGATCACAAATACATGCGTGTGATCTAGTATCTATACATTTACATGCAAACATAAGATTAATGCAATAACTAGTATTTTATTATCTTTAGTTTAAGCTGCACAAACAAATAGGGATAACTCAGTGTCCTATCACATATAAATATAATAATACATATACATGATGTTAGGTACTCTTCAATATCTATGAGTCCATAACATATAATCTATCCGTAATCATCTACAACTGCGATTCCACGTAAGGACAACGTCATATAAGAATGATTAAGGTATCACGTTAGCATCACTACAGCCTAAGCACACGTAACAAACAAATTTTATGGTTAAATATTCAGTTAGTCAATTTATAATTCTATCTTAACAAGTGCAAGAAAAAAAAAAAAAAGGTATATGCATACTTAAAATATTTCCTCAACATGTAACCAAAGCTATAAGATTTCTAAAACTTGATGTAAGAAGTAATTTAGAAGGTATTTAGAATCCTCTTTTATCCCCTAATTTCACTTATGTTGTTTGGTTTCATGATGTGAAAGCAGTATATAATTTGGATTTGTCTTGATTTCAAGGTTTTATAATGTCATTTAAACTAAAAGAAAAGATTTGAATGGCTTTCATGAACATTAGAGGAGTATTTACAAGTTTTGAAGAAGTTATACTAAACACGGCCTATATATTATCTCATGCTAGGGTCATGTTCCATACTCTACCTATATATTAGCTTATGCATGGGGTTGTGTGGATCATAAAAGCCAAACACAATTTTTATATGGGCTCATGGAAATGATTGTGCGATTCATAAAAGGTATACATGATCTATACATAGTCTCGCGCAATGGATTGTGTGAGTAACAAACCATACATGACCTATACATGGGCACATGTATTGACTTGTGCACATGCTCATGTACTAGTTATCTGGCTTAAAAGCACCACATTTGTGAATTTTAACTAAGGATGACCTATGCACGTCTCATGCATTGGTCATGATAAGCTTGAAAGATAGTATTCGTGATTTTTCCTTTTTTTTTTTTAACCCATAAACATCTCTATCCTTTTTCATGTTAATATTCATGACTCTAACATTAGTCTAGACATATGTTTGCATAATTCTAACATAATTAATACTTAATATATCAAATCAATACCAAAGTCACATTACTTACTTGTAATCTCCAACCTTTCTTTTCTTCGAAAATTTTTTAAATTCTCATTCTTTGAGATTCTAAAGAATTCTCTCTAGGATTCGTTGGTTTCACTATAAAGTGTTACTGTCAACACTGAAGCATCATAATTTCATTATATATAAACAAAATATATCTTGTTAGAAACGACAAGGAAAATGAGAAAAAAAACACAAAGTTACCACAGAAAGTTGCAAACAGGGGTTAGGAGGGAAAGGAAAGAACTATCGGATGTATGGCTTCGTCACTTTGTCGCATGGAATAAGAGGAGAATTGAATTTCAATTCAATAGGAATATAATAGGGTTATAATGACTATCATAATGTTCACTTAGTATAAAAAATAAAACAAGTAATTATTGGAGTAAAAGGTAAAAGATCTATAATACTCCTTATCTTTATTATAGAGAGGATAAATTATTTATCATAAAGTTGGAAAATAAACCATTGAATGACAATTTATGGGTGCAAGGACATTAACTACTATTCATCATTTTATATAATAACAATTCATTATGAATTGACATTCCTTTCAAGTGAACACTGCAATAGCAACTTTAAGTAGAATGAAAAAGGAATGAATAGCTATTGCTGCAGGTGCTAAATTGCTAGTAAAGTTTCAAGCGAGAGCACTATGCACCTGCAAACATAGAAACTCAGTTAGTGGTACGTTGGAGTTGTCCAGTACAACCACTCTGATACTTAAGTCAGCTGTGAGTTTTAGAAGGAGAGAATATCTAAATAATCTCAAATAATACAATTTGTTATGCTATTACATCATACCTTCATGCTTTTGGCATGTGAGTTTACTTATAGGTAGCGACCATAACAAAATAAGGCCCATAGATACCTCATCCTATGTGGCATGTCCCTTAACCTGTTAGTTGGCACACTTGAGGGCATGAAGTCACCGAACATAGAAGCCACGTTAAGTGGGTGTTTGTTCCCCTAAGGAGGTGGGTATATTGGATTGGTTGCCATGAGCCTCTAAATGTGAGGTTGCGACCTTTAGCACTATGTTGCTAGTGACCTCTTATTTGAGGAATTGTGACTAAGGTCGAGGGGATCTTGATCCTCATGGGGGACCAGGGTCTTCATAGAGCACTAGTGGGGGGTCGAAGTCTTTGTGAGGTTGGAGTCGTTGTGGGGGAGTTTAAGATTAAAGCCTTTAGAAGGCTTGATGCCTCTTGGGCCAGAGCTCTAAAGAGGTCCTTTAGTGGGCCCACGACCTTGCTAGCCCATTAAACCACTGGCGATGGCCCAATAGATTATGATTCGATATTTATTATCAAGTGCTATTTATATCAAGTGAATGTATTGATAATTATGTTTTTTATAATTTAAATATGTTTTCTTATCAATATATTTGTTGAAGTTTTATTGTTGGAACAAAATTGCCCCTATTTTAAAAGAAAAAGGGCAATTATGTTTTTTGTAATTTAAGTATGTTTTCTTATCAATGTATTTGTTGAACTTTTATTACTGGATCAAAATTGACCCCGTTTTAATAGAACATTATGCTCCTCTGTCTTTCTTTGTGACTAAATTATTTAGGCTATTTCATATTTTTGTGAGCTTTATATAAACAAATGACAACTCTTGTGACAAAACGTACGTGGAATGATGGAGCTTAGCAAGTTAGTAAACACATGATTTTCATATATATTTATATTTAAATATTCTTATTATCATATTTGGTTTTAAAATTAACGCGTAATTTTGATCATTTTATTTGTAATTTAGTTATCCAATTACAACTTAACTTTTGGAGATAATTGTAAATAAAAACCTTGAAACTCTTTTTATGTAGAAATGGAACTTTAAATTTATTTACTGACACTTATTAGAATATCAAAATGATCCTTGAATCATTGCTAAAATTCTAAAAGTTATAGAGTTTATCAATTTTTGATAGGCTTACACGCTTCCTATCAAAAAGTTATAAAAGATTAAAAATGATATTTAGAAGTCCAAATTTTTTATAATATCTAATCAATGTCTTTACTATTTTTTCCTGATTAAGGATTTAAACCTGAGATCAAGCACCTTTCCCACGTCCGATCACAGTGCTTCCAAACATGAAAAGATAAAGACGGATCACAAAAGATGAATAACCAAAAACTGGGCCGACAAAGGCTGCAATGAATGAAAAGCCCAGGCCCTTTCACTTACCATCTAACAGGATGTCAAAGAAACGCCACCAAACCGGTGCAGTCCAGTCAGTATCACTGACCACCAGACGAAACCGAACCTCATAATCCAACGGTGAGAATCCCCTCTAAAACCCCGAACCAACAATTGAGATTTCACGGTTTCGTAATCACAAATTTCAAAGCTCATTCCGAGCCGTCGATTTCCTTTCCTTTCCGTTTCCCCGTTTGTTATTCCCATTTTCCGTCTAAGCAAGAATAGGCTAAGGCTGACATAAGAAACAGTAATAGTATACCCTCCAATCCGTTCAGCTGCAGTTACATATACAATCCCAGCTGCAACAGCAGAGGAAAAAGAAGAGAGAGAAAAGAGGAAAGCAAGATCCATGGAGAAGGAGAGAGAGCAACAGGTTTACTTGGCAAAGCTTGCTGAGCAAGCAGAAAGATATGATGGTGCTCACTACTCTACTCTCTCTCTCTCTTATTGATTTGAGGGTTTTTGATTTTGGATACTGCTGTTCTATACTGATTGAAACGAACTGATATTTTTAATGTTTGTTCTTTGGATTGAAGTTTGTGATTAGTGTGGATTCTTGTTTTGGATCCATTTCGCTCTAATTTCTATCCTATTATCTATTTACTGTGCTTGTGCTTTGAAGTTATTGCATTCCATGTGGGTGCCATGTCTCAACTAGGGTTTTTGCATGTGTTAGAATAGGGATTCCGTTGATTTCTGGTGGCATTATCTTTGGATTTGTTTTTTTTTTTTTCCTTTTATTTTTTTGCGTGGATGATTTATGATGGAAGTTCGATTCATTACATTTAATTTGTAGCATTACTAGGATGCCTTGTTTCATGTAAAATGATTTCATTTGTTGTGTAACCTTATTTGCAGAATTGTAAGAACTATTGGGTTGTAATTCTTAAGAGGTTATGGAAATTACCAACTTTAGTGGTTGTGGAGGTGCAAGGCTTTTGTGTAGCCAACAGCCATAATGGTGGATACAGGAAATAATGATGAAATTTGAGAAATGGTGTGAATCTTATTGTTCGTTTTTCATTAAGATTTTTCAGGTCATGTAAACACCGCATCTGATCACCAGCCACTACCTTCATTGTACACCACCACTATCTGCTATTAAGAATTATCATTAACTCATACTCCTTTTACTTTTCATGGTAATATTAATAATTAAGATGATAATAAAGACGTTGAAAAGGTCCATAAAATATTTTTTATGAAGCAAAACACGATATCAGTAGGAAGTTTTTTTAACCTGATACTGGAAAAAGAATATTCGAGAAAGAAAATGATAAAGCTGTTGGGCCACTGTATTGAAGTAACCTCTGTAGTTGTTGAGAAGTTGCTTTGGTTTCTTAATGTAATTGGTCTGAGTAGGTTTCTGAATTATATAAATGAACCCGATAAGTTCATCAAGTCATCATAATGTACAGATTATGGGCAGACATAGCAAATTCATCAATGGCTATTGAAAAATGAATAAAATACGGTTATATGGGGGATTTATTTGTTCCATTAGCAAAATTTTGGAGCCTGTTCTAATTAAAGGTTGGGATCAACTTGGTCTTCCTTCAAAACACAGAGGCTCATTTAATGTTCTAGCCTTTGGAAAGGACATTTTAATTCTATGAAGCGACTTTCTTCCAGTTTTATTTCCAGGCTATGCATGCGTTGTGTTTTGAATTTCAAACTTTATGGGCATTTCTTTTGTTCAAATTGCGAATTGGTTTTATGGGCACTTTCCAGTGAATAAATTATTTCACTATATGCATCTGAGTAATGATCGTAGGATCTCTCTTTCTGTTTGGATTTGCAAACTGTTGAAGCTATGCTTTTTGATAAATAGGGAAGTCATTGATTTCCAATTTTGTTGCAGAGATGATTGAAGCTATGAAGAAAGTTGCTAGGTTGAATGTAGAACTTACTGTTGAGGAGAGAAACTTATTGTCTGTTGGTTATAAGAATGTTATTGGGGCAAGAAGAGCATCATGGAGGATTCTGTCTTCCATCGAACAGAAAGAGGAGGCTAGGGGGAATGAGCATAATGTCAAAAAGATTAAGGACTACAGGCAGAGGGTTGAAGATGAGCTTGCAAAGATCTGCCTAGACATACGCACAGTAATGGATGATCATCTTATTCCCTCCTCCTCCACTGAGGAATCCACCGTTTTCTACTATAAGATGTGAGTTCTTATCCTGCTTTTCCTATTATGTAGCTGTTATTAAAAGTGGAGTATCTCTTAATGAAGATCTGGAAAGATACTTCTAAGTTTTGAACTCGTCTTCCAGTCTTTCTTTCTTTGAGCTTCATGCCTATTTATAGAGCATTCCTTGCATTTTCTAGTTGGGTGCAATATCAGCATTTAGTTCATGCATTTATGCTGTTGGAACCACACGTTTCTTTTTACTGGGCATTCTCATTGAGCTTTTCTGCATGTCTACTTACATATGGGGTCGTCACTGTTAAAAATGATTTCTTCCTTTTGGGTAATTTATATGCCTTTTCTTTTGTGAATGATTTGAGATTGCTGCTTCAGTTGTTGAGTGAAAACAAGAAACAATAGTGTAATAGAGCATGTACCTTGAGATCACTAGGCTAGTTCCAGTTAAAACCTTTATCCCCCTATTTCTGAGACACGGCCTTCATGATTTTTGTGAATCAATTACAATTAATTCTCTGTTGACATCAGGAAAGGAGATTATTATAGATACCTAGCTGAATTCAAGGCAGGGGATGACCGCAAAGAAGCTGCAGATCAGTCTTAAGGCATATGAGGTGTGTTGCTTTTTCCTGTATGCAAGTGTAACTGGGGCCCTTCATTTGTTTTAACCCTCTTTTCCTTTCAACCAAAATAGTTTTTGAAAGAATGGATTCAAAAATTGTTTATATAACAGAAAAAGAACATAAATCTCCTTATCAATTATCACTCCTTGGTGTGAACTTATTTGAGTCTTATGGTTTTTGCAGGCTGCCACAGCCACTGCATCATCAGATTTGGCCCCAACCCATCCAATTAGACTTGGCCTAGCCTTGAACTTCTCTGTGTTCTACTATGAGATTTTGAACTCCCCAGAAAGGTTGCTATCCCACTTCACCACCTTTCTTTGCCCTTTATTTATGTGTTAATAATTGTCTAAATGCGTTGGCTTATTTCTATATGTATATGTGCTCATATTGATCATCTATGCATTTATGTGTATTCATTTTCTTATACCCCCTCCCTCCCTGCTGTTTCTCCCTTCCCTCCCTTTCCCTTATTTAGTAAGAGTATTTGCTGCATGATGGGACTATTTCATGAGTGGAACAATACCAGATCTGCTAACTGTTTGCTCTTATATGTTTGTGCAAATAACAATAGGAGATGCTTTTTCCCAAGCACGTTGAGGAACTAATGGCATTTAAGATTCTATCTATGTTCATTTTGTAAGCAAGCTTCTAATTGTTTGCCTAACCAATCCTTTTTCTGAACAGGGCATGCCATCTGGCTAAGCAAGCTTTTGATGAGGCCATTGCTGAACTTGATAGCCTTAATGAAGAGTCCTACAAAGACAGTACCCTGATTATGCAACTTCTCAGGGACAATCTTACCTTATGGACTTCAGATTTGCCTGAAGAGGGAGGTAAACTGAAAGAATTTTTTCTCCCAGACACTTAAGCAGTTACATAAGATGATCATCCGTTCTTAACCCCCAAAAAAAAAAAAAAAAAAAATCATCTGTTTAGATGCCGTGGAATTTGACACAATCAAACTTTTACATTGAGTTTGTGGCTTTAGTAAATGATGATTAATTTATATGCTCCGTGCTTCTACACCATAATAAGAAGTAAACTCATGGTTTAGCCATTTCTTGATCGTAAACATATGAAGATATTTTAACTTATCAAAGTACTTGAAGTTCTTCGTCTGTTGGTATATCCGCTGATGTGTGGCAAAACGTTTCCATAAACTTAATATCCATTTGGTCATTTGTCCGTTATAGTAATACTTGTTCAATGTGTTGTTTGTGCATTGAGGCGGGATTCATATGTGTCTTCTGTCACACAAGCTATTTGATTTCTAAACACCCAAATAACCCTTAGATGTAAACCGAACATTTGCTTGTGTCTGCCCACTGCTTCTATGTAGGACCCATAGATTTGTATTTTAAAACAGCTAACTTTATGGTTTAATTGGAAAACCAGGATAAGTAGGAAAAAGTTTGGTTTACCATGTCCTTAAGGGTCGATACATGAGTAGCGAGTCATGAGTGCAGCTTTTTATGGTATCATTAGTTGATTTCTGTGATCATGACATATTGTTTGGTTGCAGGCGAGCAGTCTAAAGTAGACGAACCTCAACCAGAGGTGAATTTTACTATTTATTTTTGGGGATATGGTGAAATTCTATTTTGAGAAATTTCTTTGGCTGCAACTAATTATGGTTCATTTGTTTTTAGCAGAGTCAGTCCAGCAGAAATTGATTAGCACCGAAGACATTGATTCTTTAAATAGGAGCAGACAGGAGCTGGAGGTGTCAGATAGTATGGTGGTTAGCCATTGGATCTGAATTTGCTGATATAGGAACAGAACCTGAGTTTAGTTTTATTTGTGTGTTAGTGTTCTACTTGAGACTATCAAATGTGCTATCTATCCTTGCACTGTACTTCAGATTATGCTTGTTAGCTATTAATCTTCAATGTTTTAGGTTCTTTAGAAATCCCCATGATTTTCACAAAATTAGATAATCCGATGGTAAGGGTGAATGTTTTCTTATATGCATGAGAACTTCGTTAGTTATGCATCGAGTCTAATTGATGTAGACATCATCACGGATCGGTTTCGAACCGAGAAACCGTCCGGCAATGGCAGGTTTGAACCGGTAAAGGACCCGTCGATTCTGATAGGTCCTTACGGTCATCCCTAAAAACCGCATAATCCAGCAGTTTTAGAACGTCGATTCAAGAACCGGTAGAACTGTAGTTCTACACCATAAAAATTATAAAAAAAGTAAGAAAAAAAGAAAAAATAAAAAAAAAATTGTAATTATAAAATAAATATTTAAAACTATTTTTGTATAAAAATAAAAAATTCATTTTCTATCACAATATTTAATGGTTTATTATCAACACAAGTAATAAATACATTTGAAATCATATATTGTTAAATTTATGTAGATTTTTAATCAAAGAGACTTTTTTTTAATAATGTGTGTTTTTTTTTTTGTTATTGAAATTATTTATATCTTTGAATATTTTATAGTGTACATTGCTAATATAACAACTAAAATTACAAGTGATTTTATATAAATAAATACATAATTATAGAATTTCTTTTAACTAATACTATGAATAATTATTGTTAAGTTCAATATTATTTCAAGTTAAAAATTTATTTTGCATTTTTTCTTAGTTAAATTAAGTAAATTATTTAATCGATTTTTTATTTTTTTTCATGGTTCCCGGTTCCTCTAGAATCAAAATCGAACCGAACCGTGGGAACCGGATCGGCTCTCATGGGTCAAATTCAGGTTCCGGTTTCACCACTTTTGGAATCGGGAACCGATGATTCGAGCCTGGTTTCAGATCCGAATCGAACCGTGACGACGTCTAAGTTGATGTCTAGTTCTGGTGCACCTGTTGGATATGAAATATGACATACTCGGGGATGGAAAGGGCACTGAAACCGAAATGCAATGACAATTATACTTTCGAGCAAATGAATGGCTGAGTTAGTAAAATGAACTTACGGGTACAAGGGATAGTACTCAATACAGCTGTAATATGTTAATGATAACGAAAAATTTCTATGGATCTAATGCAGACACCTTTCCTCTTTTTCCGTCAAGAATCTTGAGTGATAAGCGGTGGGTCCTTTTTGTTTCTTTGAGGTGACATACATTTAACACGTGCTGAAGTCCCACCGGTCCAAGGCCTATCCACGTTCAAGACAGCAATCAATGATAATACTTGGTGGATGGGTTTGCTGGAGGGAGTTGGCCATTGACTAGGAAGGATGTCAGGAGCTTGCAATAAACTTTTGGTTTCTCGACGTTGAACGCATGTCCTGTGTCTTTTATTACTGCTAGTTGGGAACCATCTCCTACATGCCTACGGATTTAGAACGATCAAATCCCAAAATCGCAAAAAATTTACAAAAATAAACGTAAGTGTGGTGTATCTATCATTCGACGACCTTTATTTGATACATTAAAGGAAGTAGTAGAAGCCCAACCTTTTTAATCTGTGAGCCAGTTCTAATGGGAAAATTTGATCATGCTCTCCCCAGATTATCAGTGTTGGCTGCTCAACAAAGTTAAAGAGCAAAATCACTATGAAATGGTTCGTGAAATAAAGGATAAAAGAGGACGAAAGAAATATTTAACCTGAGGAATCTTAGGAATTTCCGAGATCTTACGGCCTTGTGGGATAGCCCGTAGCAATTCTCTTCTCTCTTCCACGTGATCGCTACACATTGCCTGCTCATTTCGTTAGGCAAGTTATTAACATGATCGACTTCGGTTACGTCTTATTGGCAAGAACACAACATTGCTACAGATTCGGAATATAATTAAATTTAAAATAAAAAAGTGCTTAGGAATACTGAATTCACCCATAGGCATTTTCCATCTTTATATATATATAAAGGGTGAAAAGGAGCGGGCATAGTTTATTATTATTATTTTGTCACGTGGTTGCTTATCTGGATCGGACATAAACAATTCTATAAATGCATATATATTTCTCTTTTTTTTATTATTAATATTTTCCTATTGGACAAGAGTATTCCCAACAGTGAAAATGTGATAAACGTGACACCTGCAGACCTGCGATTAGAAACTTAGAATACATCCTTTGCAGAGTATAAAAAAAATTTACTAAGTTTTCAATTAAAAGTGTTTTTTAATAAATATTCTGGAAAAAGAAAATATATTATTATTTTTAAAAAAATTACAAAAATTGCCACTAGGATAAAAATAATTCCAAAAATAGGCAAGTTAAACTCGTTTCTTGAAGAGACGAGGTCATTAGTGGCCGATCTCGTCTCTTCAAGAGACGAGGTTAAATCTTAATTTTGTCTCTTGAAGAGACGAGATCGGCCACTAATGACCTCGTCTCTTCAAGAGACGAGATCAACTTGTCTATTCTTAGGATTATTTTTTCATTTCATGGATTTGTGTAATTTTTTTTAGAAAGGTGGTTATTTTTTTCCTTAATCCAAATATTCTCCTGATCTACAGTGTATAAATATAAGCATAGGTACAAGAAAATAAAAAATCGATGACTAATAGATAAAGTCCTTTGCAGAAATTAGTTAAAGACAGGGCTTTAATTTTGAAAATGATTACACACACAACCAAAATCTAAAGCAAGATATCTGTTGATTTTTTTTTTTTTTTTGCTTTTATATTTATTTCTGCCCAAGAGTATATCGGTTATGTAATATATATTTTTCCTTCTAAAGATAGAAAAGTAAAAGGCTAATGAGTAATTAGTAATTAGTAACAAGAGAAAGGGAGACTTACATCAATGAAATCATTGAGCAAACAAGAAGGAAGGAACCCTAAAACAGGAGCTTTATACAAGGTATAACCCATCAACTCCCTCAATTTCTGGGGAGTTTGAGGCACCAATATCCTCACTGCTTCTTCCAAATCACTCACCCTCATCAACCCTTCTTTCAGATCCTTCTCTTCCAAACACACCCCTGCGCAGCATATCACGACACGCTCCACCACTTCCTTGAACTGCGCCGCCATGCTGTACGCCACAAACCCACCATAGCTCAGTCCCACCACGCTCACCCTCCCCACCGAGTGGGCCTCCTGCATCACCCGCATCAGGCACCGTGCCTGGAACGAGTCGGTCCGTTCAGGACGAACCGTGTAGGAGTCACCGAAGAATACGAGGTCCGGGACGTAGACGTTGAAGTGGGTTGTCAGGTGTGGGATGACATCCGCGAATTGCCAGAGTGCGTTGGCTCCGAATCCGTGGATGAGGAGGAGGTTGGGTTTCGATTCGGTTGGGTTCTTGGGGATCCAGCAGTGGATTATGGTACCGTCCTTAAGGTCCGTTACAGTGGATCGGAGGCCTGATTTCATGAATGCTGAGCGGTAGCACCAGTTCCATGATTCCGTAAAACTGAAGCATTTCGTCATTTCTTCTTCTTCTTCAAGTGTAATGATCAAGTTTGTTTAGTTTTGAACATGGGGACTCTGTGGGTCTAGTGTGGTATTGAGAAAAAAGTGGGGAGACTGTTGTGTGTTTGCGGATTCTGTGAAGAATTTCTGTGTGTCAGGTTTAGAGAAGAAGGTTGTTCTTTTAGGGGAAAAGGAGTTCAAAAACAAAAAAGATAGGACTAGATGAAACGGGAAAGTGAGTTTGGATTGAAAGCCAAAGCTTTGGAATTTTGGAACTTGGGGGGCCTGGGACACTACAATAGTGTTATATCTAACCCTAAAAAAAATAATAATAATAAAAAAGAACAAGACAATGAAGTATGGGATTGGCGGCCATAATCACATGTCTGTATGTGATTATTATTATTATTATGAACTGTTTTGGCTGATTATGCACGGGAGAAGATGTATTTACTTTGGTTTGGTTTGGTTATTTACAATAAAGTGAGCAGAGTTTTGTTTTCTTTTAAAAACCATATTATCTACGTTAATAATCTTATGCTAATTATAAAAAAAGGACACATATGATGCATTTCTCCTTACTAGTCGTATTATTAATTAACTCAACTTACTAAAATAAATAAAAAATATGAAAATTTTCATAAAATTAAGGGAAAAAAAAGAAAGAAAAGAAAAGGAAGCTACTGTAGCTTAAAAAAATAAATAAATAAAACAGTAGATTTCACTCATCTTCTTCGTCCTACTTGTTTTCTTTCTCTAGAAACGTTATCAAGTTCATATTTTTTCTAAAAAATCCTACATTATCCAAAATCAAGAAATAAAATTAATATTATTGTGCTTCTAATAATCTAGAGATTCTTAAAAACCAAAATATTTTCCTTCTATTTTTCTTGAAATTTCTAGATTAAAACCTACGATTAACCTATTTACTACTTTCCATGATGCACAATGACTCATAAATATTATTATTTTTTTAATTTTTCAATGCTTAAAACAATTCTCCCCCCCTCCCATATCTACATGGTAGTTAAGTTGCACTATGGCAGCTTCTTAACTTCAAGATCGTACTTCTTCTCTTATCTCTCTTAATTGCTAAATATTACTCTTTCGATTCTTGTGCTGCTAATTATTGCAAGCTGTGTAGTCTTCCATTGCAGAAAATATAAGGTTTTATGAATTCAATTAGTGTAATTGTAGTTAGTTTGAATGAATTCTTATAGCTGTATGATTATCATGTTTTGATGAAGTAATGGTTGGTAGAATTTGGACTTCGTTGAATTGCTATTCCAAAGATTGAATTTACTTACTTCTTGTTAGCAAATTATGTTGAAGGAATTGCAAATGCTATTATGATTTTTTTTTTCAATGCTTGTTATGGCGCAATAGTACATGTAATGATAAGGTGTAATGGTGGTAATCGAAACATATATATATTTTACTTTTTTTCTTAATTTTTTTCATTTTTTATTTGTTTTACTAAGTGAGTTAATTAATGATTGGACTAGCCATGTAAATGTGCCATGCGTTCTTCTTTTATAATTAGCACAAGATTATTAAATGTAGGTCATGTAATTATCAAAAAATAAAACTTAAGCTATCTTTTTACAAATGACCTAAAAACATAGAGTTTATAATTTACCCTAAATAAATATAAGTAAATATCAATTAAATTAAGTCTATGATGAATATCTATAAATTATAATTTTATACATGCTATATACATTTTTTTAATCTATTACTTACTATTATTGGCAACAGAACTTGCCTATTTATAATATTATTTTTCTAATCTATTATATTATTTTGTAAAAAAAGAAAAAACCTACATTATCAAATTATTAGAATGAAAAGAATAAAACAAGAGTTTTCTTATTGGAAAGACCAACTTTATAAAGCAGTTAAAACATACCTCTATCATTTTGCTCCTCCTCATCCTTGTCCTCGCCTTCATTATTATTATTATTTGAGTTAATGCTACTAATGGTACTAAAATTTTAACAAAATATATAATTATGCATTTAAACTTTAAAATTGATCAATTTAATATCTAAAAGAACTTTTTATGTATGCTAATAGTATCTTTATTAATTTTTTTTAGGTACTAAATCGATCAATTTCAAAATTTGGGTATTTAATTATATATTTGGCTAAAATTTAGGTACCATTTGGAATATTATCCTTTATTATTATTATTATTATGACATCTAAAGTATAATGATAGCATGGTCCATTATTTCTTGATACTGTTCATTTTTTAGCCTCAATTGAGAATAAAAAAACTTTTCTAATTTTGGTTTAGCTGGAAATATTCGTACAAGGGATGACTGCAAGCTATTTCCAGTTAAATTAAAAAGTTCTAAGACTATATGTTCATCTTGTAAATTTGGAAAAATGTTACTTAATATGCCAAATTTTAGGGGGGAAAAACAAATAATTAGGTGTCTATATTTTTAAAATTGAATTAAAAAACTAATTGAACATTTCATAGCTACATTTAGAACTGTGCATGTGACCTATGAGAGAGAGAAAGAGAGAGGGAGAGTCGGAAACAAAGTCAAATAAAAAAAAAAAAAGAAAGAAAAAAAAAGAAATAAAAAAAATCTTAAAGTAATGTTGGTGTCTCTTAGCAGCTCGCTCAAGCACGAAAGGCTACTACAATGTGGTGATGACTCTCTTAGATAGTAATGAGTGGTACTTGGTGTGATTGTTGTTTAGTGAATTGTTGGTGTGTTGGTGAAAGAGAGAGAAGGAAACAAAGACAGGGGAAACATAAGAAAGGAAGGGAAAAAAAAGGTCTATAAGTGGTGGTGGTGACTCTCCTAGTGGCTCGCTTAAGCATGGGATGCTAAAGTGGCGTCATGGTGACTCTTTTAGGCGGTAATGAGTAGTGTTGGTGTAATTGTTATGGTGGATTTTAGTGCCATTATGGTGGAAGAAATCCAAAAGTAACCAAGTTGGTTGTTTTAGATCTTCATGATTTTCCAAAATTGAGGTAAAAGATCTAATTTTTACAAAACTAAAAAAATACCACGAACCCAAGGATGCGACCTTCATACTTCAATTTCATGCGATCTAGAACACACTTTTAGAGAAAAGTTGTTAAGTTTGTGTATGGAGCTAGAGAGAGAAAGTTTCAAATCCCTTTATTCTTAGCCAATTTTTATAGATCCCATCTTATATTAAAGTTTCCTACTTTAAATAGGGGTAAATGTCAAATTTTGATACTAAACTTTATACAAAAGTTTAGTTTGATACCTATATTTTGAAGTAATCAATTTAATACCCAACAAACTTTTTATAATTATTTTTAGTACCTCCTTAGCTCTATTTACCTCGTTTCCTGACTTGAAAGAGGCAACATATCTTTAAATTTTTGTTGCTTCTACTAACATAATGTAACACTAGTAGATTGCGTCTTTCACATTAGGAAATAGAGCTAACAATGTTAGTGAGGTTATAAAAATTGTTACAAAAAAGTTTGATTAAACATTAAATTGACTACTATAAAATTTAGGTATCAAGTTGAATTTTTGGACAAAGCTTAAGTACCAAATTTGACATTTTTCCTTGATTAGATTACAACTTGAGTTAATAGGAAACTTAGACTTTCTTTCGAATTCCAATTTTTTTTTTGTTTTTTTAGTTTTTAGAGCAATTCAACTATATATTTGTAAGTTTTGTCAATATAATGATCACGTCCTTGTAATTTTCACATAAAAAAGAAAAACTATTGAAGATTTGACTTTGTAGGATGCTAACGTTGAACTTTCTTCTTCTTTCTCTTTCTTTTTCTTCCCTTCTCTTTCTTCCCATCATTTTTTTTACTGTGTCTTACATACATGTCACTTAGTGGTTGGATCATGCGTCTAAGTCAGTAGCTAAAGTTATCAGAGTTAGTGAGGTAGTGAATGTAGTCACAAAATGTACAATTATATATTAAATTAAACTTTTCAAAGTAACTACTTGTATTTGGAAAATTCTATGGTCCTGTCATTAATTTTGACGAGACCAGTCTCATCATCATCTAACGGCTCACATCATACCTAACCATAATCGAGTCAATAAAATAGTTAATATTCCATTTACTATATTTATTTTAAAGATTAAATTAATGGTGGGACAGTCCCGACAACGAAACCATAGAAGCTCCCTATCTATTTTAGTCAAAGTTCAGGTATTGAATTCCATATTTTCTCTATAAACTTTAAAATAAGACTTGATATCTAAAGATGTTATCTTCACGCTATTCCGAGTTGTCAAAATGCAACACATGACATTTAATAGTTTACAACCAAATTATTTCTCATCTTGCATCTTTATCTCCTTTTCTTTCTTCTTTTTGTTAAATTTCTTTAACTCTTTCCCCCTTTTCTTTTCTTATTTTCCTTCTCCAAATTCTTATCACATATCATCCCTTCCATTTGTTAACCTACAATCTCATTTCTTCATCCCACAATCCCATTCATTGAAACCTTTCCTTTACCATGTTTTAATATTTATAATTTATAAAAGTATATATTACCTTCTTATAACTCTGTACCTTAATTCTATTAATTTAAGATCCAAAATTTGCTATGCAACTAGAAAAAGATATGTAGTCTTTCTCTCCACACTTCATGGTAAATACTGACTATTTATGAATATATAATATATATATATTAATTAAATATATATCTCTTTCTCTTCGGATGGACTTATAAGTTTCATTACTAAAATAAAGATGTGATTTATTTATAGTTTTTTTTATCAATTTTATTTTACAAATCATTAGTATTGTCTTATTTTATCATGATTTATTTCACCTTCTTGTGATCAAATTAGACAAAAGCTGATCCTACTTTTCTAATGAGGCCATTATAGGCTAAAACCAGTTAAAACAATTAAGTTTTTTAAACATACATAAGACCGTGATAATGCTGGGAAGGTGCTTCTTGAGGGGGTAATGGACTAGGAATAAACCTAGAAAAGCAATGAAGAAAACATGGACTCATAATCTAAAATATCAGTTAAATAGTATTATAAGGAATGGTACAATGGTCGAACACTACATAAATACTATGAGATAAGCAAACCTCTTGTCCCATCACTGCTAACCGGAATAGCCAACCTTCCTGCTAATAGCAAGATTATTATTATCCCATGCCAATATGTATGTAGTTTCCCTATTTTGATAGGCTAAGTTATTGCTATATTTTAGTGCTTGTACTTCATAGTAAATATCAACATTGTTAGATCCGCACCGAGGTTTGACCCAGACATGTTAGGGGATTGCGAGTTGAGGGGTCAAACCAAGTTCCACCAGGGGTCGAACCAGGGTTAATAAAAATTAATAATATAAGCTATATTTTACTTATGAAAAATAAATAAAATGTATATTATACAAAAAAATCCACAATTAAATCAATTTCATCGGTCTATCCATGAGTTATAATAAAAACTTAATACATTTTTATTTATAAATAATTATTTTAAAATAATATCCATTTATTGCATTATTATTATTAAAAAATTCATACATAGTGAAATTTTTTTCCAGATTGTCACTAGAATGCATGACATGACATTGCATTAAAAAACCACTATCCATGATCTATTACATAAAGTAGAAGTCTATACACATATTATAGAGAACAAAAAAAAAAAAAAGAGCAAATTATTGAAGGAGTATAATTAAATATAAACATATTTGGATAAAAACAAGAAGAAATTTCCTGAAAACTTCCTATTTAGAAAAAAAAGAACTTACTCTGGACCAACGACACACTAGTTGTACTAATATCAAAATTTCTCTCTCTCTTTCTCTTTAATTTCAAAACTGAAATGTGCTCCGTCTAGCTCTTATTTTCGTTTCTAACATCTTGATTGTCTCTCTTGCTTTTTATAGTTCTTTGTCATTACTGTCAACGGTAAAGGCTTCAGATAAAACAGATATAAATCTTTGACACTGTTGATGGAATGATCTAGGGGAGTGAGATGGTGTAGAATCGGGTAATAATGGAGACTCTGATCTTGCCCATTAACGAGATTCATAGAGCTTGTATTGCTTTTAGTGATCATGGTGAAGGTGCTGGTAGTGCTTTGCCTACTCTTTAGGAGTCTCTATAGGCTAAAATAAGGGATTCCATGCCCTTCTCAAGTTCACGCATGAACTTATTATGGCTTTTTTTTTTTTTTCCTTTATAATTTTTGGTTACTTTTAAATTAATATTATTTGCATTTTGACTTGGCCGGGTGGCGATTGAACTGCTTAAGCCATCTAAGTTCAACCGGGTCGATTGTAATCTAGGTTTTATCATAGGACCAACCCGCTTTGAAGGCTAATTATGGTTTTAACAACATTGGTAAATATTACAAATTTGGTCTGATGACTTGGCATTGTATTCAAACATTTCTTGTGTTGATTCAATGAATGTTTAATTTCTTAATTATTTAACATTTCTTTTCAAAAATGCTAGACTAAAATTAATATCTAATTTTAAAAATAAAAAAAATAAAAGAGTTTTGAAAAAAAAAAAAAAAGAGAAAATGAGATGGCCTAAAAAGTAAGTGGTCAAAATAGTCACTTGCCATGTATGAATTGGGGGAAGACATAAGGGGCAAAGCAATATGGCCATTTTTTTCCATTGGTTATATCTTTAGGTAGTCAAAATTGGGCTTTAATGGTCAAAAAATTTCATTATTTAAGTAGCATTTGGCTATAAGAATTGAATAACATAAAAAGAACTGCATGATACAATACATGAAATACCAGACGGTACAATTTTCTTATACTATTTTGGTTATGTATAAGAAAACTCTTATGTTGTTCATTACTTGATATACACAAGCATAACATAAGATGCTATATTTTGACAATTTCATTATTGTATTATCAAGCACATATGTTATAGTTAGTGGCAGTGACAATAATCTTGTGACAATTTTATAATGACAGTGATGAAAACTTGCTGCTAGTTAGTTATCATTGGTGGTAGTAAAAACGTTAGTGGTGGTCACAACAATATTGGCAGTGGAGGTGGTGGTGGCAAGGTGACAACAGCAATGATGATGATAGAAGCGATGTGGTGGTAATAAGTTTGGAGTGATAAAAGATAGATATTAGTGGTCATGCTAGTTATGTCTATAAAAGAGATTTTATTTTTACTCAATTCCAATAATTTTCACCATCATATTTAAGAGGCAAAAATTTTTATATTTGTTTAGTGCCATGAAGAGAATTTTTTCTAATCCTAAATATATTTTATAAACCAAATATGGTACAATAACCTTTATTGAGCCTAATCAATGAAACATTATACAATCAAATGTTATCGAGAGCTTCTATAGTCTCGTCAGTGGAACCGTCCAATCAACCATCTAACTGTTAAAATAAATATAGTAATTGAAATATTAATTATTTTTGTGATTTAATCATTGTTGGGTATGATATGAGCCGTTGTATAGTGATGAGACCAATCCTATGAAAATTAATGACGGAACCATAGAATTTTCCAATGTTATCTTAAGCTAATTATTTTAGAAATAAAAGCTAACGTGGGAAAATTTTGGAATCACATGTAACGTCAAGAAGGATAAAGAGAGTAAGAATCTTGCATTTATTCTTAAAGAGTATAACAATTGTTTTTTAGATTGAAAAGAGCCAAAATATGAGTCAATGACACGGGTCATGTGTTAGAATACATGTAACACAAGCAATTGTATGCTTGAAATTTATAATGTCATGTAAATAGATATTGATAATCTTATTATTAATATTTCCTAGGTTGATGGTCAAATGACAATTTATTGTTGTTACTTTAGTGATGTTTAAGTGTAACATTACACACACACGCGCGCCGCGTGTGCCCGACGCACGTACATGTAAAAGGTAAGAATGATAGATCACTTACATTGATTGTCCATGTAAACCACCATCATGATGAGTGACCGATACTATTAACCAGCTATTTAATGTCTTTGTTAAAGTAACTTCTAGAAAGAAAGTGAAAAAAAAAAAATATAAGTGCAATGTTAAAGGATTTCATTAAGGTATGGATTAAGATGCTTTAAAAGTATTACCTTTATGAAAGTATATAATTGGAAAAACAATTTGAGATATGAGATGGATAAGCAATGGTTTTCTGGTCAAATGACACCTTTACGAGTTATATGGTTTATGGTTGATTATGATTTTGATCTTATATGTTTCTTTTAACATTTTGGAAGATTTGATCAATGATTAAATATAAAGTCACTCTTCTAGGGTGATCCCATCACCATGTCATATACTTTGATTCATATAATTTTCTTGATTGCAGCCTTAACAAATTTGATGTTTTAGGGATTTTATAAGCACAATGTAATAAAATTTGAAGTATCTCAGAATATCAAAAGATTGCATAAAATGTACATTTTAAAGAGATGGAAAAATGATCTAAAGCTTAGGTCAATGATGCATATGATACATGTGAATCACATGTTCTAAAGCCAAACGTTATGGAATGTTGTAAGATATTGACTAAATTGTTTGCTCATTTTGTAGCAAAGGCTTCCTTAAAGGTGAATCTCTTTAAGGTAATGATCAATGGTTATGAGAATATAATGGGAAAAACTGAGAAAAGTATGAAAGGCATATTATTTCATCAAACCCATTAAGTAGTATGCCATAGAAAAATCAATTTAGGTAGTAAAGTAAAAGAAATAAAAATGAAAGCAAGAGTTAAAGATACCAAATCCACTAGCGAAAAAAAGTTGCATAATTGAAGAAAACATGTACAAAATGGATTGGGATGCTTAGGTTACCTTTATAGAATGACAAGAGCACTCAAAATCTATTAACAAGAATTAAGTATTGTTTCCCTGCAATAAAAACAATAAGGAATAAAACTAGAAAAAAATTGAGAGAAGGGGGGAAAACCTATCTCGAAATTACAAAAACCTATAGAGTTTTACAAAAGTGTATATAATCATACAAACTTAATTGAACACTTACGAAAATACATGATTGATTAATATAGTGCAATGGAAAAACTAATGTAGTTAACAAGAAACAAAATGAAAATCGAAATCCAAGTTTGTCCTACCAATGTATTCTTATAAGAAATGATTGCAAATACTATGGTTTAGTGTAAAAGGTAGGTTTTTGGAATCTCTTTGACCTTCTTGGAAAGCTAGTCAATAGTACTATTTCGTTCTTTACAAACATGATTGCGCTTACTATTTATTTCCTTCAATAATGGTTTTTCCTATGAAATATAATTCTATTTGTCTCATTAAACCATACTGGATGAGAGCCACATTGATGCAACTAGAGAATCTATTTCAAAGAACCATTGAATTACTTACGATACCTATGACCCTTGTTTAAAGCAATTAATTTGACAAATTTAATAGGCCTATGATGGGAGAAAAAGCCAAAAGATCATAATGATTTTCCTTTATAATCCTTAATTATGCTAACCCCATCATTTTTATTTTGACTTAGACTATTGTCAACATTCAATTTCACATGATCTTAGCTAGCTTATTTCCAAGACAAGGATGGAGCTTTTTTTTTTTTTTTTTTAATTACATTTTTAAATAGTTCCTCATGACTAATAATTTGATTTTGAGACAATTCATTGACTTAGCCAACATTCAACAAATCATTCATGAATTGTAAAGCAAGAATATTTGGAGACTGAAAAGTCTGTTTATATTTTTTGTTATTTCTGTCCAATTGAGATAATCTGGTAAGCATATGAGACATCCTGAAATGATATCCAACCTAAAAGTTATTGTTTACCATAAGAAGGAATCAAAGAATGAGTAAGTCTCCACATAAAAAATTTTAATAGATATAAATTTTAGTTTAGAACAATGGAAAATTCTATAGACCCATTATGTTTTTAACAAGACCAATCTCATTAGTTATTTAACGATTTAAATTCATACGTAACCATGATTGCACTGTTGAACCGCATAGGTTCAAGTTGCTTTTTAATAAGTAAAAAACCAATTTATTTGAATGATTATCATTTATGAGTTAATATATATAAGACTATGGGAAACTTATCTTTCACTATCTGATCATTTAGGGCTCGATAATCAACGCAAAATCGCTATGTCTTATCTACCTTTGAAATGACTAATATTGGTGAGGAATAAGGAGATTGACTAGAGTGAATGATTCCTTTACTTAACATGTCTTCATATTGCCTCTCAGTTTCATCCTCTTACTATTGTGAATACCTATGGGGTCTTACAACAACAAGAGAAGTTCTTAATTGCAATCTAATATGGTGGTTGCCACCTTAGGATCAAGGTGGGGGTAATCTTGGTGGTTGTTGAAATAAATAGTCATCCTATATCAACAATAGTCGTAGTTCTTTCTATTACTCAACAACATCGGTGGCTGCCATGAACTGAGTTGATTTTCCACTTGAAATGCCTTCCAAGAGAATAAGTGAGTTGTTGATTCAGTATCTCATATGCATATCACAAAAATCTTAATGAGTGTCTCCAAGTGTCATTAACCATTTAACTCCAAGCATTACACCCACTCCACCAAGAGATACCGTATATAAGTTAACCTGAAATTGATAACCAGCAACATTCAAAGGCACATTTTGGCACACTCCATCACAATATATGTGTTTACCATTAGCCACCATCACACACATATTTGCCCTCCTTATCATCGGTAAAGCCAATTTTTCCATCACTAATGTGTCAATAAAGCTGTGTGTACTCTCAGAATACACTAACACTAATACTTCTATCCATTGATGATTCCTTGTAATTTCATGGTGCATGCCTTTCCTATACCGACCATAGTATGTAATGACACTCCAATTTCCTCCTCAATATCTTGTTATAACAACTGTTCTTTTACCCCTTTAGACTGATTAAATTCATCTTTGGATTCCAACCAAAACAATCTTTTACACTTATGCCTAATTATAAATTATTCATCACTGTTATAACATAATCCCCTACTTCTTCTTTTCTCCAATTCCTTTTGGGTTAATTTGTAGACACGAAGATTTTTCTTGTTTGCTAACTCGAAATTGAACTTTTTTCTAAGCACATCAATTTCCTCATGCAACGCTTCGTTGCGTCTCTTGGAAATCCAAGCATAATTAACTGTCTATGTAAGATCCTTGGAAGTATTTTCCTTCAAACCGCTAAGAAATAACGTCACTTCTTGTTCAAGTGAGAGAGAAGGCCCCTAAGCTGTTAATTGAACAAACTTGCTTTGATATGGCTCCACTGTTCTAGTTTGTTTCAACTTAGCTAACTTACCTAGAGGATTCATTCTCATAGGCGATCTAAACTAATAATTTCATAACTCCTTAAATTCGTTCCATTTAAACTAGGCTTGTCCTTCTCTACTTTGATTAACCATAATTGTGCCTTGCCTTCCATATGGATGTTGCTAACCCTACTCTCTCCACTGGTGCTGTTTTCTAATGTTTGAAAAAATGGTCACACTTATTCATCCATCTTATCAGATCATAAAAGCCATCATATTTGGAAAAGTCCAATTGAGTGGTTTTTGGAACAAATCCTCTTAAGTTCTTTTAATAGATGATTCACCAAGATTACTCCCATCTCAACGTGTGATCACCTTATCAGATTGTAGCTAAGAACTTCTCCTATTTTTGTAAGACCCTATAGGTATATACATTGGCAGTAAGATGAAACTAAGAGGCAATGTAAAGACATTTTGAGTAAAGGAATTATTTGCCTTAGTCAATATCCTTATCCCTCACTAGTATTACTTGTTTTAAAGGCAGATAAGATGTGGTGATTTTGCATGGATTATCGAGCTCTAAATGATCATACAGTGAAAGATAAGTTTCCTATACTAGTCATTGAAGAATTGTTGGAATGGTGCCTGTTATTTTTCAAGATTAGATCTTTAATCTAGGTACCATTAGGTTTAGATTTATGAAGTGAATATAGTAAGATGTAGGTTGAGCACATGCAACATCTTCAAAAAGTATTTGAAATACTTAACAACCAAAAACTATTTCTCAAGAAATCCTAGAGTATGTTTGCACAACAACAAGTAGCTTACTTAGGTCATCTTAATTCTAAGCAAGGGGTCCAGGCTGATCTAAAGAAGGTTGAGGTGATGATAAATTAGCTTAAACCAATATCCGTTACTAAATTAAGGGGATTTTTAGTTTTAGCGGGTTATTACCGTTGGTTTGTTCGGGATTATGAGAAGATTGCACAGTCCTTGAATACATGCTTCGTAAGAATAACTTCATTTGGATTGTGGAAGCAAAAGCAACCTTTGACAAATCGAAGAGGGCCATGATAGCAACCTCGGTATTGACTTTGCATGACTTTTCTTTGGAATTTATTGTTGAATGTGATGCATCGGGAAAAGAAGTTGGGGCTATATTACAATGACAAGGTAAGCCTATTTCATTTTTTAGTAGGCCTTTTGGACAACAACATATGAAACTAGCCGCATATGAAAGATAATTGATTAGGTTAGTCAAGGTTATATGCCATCGGCAAGCTTACCTGTGGGGAAGAAATTTATTTCTTAGATAGATCATTATACTTCAAAATTTTTGTTGAAGCAAAGGGATACTACTCCTCCTCAACAACATTGGATTGGTAAGTTGTTAGGATTCGATTTCACTATTGAAGATAAGGTTGGTAATGAAAACTTGGTTGCTAATGCTCTTTTACGAAGAATGGATGATCATGCAAGTCTTTGCGTATCTTTACCCTCACATTACATCTTTTTGATCTTATTAAAGACGAAGTAAGACAATCCTCCATTTTGCTGTAGTTAAGGCAAAGATTGAAAAGGGAGCAAAGTGGATGGTGAAGGATAACCTGCTTTTTTTATCAGAATAGAGCATATTTAGATAATATGTCAAGCCTTTGTTCCACAATAATTGATGCTGTCTATTCCACTAATCACGAGGATATCAAAAGACTTTATGTATGATATCATGTGATTTCTTTTGGTTGAGAATGAAACATCAAGTTTAAGATTTTGTTAAATCTTGTTCCGTATGTCAAAGGTAGAAGGTGCAACTCCTATTTCTAGTTGATTTACTGTAGCCTCTCACCATTCCTACTTAAAACATGGTTAGATATTTCAATGGATTTTACTGTAGGCTTGCTTGTTTCTCATGGGAAATCAATATTATTGGTAGTGGTTGATTGATTTTCCAAGTATACACATTTTATTCCTCTTGGGCATCCTTATACTGCTGTATTAGTAGCAAAGATATTCTTTGATAATATAGTTAAGCTACATGGAATACCCATGCTATAGTAAGTGATGGGGATGCTACCTTTACAAGTGCCTTTTGGAGAGAGAGATTTTTCAACCTAGTGGTACATAATTGAATTTCTCTTCAACTTACCATGCTTAAAGTGACAGTCAAATTTAACCATATTATTGAAATGTACTTGAGATGTTTCACTAGTGAGCAACCAAAAAGATGGATTGATTAGGTAACTTGGGCTGAATATTGTTACAACATTGGTTTTCATACTGCCCTTAAAGCTACACCATTTGAGATTGTGTATGGGAGAGCTCTTCCATGATTCCTCGATTACTTACTGACAAGGCTTGACTAGAAGCTGCGGAGAGGGAATTATTAGATAGAGATTAAATGTGGAAAGATTTATGACTCAAATAACTTCAAGCTTAAGACAGAATGAGAACACAATATGATAAGAAACATCAAGAAGTCCATTTTCATGCAGGTGATTGGGTATTTTTGAAATTGCTACCTCATAGGCAAGTTTTAGTAGCACAATAACATAATAAAAAACTTTCACCAAAGTTTTTTAGGTCTTTCCATATTAAATCAAAGATTTGTATTGTTGTCTATCGGTTACAACTATTTTCAAACATGAAAATACATCTCGTGTTTCATGTCTCTTGTCTAAAGAAGGTAGAGATACTTCTCGACCTATTTTGCCCACCATACAACAAGGATTTATGGTACCGGAGCCCTAAGCTATGCTAGACATTTGAAAAGCACATGTTGATCCAAAAGTGCTCATTCATTGGCATGATTACTCACCAGCTAATGCTTTGTAGGAGAATGCAAAGGACATTGTTCAGTGGAGGATGCATCACTTGTTAGAAGAAGTAATGTAACACATACACACATCAGCCAAGAAATAACCCCTTTTGACATGCTTATAGGTGCCAGAAGAAGAAACAGTGAAGCATATTTGGTGTTGATGTTGTAGTGGTGTTTGTTTGTCATTTCAATGTTGTTGCTCTATTTATAGTGTTGTTATATGTGGTGAAATGGAAGTGATAATAATGTAGATGTTAGTGTGTTGATAGGCCATGGATGCATTTGTGTGAATTATTGTAAGAAATTACATTATGTCCAGTTGTAATAAAAGAGAAAAAAGGGGAACATCAGTTATAAAACTAACATGTAACTCCCTTGGTACAATGTGTTTAACAGTGAATGAATGAAGAAAAGGGTAGACTTGATTTCCCTAAATTATCTTATGGTATAATGAGATCGTTGAGTTTTCTTTAACGAGCCCAAGCTTTAATTACAAATTAGATAAAGAAAAAAGTGGAAATACTAACTAATCATGTGACAATTTATTAGAATCATGCAGCTAGTATCCAAATGATAGCCACGATTAGATGTTCTTATTATGTTCTCCAAATGACGTCCAAACATAGGGCATAGCATCTAGATGCTAGGTGGTTTGAACATGATCAAAATATTTTGATCATGTGAAAACTTACCGTTCCCGAATGTCACTGATGTTTGCACATGACAAAATCTTCTAATCATGATGAAAATATAATAACATCTGGGTGCTAAGGTATAACGTCTGAACACCATACCTTTGCCAAACCTTTCTTTTTTAGTGATGCCAAACATTAATGTTTAATCAAGTGTGGATACCAAGATCTCCATATGGCATCCAAATGCTAGGTGATGGCATTCAGCAATAGTTTCTAGAAACCAACCATTGAATGCATTTATTAAAAGGGCAAGCTTGTCCAATCCTTATACAATGGTTATTTTCTCCCCTTTAGCTATAAATATCAAATCTTTGGAAGAATTTTAGGAGTTATTTGAGCTTATTCATTGCTACTAAACATACTTATATTTGCAAATCAAAATTCTTGTCACTTCTTCATTATTTTGCAAATTCTAAGGAGAGAAAATTGAGCAGTACTCTTTTGGGTGTTGATCGCAATTTGTAAAAGAGTACTATTTTGTGGGTGTGATTTGTAGTGAGTTTTAAGAGTTGTATGTAACTCCAAGTGAGTAGAATTTTGTGATCAATAAAGTGGTGTAAAATTTCATTTGAGGCAAGTTGAGTCCTTAGAAAGTAGGGGACGGTTTGAAGTCCTAGTTACATCTGAAAGTAAACTTCTCTAACTCCATCTCTTTTATTTTCTAGTACTTTATTATTGTTGTTTTTCTTATCATTGCTCAATTTCTCATTTTGCATTTAATTTTCAAAATTGGTTTAGTAAACTCAATTCAACCTCTTAAGTTTAGTCCAGTCGTATTTCACAGACTACTAGAATGCTTATTACATTCTTATAATATTTATTTTGTTGATAAGATAATTGACTAAATGGTCCATTGATAGATCCATAGAAATTCCTATAAAATAATTTGTAAAGATTGAGATGATTTGTTTCTGAGATGATTCTGAGCATTAAAGGATTTAGAAAATATCTATAAGGAACCTAACGACTGCTCATCTTTTCTCAAAAGGACATAAAACCTATTGGGTAGATATGGATTCAATGAAATCCCCCATAAGAAATGTACAAACACGGCAAAATAACTTGGAAGAGGCGTAGAGAGGACATTGTTGCTAATAAATAATAATGACCTTTGCCCGCACGGAAGTCAAACATTGGCATGGTTATTTAACCTACTCAACTCTTTTTCATATATTTTGTTAAAATTTTGATGGTCCCTCCATCCCATGTATAAAGGACGACTAAGATAAGTTTGGGACAAATTTTGTTTGTCCGTTCTAAGGGCTTGGTTGTTTTATCTTGTTTGATTCGTTTTGATATTTTACTATTATATATAAATGTTTTTTAAGAAATAGATTTATATGAAAAATATATAATTTTTATTTATAAAAAAATTAAATAAATTAGATACGAATAAGATACGGATAAAAATCAAATGCAAATAAGATACTGTTTGGAGGATCTGTTTTTTATATGTATCTGTATTTATATCAAAACAATATGTATAAATATATCTAATTTATATTTATATTTGATTTATTTAATTTTTTCATGAGAACTGTTAATTTTTTTTATTTATCTATTTCTTGATAAACAATTTGTTAGAAAAAAATTAAAAAAAAAAGACTGTCTAACAAAAAAAAAAAAAAAAACTAGCCAAACAAACCTATTTCACTAGCTTATTTGATAGAATTTTCAAAGAAATCTCTTGCTGATGTATCACACAAATTAAGGGCACGAAATTTTTCCAAGTTTGCAGCTTATTATTTTTCAGAATTAACCCTATGGTGCTGGTGGTAGTAGTATAAAATCTGGGTAATGAAAAACCCCTATAAAATTGTAACATATATTCCAACATGCTTTGAAAGACAAGCCACCATAAGTAATGGGGCCTGGTCGTGAGAGACTGGGTTTGGTACGAGTAAAAGGAGTCATAGCGAACTCCTATGATGTCGGAGAGAAGGAAAACAATAGAGGGATTGGCGCGAACCAAATAAGAAAGAGAATTAGATTTTCACAAAAACCATGGAACGCACGTTATGAGTATTCCACTAACGTCAACACAATCTGGCTTCAACAGATGCAGAAAACCTCCTCACTTGGTACAATCAAATGAATCCTTACCATCGTACTGTCTTTTCTTATGGAAAATATACATCAACCTCAAAGCAATTAAAACCATATTAAACACCATAATCAGAACCAGCTTTGCTATCAAGAAGAATGAATACTACAAGCGAAAATAAAAACTAAACAATGAAAATATCAATTGTGTTTCCATCATTATCTTTTCACGAAGTCCATGCTTGCTGGGAAACAGGTGAAGGATAATTTGGGTACTCAGGTCTAGTAGAAGTTGTCTTCCACGAGCAGTATAAACTCTTTATTCTGGTATATGCGTAATCTGGTGGGCAGCAGTTTGTTATCCCTTTAATCTAACAACGATGCAAGATATATCATCTTTACTTTCTCTTTTCAATGCTTCAGCAGTCAACTGCTTGGCAGCCTTCTGCGGGTCCTTGATCCGTCTTGCGATATCCACTGCCTCTTGATTATCCATTACCTAAGTCAATCATATGCATATGAGACACATAAGTTTTATGAAAAGGGTATAACGTCCGCTCTTTCTAGAGTCAGGCTTAAGTACATAGAGAAACATGCAGAGTTTCACCTTCCAAAGGCCATCACTTGCGAGGATCAATATATCCATACTAGCATCTATAGTGACATTTTGAATGTCAGGGTCAGAGCGCAGGTGTGTTTTGAGGCTTTTGTCCCCAAAGGCACGAGAAACTGCAAGCTGACCATTGACTCGAGGGACATCTCCTGGTAAAAGATAGTAATAACTGATGTGAGTTAAAGGCATTGCAAACAACCAACTATATTCATGTGAAGCATATGATAAAATTTGTCTGATGATCTGTGTTCTCCCTTTTATCAGATTTACCACAACATCATTTTATTCTTTTTAACTTCAGATCAGAAAATTGGTCATCTTGCAAGATAGTCAATCAAGGAATCCACGTAAAAAGAATCCACCACTCTGCTGGCTGCAGAGCAGGAGTTCATTCAACCTTGATGATATCAAAAGACATCCCAAGTTGTAAATCTATCATCATCAAGGAAAAAATTCATGCAGCAGTCAATGATGCAGTAATGATACTTGCTCATATATATGATCAGGCTTAGGTTTAAAAAGGTTAGATAATCTCATGATGCACTAACTACTTTACCAGTGAATCAAAAATTCAAGCCAGTTTCCCCATCTAAATTCACATACAATTCTTTTGGCATGGAAATGTTCCTTTGGGAAAGGCAGTATGAGTTCAGATGTGCAACTTCATTGCAGGCTATAGTGAGAAAATCTGGAAGAAACTAAACATGTGATTCTATTGTATGACCTCACCAAAAGAAATGAGAGCCTGGAATAGATGTAACATGATAGCATATTCTGCATGCAATAATTACATCAAGCAACCAAATGTGATATTTAAAGTTCACTATCAACTTGGGGACGGAAGGTCATCCATCTGATTGTGCAATACTTGATAAATTTAGTAGGCTACGAGAAATGTGGAATGACTATTGATACTAGATAAGCATGACAAGAGAAATGAAAATTTGACAGTTTTGAAAAGCTTCTGCTTCTTCACAGTATGGTTAATTCAGGATCGTGCCTATGCCCCATATTGCTCTGAACATTGGAAGAAAATTAAATCATTCATAAGGAAATATCAGGGACTGAAGGAAATAAATTAAAGGTTAAATATACATATAACACACCAAAATTCAGCATAAATTAATTGGTGGTTGGCTGACTATATTTTATTCGTCAATCAAATGCAAAATCAGGAGTTCTTTGTTGTTCCAAAAGTCTGATATGATTGCAGAACAAAGAAACATAAAACTAAAAGTAGCAAGCCAAAATACTTCTCCAGGTAGCATTGATGTAATAGCCCAGAAAAGAAAAAGAAAAAGAAAGAGTAGCATCTACAACTTTTTACATGACAGCATCACGATCATAGAAACATCAACAACCTAGAAAAGAGCACTGCTATAGAAGAAAAAATCTGTCATGTGAATAGGCAGATCAGTTAAACCAACCAGTGAAGCATACTAAGATTGTATTCAAGCCAATGCAATTAAATTTCACCGACCCTACTTGTACATCTTTGCTAATTGCACTGGGACGATTTGAGTGAGAAGGATACCAAGACTGAATGTTAATTATTTCAAGGAAAAAAAAAAGAAAAAAAAAGAAAAAGAACGTTCACGAACCTGTTCCATTGCAATATGACCTAAATTATTAATGACATGCAACAACCCATAATTTTTTCCCCACCGAGAAGGCAATTTTACCTCCTAAAACTCGTGAAAATGCCTAATTACCCTCCAAACTTTATAAGAGTGATTTTACCCCAAAGTTCTCCTGAAATTATGTATCAAACCCACAGCTTTGAAACGGTGCTTTTCCTCCCTGATTTCATTGAAAACATAACAAAACCAATGTTCTTCAGAAAAATCATCAAAAACCCACTTCAACAGTCCAATCTGATATGGTAATAGAAGAACAATCAATTCAGTTTTTCTCTTTTTCAATTAAAATGGGAGGTACTCATCTTTTAATGAATTTCGGGTAAAATCACTCTAGCTTGGCTTGAGCATGAAACTTCATTGAGCCAAGACTATGAACATTGAAACAATGAAAGAATGTCAGACATCAACTGTCATCACTCTTCTTCATAGTTTGTCTTTACAGAAGCTTCCATGCAAAATCAAAGGAACAAGCATCTGAGCAGAATGCATTAAGGAGAAACACACACACTAAAGAAGCAGAGTAGTGAATGAAAGCAAAGGAGCAATTTCCTCTTAACCTGTCCTTGAAATTAATCTACCAATAATGCTTATAGCATATATATTATGGCTACAATGACAAAAAGAAAATTACTCTTTCTTAATTTTGTAGATTCAAGAAATTTGAAAACTTTTTTGCCATCACTAAATCCAATTTTTCAGACTCTACTTTCAAAGCAAAATAGATGTGTGTTTTATGCTTCATTTCCTTTAGAAATGACCATCTTGAAATCAACTGTCTCTAACTTATGGCATCATCAGAAAAGAGCAAGATCCATGCTATGACATCTAGTTAAAGAATAATTCGGTGTATTTCTAGGTAAAGTTTATGAAAAATTTTAACAAACCTTTCTGAGATTCGATAAGCTTGTTCTTTTTAAACTTTTTTTCAATAGGAGATGGTATTACAATCTTCTGTTAGGTGGAAACCATTATCATACATAACAGGCAGTCATAATCATTAAGATGAGTTGTCTTTTTTTGTCCATTTCAAACCGTGTGCTTGCATAATTAAGCACAAATGTGACATATAAGAATTTTATCCATTAAAACCTCAAAACTCTCTATACTTAAGTAAAAGAACAAAAAGAACCGTCTCCGAATACAACTACAATATCTTTGGTAGTAGAGATGGAATTAGAAGTGCTTGATTTTACTCTTTACAACATGAATTTATTTACTGGTAATTCTTCGTATATAATAAAAAGAGAATTTTACAAATTCATTGCTGCTTTATAGAGAGCCAATAGCAATACTCTAGGGAATGTGAAGCAAAAGAAATTTCATCTTCTCCCCTGCCCGAATAAAGCAATTAGCTCCATATGCAAGTAGATCCATAAAGATAAAATAGAAAATAGGAATAGATTCTGAACTTTCAATGTTATCAAGCTGCAATCAAAATTACACAATCTCAGGCAAGCATGGAGATGACATAGGCAACAGTTGGGGGGAAGAACCTGGCATGTTTGAGACAAAGCCACCCCTGTGCTCAATGCTGCCCCGCTCTGTGTTGGGTTCATGATCTATACTCAACTGTACAGCTTGACCACCTCTTGAAAGAACTGCCCGAGAATCTCCAACATTAGCAACCCAGAGCCTCCGACCATTGATGAGAATTGCAGTAACAGCAGTAGATCCCCCACGACCCAAGTCAGTACTATTTGATAGAATTTCCCTGTCTGTCATCTCATATGCCTTTGAAATGGATGCATCAGGGTCAACCCAAAATTCTTCCTGCATCAGCAATAATGAAAAGGAGTTCAATAATGTAAAACATTCAAGAAGCTTCACCAGTGACATTGCGACACAGATACACACCCCCTTTAAGATATTTGTGAACAAATGCTTTTGTAGGTAGGCAGGCACACTATCCCCCAGATGACCATCATAGATAGCAAATAAACCTAACTCATGTTCTTGTTTCTTTACAAATTTAGCAACATGATAGTCCTCCATAGGATGATTAGCTTTTCCTTTCACCAGGCTGAAGCCATACTTAGCGCTACCCTCATAGCTCCTTCCCTTACCAGAACTCGAAGATGATCGTCCTCCTACAAGCTAATGCAAAAAAATGTTAATCAGCTGTCTAGACAAAAAGCCGAAGAAATCATGAGAAAGTAACTATGCAGCATGACAAATTAGGATGATGACAAGGAAATTGGTGAACAAGGAAGATTACATGCTACAAATCAACCAGTACCATTTAAATGGTGCTTAAGGTATATAAGATGTGACACGGAGAGATTATTTATTACTGCAATTGAATTAGTATCCTATAACTGGACCATCATCTAAGATGAAATTTTAAGATTTGTTATTTCCTTATTACATGAACCTACTATCTCAATTCTCTACCTAGCCAAGGTCAAGATAGCAAGCTTCACTCTGTCTCTACCAGTCTGGAAAACATCCACCTCAGTTCAGTTTTTTTTTTTTTTCCTCATGATTTTAGACTTATAGCACACAATTTTACTGTACGAATTTTTACTTTTTTTTCCCCCCCTGAACCATAAAAAACGTTGTTTTAGTTTGAATCAGTTCACAATCTGGACCATAAGGAGTGTTTTTTTTTTTTTTTTTTTTAAATTCTTCCTAGAAAATCGTAACCAAAACTAAAGTTCTGCATAAAATTTCCTTGAAATACCAGAGTTACCAAAACTCCTTTATAGAAAAAGGTTAATCAATTGTACCGCGACACATGATTAATCCTACCATGAATTATTAACACAAAACAACACAGAATAATATCAATCCACAGAATTACCTGAGAATAAGAAGCACCAAAACAGCATAATTTATCCATGAAACGTAATAAGATATCAGACCAACTCCACTTTCTATCAGCTTAAGCTCCAAACATACCCCCACCTTCTTCTTCTTCTTCTTCTTCTTTTTTGTTATTCTGTTTTCACTACCAATTCCTCTACCATCTGAAAGAACCAAGACTCAAATTTCAGTCTATCATAACAAATAGCCAAAATTGACTCCCAATCCTAAAATTCAATATGAAAGGAACCTCCTACGTAAACAACAAAAAAATCGGAAATTGAGAACTGGGTCGGACTAAGACCTGTCCAATCAAAAAGCTCTTAGTAAAAACTGCTTAAGTTTATGACTTACGCAATTGTTGCTATTGCTATTCTGACACAACAAGAAATTGAATTTTGAACCACTGAGTGATGATGACAAAGAAAGTTAAAAAAAAAAAAATTATACATGACAGAATATAGGACCAGAAATTTCAACAAGAATGGGAACCAACACTGCTCCTCCTTCTTGGTTTTTTTTTTTTTTTTTTTCAATTGCTTGACTGTGATGATGATGATTTGCTGCAGTTTTGGCTAAGAGAGACAGAGAAGAGAAGAAAAGAAAAGAAAAAGAAAAAAAAATTTAATAAAAAGAAAGCTATCTAATAAAAAGTAATGTAATGAGTTCAGAGAGAGATGAGAATAAAAGAAAAAGAGGGGTTTCAAAAGCAGACTTGGGAGACTTGTTCGATGTTTGACTTTTGGTGGTTCCTTTTTTTACTGTTACGAAGTTTCTTTTTTTTAATGGGATGTTGCTTCTTCAGTGTCGGAAACCGATCATTACTGCCACGCTATTTTTTTTTTTTTCTCTCTGTTAAGAAATAGAGAACTTTCTAAGGTGTGAGCCGTAGGTTAATTGTTATGTTTTCAGATACTTATTTAAAATTTAAAAATAATTATTGTCCTTTCTAATATTAATTGTACATTTAATAACAATATCAATATATAAAGATTTTTTATTCCAGGTTTGTAACATATATATATATATATATATATAGAAGGAGGTCGAAAAAAAAAAATGTGTACGATTTTCGTTGTTATAGAGAGTGAAGGGAGAAAGAGAGAGGAATAGGTGGAGTTGTGTTATAGCAGAGAGAGAGAGAGATTGGAATCTAAGATAAAAAATTATCATGTTATTTTTAGATATGAATAAAGTGACTGTCCTGTTCTGTGTTATATATATATATATATATACACACATAAGCAGATAATATACCCGTGATGTGTGTGTAAATAAAATAATCTAATATATGAAAATTAAATAGATATATTATTTTGACAGGTTGGAAGATGACAACCTTAATTAGTCTTAGAAATTAAGAAATTAATTACAAATCATAATTAAAATTGTATTTTTCATAGGTAACTTATCATGCTGGGTAATTGCCATGCATAAATATAGTATTTGAGGTTTAGATCGGTATATAAAGATACATGGTTAGGCTAAAAAGGGGAAAAGACTATGTATATTCAACCTTATTTAATTCTATTTAAACTTTATTTAATTTCATGATTTTGAGATACCGAAAATATTTTGCACCCATATGCTAAAAAAGGAAAAGATTATGTCCATTCAACCTTATTTAATTATATTCAAAACCCTATTTAATTTCAGATTTTAGAGATACAAAAAATAAGTGGACTATGTCTATTCAACCCTATCTAATTCTATTTAAACCCTATTTAATTTTCATGATTTAGGGATACCAAAAATATTTTAGGCCCATATGGTAAAAAAAAAAAAGAAAAGACTGTGTCTATTCAACCTTTATTTAATTATGTTCAAACCCTATTTAATTTTCATGATTTCAGGGATATGAAAAATATTTTATACTCATATGCTACAAAATATTATATTGAAAACATTTACACTAAAAATGTTTATACTAAAGGTACCAAAGGGAGTGGTTTTACTTTAATAGTATAGATATATACTAACAAGTGTGTAAAACTTAAATTTTTAATATATTGTTTCAAAAGATTTTATCATTTATATTCTACCTTTTTATCTATTATATCTCTTAATTTCTTATATTTTTTCCTTAATTTAAAAATAATAGTTATTGACGATCTAGATCATGGACTTTTCAAACAAAGTTTGACTCTTGCATGTCGGCCCGACCTATTTTGACTTACCCTGAACCTTAGAGGAGTTTAATGGCTTGAGATTGACCTACACATCTTGTGTCAAGCGGACATCAAGCCAAAGCCACTTGTCATTTTTCTCTCATTTGCCATTTAGCTTCACTAAGGAAGATGATTGAACATGGAGTAGTTACCTAACCCCCACCTTTACAATAATTGTCCTCAACTTTCTTCTTCTATAATCGCACGACACATATAATTGCCAAGAGCTCTCTTATAAATATACCTGATAAGAATCATGGGTCAATTACACCGATAAACCAAGTGAAACACAAGGGCTGGTTGAACTTGGCTCAAAGGATCCTTGTTGATGATCCTAATGCTAGCGAATTAGGCTATCTTATTGGAAATATGATACACTTTGGAATAGGATCTGATTTGATGTGCTTAAGCTTTGAAGTTCATTAACAAAAGAGATCACACCCATGTCATGCCCGTAATGGAGCCTATGCTTGGATGTCAAGCACCAGTAGAGATCACGCCTGTCATCACACCTATGATCTAAGCTGTGATGGGAATCACCCCTATAATCAAGGGTGCTGCCTCATCATGATCATCGGAACGTTTAGAGGCTCGATGAGATAAAGGGTGTCATTGTATCCGTGGCACTGTCGTAATCGGCTTTATCACTCCTATGATTGCTTGAGGAAGGAAGAATAAATATGATCCAAGGGATTATTGAAAAAAAAAATTATTATAAAGTGCAACTAGGCTTGTTTACATTCACGCATGCAAAGTGGAAGCTACAAGGCAGATGTTTAAATCGATTTTAAGCTCACTTATCCAACCTTTATCTATTTTATCTTTTTACGCCCAATCATAACAATAGTAGTAAAAAAGATAAGAGAAGGAGAAGATTACACCAGATTTAACATGAAGTTTGGCTTGCCCCCAGTCTCCACGGTCCACAATTGCCTCATTCAAGAAAGACTTCAAACATTTCATTCAAACAATAATGCTTCATAGCTGAGGACTTCACGAATGCATCAATATAGAGGATATCACATAATGCCTCACAGCTGAGGACTTCATATTGCCTCACATATAAGACTTCACATAAGTGCCTCAACACATTATGACTTCACCTGTTGTCTCAAATATAAGAGGACTTCACTAAAACACCCATACAAAATATGTGAATAGTGCCTTACAATATTAGCTCACTAATATCAGGAATGACATTATTCACTTAACAAAAACAAATACAAATAGAGAGTATTTTTACATAATTTATGCAAGCTAAGCTCTATTCCCTTCCCTCTCTCTTTTCTCTCTTTAAAAAACACCCCAAAACACTTTATATATAATAACTTTAAAAACATAGCCATTTTCCTCCAAAAGAACTTAAATGGTTTAATTTGAAAGTTTACAGTGGCTATTTTTAAAATTATCACGCCCTAGACTTGTCGCGCCCTAGACTCATCACGCCTCAATTTGCCCCTCGACCAAGTTTGTGCTGGTCAAGCCTTATATTCAGACTTGTAGGGCCATGGAGTTAAACTTATTGAGCTCTCGACCGTGACCCATGACTAAGTTTATGCATCGTATTTTATTCCACTCGTTGCGCCTTGGATTTACACTTTGATTGGACCAATTGATCCCTCGACAAAGTCCGCAATCAAAGTTGTGATCAAGAATGAGGCATGACAATTTGATCCTACACAATTTACTGAGAACAACACACTACAAATACAAACACATATATGCATATTAAAACTTAAACATATTAAATACAAGTTTTGCTTATTAAATATAGTTTAACTAGTTAGTGAGCATTTGTGCAATATATTTTCTCATCAAAATAAGATTGTAACCAACCTTGATTTATCAAAGATCACGACTCGTGTCACGATCGTGATCAACAAGGTGATACCTACCCCTGTTTTCTATGCTATTTAAAGCTTTATTTCCTATTTAAATTGTTTGTCTTTTATTTTTCCATGATTGCCCATGCTTGACTTGTGGGAGTATAAAGGTTACTAGTGATATGTTTAGCATCTTTATATTTGTTTTGGCCCTCGGTAAACATTGTATTATCCTTTGTGACAAGTTATTTTCTTGAATAAGATTGAGTTTTCTTATCAACATTGATCTTTGTTGTTTCTTACCATGGTATGTAATATCAATTAATTAGAACAATTAGTTTGATTTTGTCTTTGGTGCACCATATCCAAGGATTAATCGTTAATATATTTTAATTTTCTATTTTTGTATATCATAAAACCCAAAAACATATTATAATTGTAAATCACAATTAAAGCAATAGATCCACAAATTGTTTGGATTCTCCTATCCATATCATACCCTATGTGCAATGTAGAAGATATGTATGTCACTTTGATAGCCCTAATACTCTTTAATCTTTTGGGATATGCAACGTAACTTGAGTTTCAAAGTAGCCATGTCGGACAACATTTGGTCCACTACTAATGTGTTTTATTTTTCAAGCCCAGTATGATAATCCAATGATCCAATGCCAATACTTTTTTCAATCTTTATCAGTTTGAACTATGTTAGTATTTTTGAAGCTCCATCAATTTTACCTTTTTAGTCCATTATCAATGAAAAAAAAAATAAAAGGAAGTATAAAGCATTGATTTTGATTTCCTTATAAGTTTTATTTCACATTATACAAGAAAGCAACCTTGTGATTTTCTCCCTTATGATTATGGCGTATACATCAACACAATATGGGTAGTTTTGGCTAGACATGGTAAGAAGGTTATAACCTATGTTGGTAAGGTCTAGGATTATATTTCATTTTGTAATACATCTATGCATGAATATTGTAATTAATCTTACTATATAAGTTTATTATAATATATAAATTTTGAAGAATTTTCTACAATTGTGTCCTAAGTTAACTAAAAAAAATGATGTCTTCTATCATTTTAAGCTAAATTTAAAAAAAATAATGTTTATTGAAAAAGAAATCATTAATACTTTTTTAAAAATATAAAGAATTTTTGTTGTCCTTTCTATTCATTTAAATGTTGTGAATTGATTGTTCTGACTTTTCAAGTTACATTTTTTGAAAATAATGCTTTTTGAAAAAAAAGGTAGTTCTCATTTATAAATATAAGACCATACGTTTTCATTTTGACTTTACAAAAATATAGAAGGTAATTACATTGTAAATACCTCTTTTTAACTATAAATAAGTACAACAACAAATTTAAATCCAATCTTCTTGAATCTATATATCTCTTCGGAATTTCCCAAAAATTATTGAAATATCCCTAATGTCACAACTTGCCACCTCGGCTCACTACATGATGAGGGGGCGTCCCTAGGCCCTCTAGCTACCTCGAGCAGGGATCGTGGTGCCAGGTACACTAGCCCCTTAGCGCACCATCAAGTACAACCAGGATACAAGAGGTATTGTTCTTCTAGGCAGAGTAGACTCCAAGCTACAGCTTGTGGAGTTGAACCCCAGACTTAAGTCTTTTGTTTTTCTTAAAGGTAACGCCTTTTACCAATTAATGGCTAGAGGGGCTAGGGGCACCTCTTCATCATGCGGTGAGCCTGAGGTGGTAGGTCGTGACATAAAAGGCGCCTTTTAGGTCACCTACCATCCCAGGCCCATCGCATGACGAGGGGGCGCCCCTATGGCCACCCTGAGCAAAGATCATGATTCCAGGTGCACTGGCCCTCCAACGCACTATCAGACAACCAGGACACAAGAGGTATTGCTCTCTAGGTAGAGTTGACTTTAACTTACAGCTTGTGGGAGTCGAATCCTGACTTAGGCTTCTTGTTTGCCTTAACGGTAATGCCTTTCACTAATTGAGCTGAGGTGCGATGGGTGGCCAGTGTAGCATCACGGTTTCTGTCAACGATGGCACAGGGCCTAGGGGCACCCTGTCATCGTGCGATGAGCTTGGAGTCACAGGTCGTGACATCTAATTTTATCTAAGATTAAATTTAGATAATTCAAAAATTGATATAGAATTATAGGTAAAATTTCAACCATTGATTTTAGTTAAGTACTTTATGTTAAACAATACGTTATTTAATTGAAATAATCAATTTACATTAACAAGAATTAATTTAATTAATAAATGCTAGCTTACATAATTATAAATGACTAAATATTTACATGTTAAGTATAACAACTGCATAAGTAATCGAATAAAATTATAAGTAAAATTTAAGTTAATTAAATTAGAAGTTAAGGTGTACATGATAAGTTAAGGGTATTTTAATAATTAACCTAACTCATTAACTAACTAACTTCACATACATAAATCTTGATTTTCTCTCTCCTCTCTCATTTTTTTATTACCAAGTTTCCTAAACATTCTCTACTCTCTTGATCTTCCTTTACAAGCCAATCTCCCAAAACTTCTCTTACAAGTTACTTACTTAATCTTATCCTACAAGTTACTTTCTTTCTCGAGAAACTTAAACACAAAACCTATTTCTCTTTCTATAAATCAACACTTAATCTAACAACAAAACAAAAGAAAACAATTTGTAAAACAAGAGGAGTATGGGAAAGAGTAGGAGGATCGACAACTTGCTTGCAAAGTGTTGCAATAGTAGTTTGGGCTTTTACTTGTTAATATAACTAGGTAAGTAATCTTAACTTCAGTAATATGATTGTTGTGATTTGATGATTAATTGTGTTTTTGTATATGATCTTATGTTTAAATCAATATTTGCATGTTAACGATGAGTTTGATATAATTATATGAAGACATGATTTTTAATTTGATTTCTTATTATATGTAATGACCGTGTAAATTTATTAATAAAAAAACTAAAAATACTAATAATAAATGGTGTGGTTTAGGTGAATCGAATCAGTTCATAATTGCACTAACTCTAAGGATGGTTCATGGGACTAGTTCACTTCAATTTCTTCACCCTTTAGACCCATCCATTCTTTATAAGGTTTAACTAAATAGTTTTAATAAAATAAAATATAAAATAAAAAAAGCTTGAACAGATAAAAAATTAAATCAGTTCAATAAAAAGTATATAAATTGGTTTTCACCTAATTCATCATCATCGGTTTGAGAAATAAAACTTGATAGTTAATTGGACTTATAATTATTGGAAATGGACTTTATATAAGTATATCTTTAGTATATAATTAATCAAAGAGATTTAATGAGTAATCAATTTAGGAAATTAATAAAGTAACTAAAGAATAATTAAATGGTTAATTTAAAATAACTTAGTTAATTGAATTGAAGTAGAAAGTTAATAAAAGCTTTATCTTTCTTTCTTTAGTTTTGCGTTCTTGTGCAATTGGTTCTTCATCAGACCAGTATCTTCCACATCGAACCCCAGGTATGCAGTGTGGTACAGGTGCTGAGTTACTTGGAGTTTTCTTTTTCCTAAGTGGAAGGATGGTGTAGGAGCACCGTAGACCTGCAAACATAAGAACTTGTTTAGTAATGCACCAGAGGGTTGTCTAACGTAACCACTCTGATGCTTATGTTAGCTATGAATTCTACAGGGCACTAAAAAACACTATTAGTTCAAAGAGTCTCCAGTGTCTTAGAGAACTTACTTTTTTTTCCCTTTCTTCTCCAAGGGTTCCTTATAAGAAGTGGCCATAATGGACTAAGGTAAGGGGAGGACTACGAGATATTTTCTTTACACATGATGGATTCCCCTAGGGCTGTTAGCTGGCTTGATCCAGGAAGCATAATAGTGCTACGCATGGTGCATTATCGTGTTAGGATTGAGTCATGATATGTCAACTATGGAAGGTGTGCGAATGGATGCAGATTGCTAGGGGGATACAAATGTTTGGTTACTGTAGGGCCCCTTTGAGGTCAAAGGTTACAACCAATGTGACTTCATTACTGCGGGCCTCTATCTAAGAAGTTGTAAACAAGCTCAAGAGCTTTAGTTGCTCGAGGGAGCTGAAGTCATCATGGAGCTTGGTGGTGAGCTCAGGACATTGAGTCCTCTCATGGCTTTCAAGAAATGGGCTTTTAGGAGTCGCTGGTAGGCTTGGGGCTCATTAGTTTGAGGCTTTGGTCCAATAAGCCTTAATTGAAAATCTTCTATCAACACTTGATCCCCACACTACTGTTGTGGACAAGCAAGGGGAGTGACTATAGTCATGTTATCTTCATCAGGCTAAGGTATTAGGCTTGTTAGTTGCCATATGAGTTGCATCTCTAATGAGATTGGGAACCTAAGCTACATCCCTAATGAGGTCGGGAACCATGTTTTGGGGTGCCGAGCTCTATGATGAGGTTACACGATCTAACTAGTGAGGCACGAGTATAAAGGAGTTTTAAAGTTTGAAAAGATGTGGATGTACTTACCATGCAATTTTTTTAGCAAGGCATCCAACTGACAAGATGTAATTACTTACTTAACCATTCATATAAGTCCACTCCACTTGCCTACATCTTGACTTAGACATTTTCTTTTCTTCTGTCATTTTTACCATTCTTCCACTTTTCTCGAAAAAGGATTTTTTTTGCTTCTTTGCACTTATAAAAACACACACTTTCTTTTTCTTTCCCTATTCATTATGACCATGAGTGGTTTAGCTGGTTCTTCGAGTAACTCTTCTAAGAACCCCTCTCTTAGGGAGCCTCTCTCTTATGGAGCCTCGTGTAAGAGGTGTTGGATAGTCGGAGGGGCGATCTAGTGGATATGATCCTTTTGTTGAACCCATTCTCTCATCTAAAGGTGTTAAAGGGAGGAAGGAGAGGTTTACCAAGTGCTTGTCTTTGCCAGTAGCTAAGGCAGGAGCATTACTCATGGGGTACTAGTCCTAATGGTAGTAACACCAAGGATGAGTTTGACGTCAACTTTGAGAGTAGCAATAAGGAGATTCATGACCTCATGTAAGAGGGTAAAGGTTTTTATGCAGAGTAATGGTCAATTGAGGTAACTGTTGATACATGCCAACGGGAAAAATATTTAATTAAAACTTAAAAGATCCACTACATTATGACACATGTCATTGGTAACCTCAATTGACCCACTTTCCTAAACTTTATGACTTCAAATGAATCACTCGAAATATTGTAAGGGTAAAAAAGGGGTATCAATAAACATTGGAAGAGGCAAATTATTCACTAATCATGCGTAATCTAGTTTTATAGCATCTGAGTTTGCAGGGTCCTTTAGAACTGGACCGTCCATCTATGATAGTGTTAATGTCTTATCCATTAACACCTTTCTTATTATGTAGGGTCCTTCATGGTTCGGTGTGAACTTTCCCTTGTGATCTTGCACATTATGGACTACTTTTCTTAACAATAAGTCACCTTCTTGAAAGCTTAGTAATTGGACCCTTTTATTGATGCCTTAGCCATCTTTTGTTGGTATAGGTGCCCATGACACATAACAGCTAACCTCTTTTCATCAATGAGATTCAACTATTCAACCCTTTGTTTAACTTCTTCGAGTTAGATTTCTATCAAAACTCGTAAGGAAGGAATTTCAACCTCAATTGGAAAAATGTGAAATAGCCATAATTTTAATATATTAATGCATGCTAAATTTAATAATTATATATGTATATGTGTTTGAGTGAATTAGTGTATTTGTATTGTGAATGTGATATAATGTATGTGAATAGATAATAAGTTAGAGTATATATTTAGCATGATAGTTTAGTTATGTTATTTAATTATTATGTTAATGCAAGTGGTTGTTATAGTAATTAATGTTTGATAAATTAAGTATATTTTGAGCTAAGTTTATAGTCTTTAAGCTTAGCAGATTTTTGGCCCAATACAAGCCCAAATTTAAGCCCAAATCGAAGCCCTAAACAAGGCCCAAAGCCTTCCCAAATCTGCTTCCTTGAAAGTCAACATTATTTTGGATAAATATCAAGCCTATTTGTAAACTTTAAACAATCCAAACCAGAACAAAGAAAAAAGAAAAATTCGTAACTCAAGAAGGCCTAAAATTTCCAACACCCAAATCAAGTTTTCTTGGACTCAACACACCAAAAATCGTTCCCCAAGCCTTATATATACATTGAGGTAAGTTTATTTGATGTTTGAGATACTTTATTTCCCTCTTAATCCGTGAAATATGCATGTGTGGTATAATATAAGTAGTTGGTATGCTAAATTCTTGTTGAGATGTTGTAGAGTTATTAGAAAAGCTTTAGAATATTTGAGTTATTGTAGATAGGTTGTAGTAGGCTCTCATGTGGTTAGGAATTGAAGTGTTGAAGTATGATAAGGATAATAATTGTTTGAAGTGTGCTAGAGTTGGTGAAAGTTGATGAAGAAGAGGTTGATTCTTTTAGAGTAGTGTTTGAACTTGTTTGATGTTGAGCAGTGAAGATCACTCTTGTTTTATGTTGTTAAATGTACAAGAAGTGTTGTTTGAAGTTTGTATAAGGTTTAGGACATGTTAGGAGTCGAGAAAAGTTGAATTTTGAAGTTAAAACAAAGGAAAAGTGTGAAAATTCGGAAACAGGGGAGAAGTCATGGGTGTGATAAAGGACGTGATTTGGACTGATCATGCATTTTTCCTTAGTCACGGGCGACCTAAAAGGCATGATTTGGTTTGGTCACGAATTTTTCCAAAATCACGGGCGAGCAATGGGGTGTGATTCGTCCCCTGCAGCAATGTGTTTTCGTAAATTAATCATAACTTTTTCATACAAACTCCAATTTAAGTGATTCAAATTGAGTTGGAAAGCTTAAAAATAGAACTAAAACTTTTATGTTTTGATTTTTTACAAAATAAAAACTTATCAAGACCAAATTTTCATTTCTTTCCAGCTGCTCCATTTTCCAAATAAAGCTAAAAACTTATGTTTGATAGTTAATGTAATTTTATGAATAATTATTGAACTTGTATGATATTGTATGATATATATAAGTCATATTATGACTTTAATGATTATAATCAATATCATATGATTTCCTAAGCTTTAAACTAGTGGATATAAGCTTGGCTTAGGATAGTATTGTTAATATGATTTGATTTATATGAAACAGAGATAGATACCCAGTTGGAGATCCCCTTTGAATTCCAAATCGAATCAGGTACACAATACTTTGATTGATTATTGCTTAGGATAGATATATACCAATTTGACCTTGATCAAATATTAATCACAGATATTGAAATTGGTTGTGCTTTACGTCGTTGAATCCGGAATGGGGGAGCGACAACCTTGTCATGATGCAATGGCATGGTAGTTTAGGCACTTAGCCCAATCCTTTATCATGATGTAATGACTCAAATCCATGATGCAATGGTTCACCATGATGCAATGGTGATTTCTTTTATTGGCTAAGTGGGCAACTAATAGGGTTAACTGTATCGGTATATTCTCTACTTAGGCTCAGAAGGAAATAATATGTTTTAGTTCATGGGTATGGGACCGTTGAACTAATTAATGTTATAGACCGGGATAAGTGGAGTGTATAAAGGCGTGTGAACCCTAAATGATGCTATTATATTCTTTATCGGTTAGATATGGGAGATATAGATATCCGGTTTATCTATATCAACCCCCTGAGCAGTTACTGTTACTCAAGACCCCTAGAATTCCTAAGCTTGAATCGGAGTTTGAATACTCCAGTGTTATTTTATTCATTTAAATAAAAGATAATGAAGTTGTGGTGATTTATTGCATTGCATTTAGTTAAGAGAGCATTGCATATGTATTTGTTGCACTATTGTGTACTCGGCCTTTGGCTCATATTGCTATCTTGTAGGTGACTTTGATGACGAGCCCTATGACGATATGGGTTATGGACCTGACTGGGAGGATTCTATGGATGACTAGGAGAGAAAGACCTAGTATATGCTTAGGATTCCTTTTGATGTAATTTTTTCTGAAGTGTTTAGGCTTATTTGTTAAGCCTTGGAATTGTATTTGTAATATAGTTGGGTTGTAAGGAAGATTTCTATGTTTATATGATCCTTAGGAAGTTGTAATGTATATATGATGTATGACTTGTATATAGATAATGACCCACTACCTATGTAGTGATAATGTTTCTTAATTCAAATCATGTGAACGTTATTTCTGTTTTGAACAGGTAGCTATTATAAACATCTCTTTTTAAGACGACCTTACGTATAATACTTGAATATTATTCCTAATATTCGGGTACTATGTGTGGTCGGGAGATTTAGTACACTTAATAATTAGGTTAAGTTGGCCAGGTCTTTATAAAATGGCTTTTGTTCCATATACAAAAGAGTAAGATGTTGCCCTAGTTGATACTCTCATGGATGTTCGATAAGCCATTGGTGCAAACAGAAGCATTTTATGCCAATCTTTGTAAGTGATGGCCATCTTCTCAATCATTCTCTTGATGTTTTTGTCGACTGCTTCAACTGCCCCATTCATCTACGGACGATACAGAGCATGATAAGTGTCAAAAGACCCATATTCTTTGTGCTTATTTGGACATATTTATTATGTAATTTTTATGATTTAATCAAGAAAAAGGACATTAATTTTGTTAAATATTCATTTCAGGCCTTGAAGAGCTCATTATGATAATTTAAGAGAAATGAAAGCCAATGGAGCAAGTTTAGGCCAGTTTGCACAAGAAAGAAGGTCTTTAATTTTTAGCCCTCCATTCAGCACAACCAAGGGCAAGACAAGGAGGGATGAAATCGAAGTCTATAAATATCCACCTTGCCTTCATTTTACGCATCCAGCAAATCCACTGAGCAACATACATAATAGAGAGAATATAATAGAATAGCAGGAATAGAGAATATATAGTAGAGAGAATATTAGAAACATTCTGTTATAGAAAGAGAATTTAGAGAGTGCTTCATTGCATCAATTCATCAAGGATTATGGTTTTTGTTGATTTATCTCATTATGGGTTTTAACTATTTCTCTGAATTGTTGATTTATCTTGCTATATTTATGAAGAAATAGTTGATTTTGCTTGGGTTTGTGGATCATTAGGTTAATTTCATGTAACTCTGCTGTGCTTATTTTGAATACGTGTTGATTTATTGAATTCAATAGCTTGAGCTTAATATATCTTGAATTTGTATAGTACACGATATGGGTTCATGTCTTATTTCATTACAATAGGCTAAGAGGTCATTTTAATGAGCAGATCTAGGCTATTGATGAGGTTGATCCTAAATGTGTTGAGAGAGGAAGGGTGAAAACTTTTCGTCTCTTGTTTTGAAATTCATTGGGTTGGTTTCTAAAACAAAAAATTCTTATTCTTTATGCGGATCTAAGCCGGTGACAACTTGTGAAGAGATTCTGGTAGTCTGATCTACATCTAGAGTTTTTGACCTTGAAAGAGGCATTAATCTACATTAGTGAGTCCAAAAGTTCAATAATTAATACAACTTTTTCTAAGAATTTCTTAAGTTATATGAATAGACCTGAGGTGAAGCAAGACCCAAGCAATCTTGTGAATTGATTTATCTTAACTTTTTTATGTTTGTTGTGAAACTTGTTGTTTGATGGTGCTTATTAGATTAGGATTAGCTTAGTTTTTAGTTGATAGACTTTTTTCTCCCTATTTTGTTTAGGCTAGTTAATAGGAAAAAAGTGAGTAGAAGTAATCACTAGCTTTCCCTTGAAATATGACCTAGATCTTTCTACTATGCTGCTTTGATAGGTGCATTCATCTTTTGTTGAGATCGTGGCTAGCAAAAGATTTAGAAAAGAAAATACAAATTTAAAACTCGGTCTAGCAATAAACCAAAGTGGAATTTCGATATTGAACTTTGAATGGTTGATATAACTCTGCCATCAATTTATTGTTCAAATTCGTACCATTATCATTGACGATACTCTCCAATGTTTCGTATTGTGCAATGATATCCCTTTTGATAAATCGTCCTATAACTCTCTTTGTCACATTAGTGTATGATGAGGCTTTAACCCATTTAGTGAAGTAGACAATCGCAACTAACATGAAGCGATGACCATTTAAAGCTTTAGGTGAGATCGGTCCAATTACATTAATTCCCCACATCAAGAAAGGCCACGGTGCTAACATTGATTGTAATTTCTTTGGAAGGGTATTTATCTTATTTTCATATACTTACACAAATGGCAGTGCCTCACATGTTTAATACAATCTAATTCCATAGATGGTTAGAAATAACCTGGCCTCATGATTTTCTTAGCCAACATGTAGCCATTCATGTGAGGCCTACACACTTCTTCATGAACTTCCTCCATGAGTCATTTGGCCTCTATCTCATCTACACATATTAATAGGGTTGTGTCAAAAGACCTTCTATACAATGTGGTTCTACTTAGCAAAAAATGACTTGCTAACAATCTTAATGCCTTTTGATCCATCTCTATGGCATTCTCAAGATAAACACCTGTTTGAAGGAATGTTTTAATGTCGTGGAACCATGGTTCTATCGATTCAACTATAACACAAAATGCCAATTCATCTCCTACTTAGATTTGCATCCATTGTTTCTTTATCCCTTTGGTGAGTTGGATCATGGAAGCAAAGGTAGCTAGAGCATCGGTGAATTGGTTTTAACTTCTAGGTACATAAACGAAGGACACCTCCTTGGATTCTTTTGTCGACTGTGATAGGTGTTGATGATGGGGAATCAATTTAGGGTCCTTTGTCTTGAATTCTCCTTGGGTATGAAAAATGAGGAGCAAATAATCCCTAAATACTCTTTAATTTTTCAACTTCCAAGTCAATTACCATATTCCCATGATACAAGCTTCATATTTGGCTATGTTATTAGTGTAAGGAAATGTTAACTTAGCTGATGCTGGGACTAATCTCCTTTGGGAAAAATAAGAACTGCCATAATCTCACACCCGTACACGTTGGCGGCTCCGTCAAAGTATAACTTCCACTTAAGCGATTCATGCTCCTTATCTAACTCGGCCATTAAGATGTCTTCATCAAGGAATTGAGCCTGTTCTCCTGGTTTTTCACCATCAATTGGACTTTCAACGAACTGATTCACTAGAGCTTGCCCCTTAACCGAATTCTAGTTTACATAGGTGATGTAGAACTTAGAGAGTAGCATTTGCCACTTAGATATCGTTTCAATTAGAGATAGTTTGTTTACCATATATCTTAAAGGTCATACTTCCTGATGAGTTTGACTGAGTAATAGAGCATGTGTTGTCTAAGTCTATCATGATCCAGACTAATGCACAATAAGTCCTTTTGACTTTCAAGTATTTTTGTTCTCCATCCATGAACTTTTTGCTTAGATAGTAGACAACCCTTTCTCTCATGTTTTGATCTTTCCGCCCGAGCACACATCCCATGGATTTGGAGTGAAGCATTAAGTATAAGAATAAAGCCCGTCTTGGTATTAGAGCTACCAGTACTGGCAAATTCATCAAGTATTGCTTGATTTCATTGAATGCGGCTTCATGCTCTTCATCTCATTTTATCTTGGCATTTTTTTCAATAACTTGAATTGTGGGCGGCACTAGTCAATTAGTTAGGAAATGAACTAAGCGATGTAATTTTATTTTCCCAGGAGGCCTCTAACTTCTTTTAGTGTCTTTGGTGGAGGTAAATCCACTATTGCCTTGACTTTTTCTAGGTCGATTTCAACTTCGCATCGACTAACCATTAATCCTAAAAGTTTCGCGGATATTACTCAAAAAGTGCATTTTTCAGGGTTTAATTTCAATTGAAATTTCCTCAACGTTTCAAAAAGCCTTCTTAAGATATCCACATGATCCTCTCCTTCTTTTTTCTTAGCAATCATATCATTAACATGTACTTCAACTTCTTTATGCATCATGTTGTGTAACAATGCTAGTATTGCCTATTAGTAAGTTGCCCTGGCATTTTTGAGATCGAAAGCCATTACCTTATAACAAAAGGTGCCCTGAGTGGTGACGAATGTTGTCTTAGTTTTGTCTTCTTTCGCCATTCTTATTTGATTATTATAAACTCCTAATTTTTACGATGATATCGAGTTTAAACTCTAAACTGGAAAGTCAACCGGAAACCTTAAATCAACAAATCCCTAGGAAACCTAGCAGTTTAGATCCAACAACCCCGTGTTCTTAAACCAAGAAATTGAAATATGAGTGAAGAGTGTAGATTGGTTTGTAATAATATTAGGGTACTTAAAAATATCATATTAGTAAATTTTCGATCAATTTCGAACCCGATCGGATACAAACTTCAAAAAACATGTCTCGAGCCTCAAGATATTAAAAATATGTTATTAGTACCATTAGATTCATAAATTCATAAGATTTCTAAATATATCAATTATATAATTTTTGGGGTTATAAAAATTACAGTTATAGCCTTTTATCGTATTTTTATTACTATCGGTACTTTAATTGTCCAATCTACTTTTTGATTTCTAATCACACTATTTATAAGTACAACCACCCATACCCTATTCTTACATCCTTACAACCTATTTTTATATTATTACATCATTTTCCTTACATTTACTTTTCCAATACATTTTATTAATTAATTTACTTTTAAATTTTGAATTTTTATTACACAAAATCATCACACATCTCTCTCTCTTTTCCTAGCAAAATTGCACAAACCAACCCCCCACCCCCCCCCCCCCCCCTCCTTTATCTCTCTCAATTTATTTAATTTTTCTTTCTTTTATTACACAAACCCTAATTCCCTTCCCTATATATTCCTTTATACTTTTTCACTTTTCTCTCCCTCTCCTCCTCTCTTCTTGCCGTGACCTACACACCTACACACACACACACACACACAAATTTATTTACTTTTTCTTTTTCAAGTTTCTTGTTCCAAACATTTCATATGTAGTAGATCTTGATCCTACTACCATAAAACATGCTATGGCAAGATCATACATGTGTGGATCACTCAAAAATCCCCATGAGCTTTATGCTAGGGATGTGATAACACTTAAACATGAGATCCTTGCCATCACAATGTTGTAGATCTTGCTATTTATGTTGTTTTGCTATTATTATTCTTGTTTTTGAGTTGTGTTGTTATTATTAATGTTTTGTGCATTTATCCATCATTTAACCATATCTACATAATGATCATAGTGCATTTGCATTTATGACTAGTATAATAAACTAGATCTAGTTGTTTTGAGTTCATAAATGCCTTAGGTTTTTGTTTTATGAACATAAAGAATTTATAGTAGCATGATAATAGTGAGAAAATGTTAGAAAGCTTAAGATCCATCTTAGTTTCAACAAAAATAGTTTTTAGAAATTCGGATAAAAAAAGAACCCTATATAGAAAAGCTATTTTCCAACTTCAAAATGAGTATTTTACATTAAAAATGAAAGGCTTGGGGAATATGTATCATAAATGAGTGGTTTTGATGAGTGAAGCTTAGATCTATTAAGGGATATTTTCAAAACAAGGAAAAGTTACAAAAGTTAAGTTAGCATTATGTTTCAATCTCAACAACCAACTTGAAATTCATAATAAGGAAGCCTTGATATGTGAACACCTATTTTTTAACCCAAAAACAAGATTTTTATCAAAGAAATGGAAGCCTTAAGGAGTAGGTTTGATTAGGAGTTAGTTTTAGAAAGATTAAATGAGTTTTACAAAGAAACAATCTCAAATATAAATTTCAAAAATTCGGATTTAAAAATGACCTCTATTTAAATACCTATTTCCAAATGCCAAAATGAGGATTTTAATGGAAAAATTGAAGTCCTAGGGAATACATGTAATAAAGATCTAATTTTCACTAGGACAAATGAAATTTATTAAAGTATAAACCTAAAACAAGGAAAGGTTTCAAAGTATAGATGAAACAATGTTTTCACTCCCTAAAAATTTTATAAAATTCGTAACTAGGTAAAGCCCCTATTTAAACATCTATTTTCTAACTCCAAAATGAATAATTTTATTAAAATAATGGAAGTTTGCATATAGGTCATCAAGGTTGAGTTTTGATAAAAGCAAGTGTTATTTTACAAGAAATAAATCTAGTTTTCTTAAGTCTAGTAATATCAAAAGTTTTGTAAAGCAAAAGTTTTCTAAAAGAATTCTTGATATCATACATCATTGAAGATATACATATAGATAGCTATCTCATAATATTCATAATAATAACTCGTAGGTAATGCATGCACACATAATGCACTTGATAGAAACAAAGTTAGGAAAATAGTGTCTTACACATCCTAATAAGTATTGTCTAAGTACATGAAGAAATAGATTTACCAACACCCATGAATATATGATATTGAGTTATATATGTATATAAAAGAGTCTTTCAAGATATAATGATAGCTAAGTATCTATCAAAGCTTGGGAATGATGCTTAGATTGAATTTAGAAATTGATTTGTGGCTTAGGAATTTTGTATAGCATTTTGTACCTTACTGATCATGAACTAAATGGCCTTTTTTGATGGAAATAACTTTAGAAATAGATAGCTCTCGTTGGATAGGTAGAAATTGGTATATAATATGCGAAATTCCGAGTTAAAATGACCAAGTTATGGCCGTTTTAAGTTGGAATTTCCTCTTAGACAAACTTTGATGAACTTGTTAGAATAGAATTTATAAGTTCACTCAAACTTCATAGAAATACTCATTTGAGTTATTTCTTTGATTAGGAAACTTGAGAGACGAACTAGACCTTCCTGAGGACTACTATGATTAAGTGGATTTTGCGCCATGGCAAAGTAAGTTCACTATTTTTAAATTATATGCTTTTGAGTGTGCTTGTAATATAGTGGCATTAGAATTATGACAAGATAAAATTTGAATGTACATGTGAATTTTATTTGGTTGAATTGATGATAAGAATATCGAAGTGGAAAATGCTATGAACACTTGTATGATGTAGTATAGAATTGAAGTGTTTGCAATATCTATGATTGCCTATAATCCGCTTAAATAATATGCCACGATCTTACAATTAAATTGACCATGCATACCATATGTTGAGTCACATTGCATTTGTTATTATACCTTTGTGGGAAGAAGACATAATAGCTGGGCAATGAGGGGCCTGTAAACTTGAATGTTGGCATGAATGGCCTGAATTCAAATGGAAGTGGTGTAGGCACTTGTATCAACTACAAAATTTGTGAGTGGGTGGACACCTGAATCAACAATTATATTAATGAGAAAAATTGAAATCTATAGTCGTATGGGCTTGAAACACCTAACCTTGAATGGAGGGAGTAAATCCATTTAACACAGGACTCCCGGAAAGTCTTATGTATTGTATGGTCACATGCTTATGCATTTCATATGATTGATAATATAACTTGTTTGCCCTATTGTATGATGAAGTATTTAATTTGGAAGTGAAACTTACTACGCTCGTAAGCTTATACCCTTATAGTTTTCTGTTGCAGTACGATTATTTATGGCTATCCTTGAGAGGCCATGTTCCTCAGGTATAATTTTGGAATTTAAGGAGCTTTTTGAAGAAGTCGGGACCTAGATGTTAGGCATAAACTTCTAGTTAAATCTCCTTAATCTTAGATATATATATGATGTAAGAAACTGTTAAGGACTTAAGGACTCTTGATATTTTGATGGGGTATGCCCATCAGATCTTGTAATAGTTTAATTTGGTTATAACTATTATGATTTATATTCTTGTCGCTATGTATGTATCCTTAAGTTATTTCGATTCAAAGTATGGTTCCCTATATGTTGAACGTGAGCCTTACATCTGGTGTCTAAACTCATGGAGTGACTAAGGTTGTCATACTAGAGTTTAAATATCGAGTGTAACAAACTGTCGTGTTTATGATACCCTTTGGGATGTGACAATTATACCCCCAAAACCATCCATGAATGAGAAAAGATGGCTTCTAGAAATATTATCTACTAAGGCATCTGTATGTGGTGATGGGAAGTTATCCTTTAGAGTCACTTGGTTTAAGTCTCGTAAGTCTACACAAACTCTAACTTTTCCATTTTTCTTGAGCACCGGCACTATGTTTGCCAACCACTTTGGATAATCTAGTACGTTAATAAAACCGAAATCGAGTAACTTTTTTACTTCTTCTTTAATGTTAAGCAGCAAATCTGGTCTAAAATGACTTAACTTTTGTCGTTTGGTTTAATGTCTTCTCGAGTTAGCAATTTATGAACCACTATTGATGGATCTAAACCAAGCACGTCGTCATATGACCATATGAAAACATCTAAGTATTGGTCTAAGAGTTTAGTTAATTTACCTTTCTCTTTTTCATGTAAGTTTCCCCTAGTTTTTAAATTCTCAGGATTCTCTTTCATTCCTAAATTAACCATCTCAATGGGTTTGGAAGTCTCGATCCTACATTGTTCATATTTTTGCCAATTTTCTTGTGTCCCTGTGTGATGATCAATGTCACCTTCAACGATTAACCTAGTAAGGCCAGAGGTGATATCGATATTCTCATTAATTATAGGCACAAGGTATCTTTAACCTTTGTCACAAGCATCGGATTTAGATAGATATGAATGAAGAATATATGAGAAAATGAAAGGAAAAGACAAAATTTTCATTGAATTGAACGGAATAGATTTTCATTGAACTTAAAGGTGTTTGATTACACTTATTTAAGCATATCATAGAACAGAAAAACATGACAAAATCCTAATCTTGGGATCAACTCTTACTTAAAAAACTTAAAGCTAGTGTAAGGAATAGAAAACCAATTGTTTAAAACCTTCTCTTTTGTAGAGGTGCCTGGGAAGTCCATAGCAGAATTCGGTTGTTGAATATGGCTTGGGTTTAGAAAGGAATATTTAATGTAAGGAATCTCAATGGCTAGATCATATGTCTAGTTGACTTTCCTTCTTCTCATCTTATCCTTCATCTCCACCACCTCAACTCGAGTAGGACTGTAACATAAACTGAAGGTCCTGACTTGAGTTTCTTTTTGCTTATCTAATGCACACACCTCTTTAAACATTTGGAGTCCCAAATCTTCATTACCCTCTCTTTCGATATATGAGATAGTTGTTTCTTATAGATTGAAATAGCCAAGAAATTCTTATATTACATGCTAGTATGATATTTGGATGATATATATATAAATATATATATATATGTGTGTGTGTGTGTATGTTTAGTAATATAATTAAGGAATGTGTTATTTTATATATGATTAGTATTAAGAATTAATATTATTGTTGGATGTTTATAAATGTTTGTATAGTATAATAAATGTGTGAATAGCTTAATGAATGTGTGTGTCTTTTTGTAAATTAATATGCATATGTTATGTTTAGAATTTAATTAAATTGCTTTTGAAATTGCTTAAAACATGACAGAATTTTTTTGGCTAAAGTAGATCCACTTTTTGAGCTCAAATTTGACTCAAATGCATTTGAAATTTCCCCAAATTAAATCTAGGAAAAATATACCCCCTAAAGGTAAGATTTGGATAACAAATTACTCTAATTGGTCAAGATAAGTCCTCCTTCTTTGCAGCCAAAAATTTCATACGAATTTTACTTCTTTTCTTTCTTCTTTCTTTCTTCCTTTTTCTCAACCCAAAAGCCTAAACCCTAAGCCAAGGTTTACAACAAGCTTAAGGATTTGAATAACATTTCAAGCCAAGATTCACTTATGTAAGTTTAATGCAATCTTTGTCTTTTAATTTATGTCTTATAATGTGTTGTTTGTAAATGTTAGGGTAGATAGGATTTTGAGATGATGTTTGGTAGGAGATTGGATTGGTGCATGAATGATAGTTTGAATGGGATTATGTGATTAATGAAGGGGTAGTTTGCATCTCATAGGAATGTGGAAGTGTTGGAATGAGTATTATAGAAAAATTGAAGAATGAGTAGTTGATATGTGAATTTGAAGTATGATTGGTGATTTGATGATTAGAATAGGGTTATAGATGTTTTGAGATGATGATTGATTGATAGAAGTGATAAATGAACTTATAATAAGCTTGGAAAGATTTGGAATGAGTTGACGAAGTGTAAAAACATGTTTTGTAAAAGGGAAAAACAGGGGAAAAGTTTTGGAAAATTTTTGCTGCTGTCAACGCCTGCAAATTTGCCGGTGTACTTTGCCGGTGTAGGATTTACACCGCCGGCTTTGAAGTCTACGCTGCCGGTGTTGAAATAACTTTTCATGGCCAGAATCGTGGTTCCTTAACACTGGCAAATTTTGCATTCAACGCCGCCGGCGTTGGAACCGGCGTAGAACCCTGCAGCTCAAACATGTTTTCATATATCAGCCGTAACTTTTTCATCCGATCTCCGATTGAGATGATTCAAGTTGCGTTGGAAAGATAGAAAGAGATATACAACTTTTATGTTTTAAATTTTTACAAATTCGAAACGTATCAGTGCTTAAATTTTACATCTTTCCAACTGATACATTTTCTAAATAAAGTTGAAAACTTGTTTTTGATTGATTTATAGGTATTTGCTTTACCAAATGGATATATTTGATCTAAAATGAGATAGATATATGATAATTGATGTATTATGATGATTAAATGATATAATTTAACATGATTTAATATATTTAGATTTAACGAATTAATGAATTTTCATGAGAGTTAAGCTAAAACTAGTTATGTTATATATGTGATTTCCTTTACTTATTTTAAAAATCTTGTGATGATTTATTTGAATTTCTTTGGATGATAATGTATGAGATTGGTTGATATTGAGCTTGAACTAAGTGTAAAATTTGTAATAATTCTGTTGAACAGTATTTGATTCTCGCTCGGCCGTCCCTACTAACTCCCGAGCTAATACAGGTACGCAGTAACCTGCTTGTCTCTGTTAGGATAGGCATTTATAAAACTTAAATATATAATAAAAAAAAACTTAAAATGTGATTGTTGCTTGTGTTTTATGCCGTTAAAATCCAATTCCTACGCCAGGTCATGTATGAACCTAACGGCGACCCCTCATAGTTTGATGAGTTTGGGATGGAAGTTGGTATCCGGTTCGGGAGCGGCACCTTGCTCGGTTTGAGCACGATAGATCTAGGCGCTTAGGCCACTCCTGTCATTTGAGATGACTTTCATTAAGTGGTACGGCGGGGGTAGTCGACGGGGAGTATAGATCGGTGAAAATTTATTTAAACTTGGTAGGAAGTACCACAGTTTAGTTCAAACGTTTATGAGAACGGGTGAACTATATATTATGATATGGACTAAGTATAAATAAAGCTAAGTAACGGCTATTAACCCTGGAGGAAGCTACTTTTCTCTTTGACTTAACGATATCTAGGACGGTATGAGTACCCGAACTACTTATATCAACCCCCTGAGCGTCCGAGTGTTACTCAGGTCCCCTCGCGATCCCTGTTGTTCGGAGTTTGAATACTCCCGTGTTGATTGATTAATTAAAGATTAAAGAATAATTGAATGGATGTTGCATATTGCATTTAGACTAAGCTTGTGTGCTTCATCTCGCTTTTGTATTCGTTGCTGTGTACTGGGCCTCTGGCTCATTCTTTTAACAATTTCAGGTGATGACCTGGACGAGTCCTATGCGAGCATGGGTTTATGGCTCCGATTTTGAGGACTTCTTGGAGGAATATGAGGACTAGAGTTTGACCAGGACTGGACGGAACCATTCTTTTTGTAATAGACTAGATAGTTGTTAGAATGGATATTTGTAAAGCTTTGTTAAGCTTTATATTTTGTTATTTTGTTTAAGGCTTGTAAGAAGCCTGGGATGTAATATATGTATGTATATATATCTAGTTTGATCTGCCTTTGTTTGAAGTTATGTATATATATGTTAATATGTTTAGAAAAAACTAAGTAATTATTTCTCAAAATGATTTATTCCTTAAGATTAGGTGAACAATTCATCAAACAATCCTTTTAAGACAATTGCATATAATCTGCAGATTATATGCGATTGGGGAACTGCTATTGCTTATTTCAACTAGGGGTAATAGCGGGTCCTTACATAGATGGCATAATCTTGTTTTCCTTATAACAATGATTACTTAGCCATTTGCTATGAACTTCACCCTTTGATGCGGGCTTGATGGGATCGCACCAATAGCATGGATCCATGGTCTTCCCAACAGTGTATTGAATGATCGCAAAATGTCTAATACCTAAAAAGGTATGATGAAATCTTGTGGGCTGATTGTGACTCATAAATCGATTTCTTCCACAATTCTCTTTTGGATCCATCAAATGCCCGAACAATAGTGGAGTTAGGCTTGATGTTGGATGGTTCAACCTCGAGTAGATTTAAAGTGGCCAAAGGGCATACATTAAGGGATGACCCGTTATCAATCAAGACTCATGAGATGATCTTATCATTGCTCTTAACTATTATGAATAGGGCTTTGTTGTGTTGCCCTCTTTCCTCTTCTAATTCTTTGGATGAAAACGTAATTTGATCCATTGCAAAGACTGAATTTACTATGTTCTCGAGGGTATTTTTTGAAACACCTTCAAGAACTTTTACTTCTTGGAGGACTTTGAAAACAGCTTCATGGTAGACATAGGTGCTTATCAACAACTCATAAGTGATATTTAGGCAGGTGTCTTAACCAACTATTCTACTACTTTAAACTCACTTGCCTTCATTAATTTTACAAGTGTCGATTTTTCATCTTCCTTCTTTTCCTCTTCCTTGTCTTAATATAATGGTTTCCCAGTTGCATTTTTTTCACTTGAGTAATAACTCTTCCTGGTTAAGTAAGTCTGCCAACCATTGCTATGGAAGCATGATTGAAAGCTCGGTAATCGAATGGAGTAGCTTTGTAATAAGTTGAGGCAATTAGCACATGAAATGCATAACTTTTTCACCTTAGTGAAATAGTCTCTTCTCCTCTATTCTTGAAATATTCGATTTTTATTGATTTTAGTCCCTCCTGATGATATCAACAAACATTTCCCCTATGCGTGCTCCATGAGTAGCCTTATCTTCTTCTTTAAATTCCAGTCCCCATCTAAATGCTGGTGCATCGGTATAGATTCCTAGTTCAATCTAATAGTCAACTAGATACTGGTATTTTTTTTGTTTCTCCTAAAGTTCCCACAGCTAGATCTCTAGCTTGGTATCTTTCACATAATTCTGCTTGAGTGCTTTGCTTACACGGTTTTGGGATTAACATCCCCATAATTCCTTCCTGAAGATTCCATCTCACAATAGTCACTAGATGACTAGTTTGGTCTTAGTGCGATCTCTCAAATTGAAATTAACTAAATGTCCCATCTTCTGGAGGTTTCAAGCTACTTATTCTATTGTGATGGGTAATTCATCCAAATCTATCTCAGGCTTTGGACTTTCAGTGATGATCATATTGAAGACAGGACCATGATTTGGTAAAGGATTAGTTGAAACATCTAGCTGGATGAGTTTCACATCAATAAGATTTCGGATATTATTCCTGAGCCTCTAACAACTATCCATGGAGTGTCCCACTTGTTCGAGATGGCATTCACATTTTAAATTAGGATTATAATTTGTAAGTTTATGATCCTCCTTGGGTACCTCAAAATTAATCAAATTATTGGCACAACTTAGCTAGTACCTGACTAAGTCGGATAGGAATTCAGTTGAACCTTTGCCTTCTATTGAAACTTGGTTCTTGATTTGGATGTGCTACTTACAAGTTTGGACTTGGGTTAGTCACCAAAGCGAACGGTTGAGATGGTTTGGCATAATTGGAAGTGTTGACCGTACTATAGTTGCATCCTTTCCTTTATATGGAGCAACTTTTGGTATTGGGCATTTTCTTTCAAACTATAATTTTCCAGCTAAGATGTCATTCTTGATTCTACATCAAACTACAACTACTTCAAAAAAGTTAGCCGATGTAGGTCCTACGAGGTGTGAGAAGAATGACTCATCTAGAGTGTTGATGAAGGTGAAGGTCAGGTCTTCTTCTAGCAATGGGGTGGTGATTTTGCCAGCTAAAGCACTTTGACATTGGGCATATTCCTTGAATGATTCATCTTTTCTCTTTTTCATATTGCTTAGGTCCCACACCCAAGGAGCCATTTCGATGTTGAATTTATATTGATTGAAGAATGCTCTTACTAACTTATCCCATGCGTTTACTTCATAAGGATCAAGTTGAGCATACCAGGTTAGTGCTGGCCCTATGAGGCTATGCTAGAAAGTTTGCACCATTAGTTTATCAAATTTGGCATACTGCCCCATTCTTTGAACTTATAGCCTTGTGTGCATGTTTGGGTAAATCGTCTCATCACATTTCTCAAACTCGAGTACCTTAAACTTCTCTGAATATTCACCTTCTTCATATTACAATAAATTTAATACTGCAGACCAATCAAATCCATCAAATACTCTCATCTTTTCAAAAACTTTCCTTCCATTTCCTTAGCTTGAGCTTTAAGTTCTTTCTTGATTTCAGTAGCATTGAACTCAGGTTGGTACTCATTGTTTTCGAGGGGTTGGCCATCAGTTCCCTTTTGTGTTCCTGAAAAGCTTTCTTATGGGGTCAGGGAGCCTTAAGCTAACCATTGCTTTGAGTTAGTGCTTGTATTTGTTCGGTAATTTTGAGCAATGTTTGTTCCATCGAATTGAGCCTTTGTTTGGTTGATTGATCGATTTGAGCCTTTGTTCGGTTGATTAATCAGTGGTGTTGTTGCTAAAGTTAGCCATTCTTGCACGCGATCTAGTGTTAATGGGACTTCTCAGCTATTTAGGCATTATCTTTCAAGACCCGATGAAACTTAAATTCCATTAGCCATGCTTTGAAAACCTCTTTTTTTTTCTTTGCTTAGTAGGAGATAAATAAAACAAACAATATGCGTAAAAATAAACATCCAATGATGTAGTACATGCGTGCAGGAAGGGATAACGACTAAGAATTTGTGGTAAATCTTGAACCATTTATTGGAGTTGTACTTTGAAGGACAAAATAGTACATCATTATTACATTCATCACTTCTCTCTCTCTCTCTCTCTCTCTCTCTCTCTCTCTATAAAGAAATATTACATAATGATCCTTAAACTAGCCTTCTAACTTTATTTAGACGGATGACTTGCTCCTCCAACATACGGATTTTTCTATTAGGGTCTCTTAGTTCTGCCTCTAAAGCCACTATCTTGCTACCAACTTGCTGTAGTTTATAGGTCATACTTTGTTCTTTACCTCAAAAGTCTTGGTAACACACTTCCACACAGGCTGATATGGTTTCCATGTAGGCAACAATCTCTAGACTTAGCTTAGGTGGTGTTAGTTCAAGGATATTGGAAGCCTCATAATGGATGTCCTTGATCCTTTTCATTTGACTGTTAACATACACTAAGTGGCCTTGTACCTCTTAGTCTCTTTATTTTCAAGATCTATTTCAAAGACAGGTTTGATTTCCCTGCTATACCATAGAGTTTTGACTTGTATGACCCTAGCCTTTAGTGCTGTGAAGGTCTTGGTTGGATCCAAGTAGTTAACCGTAGTTCATTTTGGATTAGGCTTGATGGTGATATCTTGTAGCATATCGTGTTGTCTTATCACACCAGAGGGGTAGTAGCCTATACAGCCGAATATACCAATCAAAGGCATTGCTAAGTATTCTTTGCAACCTAATCTGGCAGCCAAACATTTGAACTAGCAGGCTTACCATAGATAATCTTCATGCATCATGTCTTCTAAGAGGGCGATTAGGTTCCAAAGGGGGTCATCATCTTCTATGTGGACCCATTTGGTGAAAGACTAAATGAGATCATAGTTGATGCTAACAAGGGCCCCATTAGCCAAGTTATGCCCATAATGTCTTGTGTGGCTAGCGAACCAAACTAACAATAGATGCATGCTGGCTTTGAAACTACCCCAGCCCCTAGATTTAATATGGTTTAAGCTTCTAATCTATTCAGTAAGCAGGGTAGGGATGTATGATTTGCTGGCTAAATATTGGGCCACTAATTCCACCACTTGGTAGTGAATAAATAGATCTCCATGCAGGAACAAGATGGTGGCAAAAGTAGCAACTATGAAGGCATTGATCCTGTTGTCCTCCCAAATGTCAAACGACACACAAAAGATGTCCCTTTTCTTTTTGAAGTTTTCGAGAGTCTCAAACCAATCCATCAAGGTGGATAGCCTGATGTAGTGCTCATTGCAAGTCTTCATGGACATAGTTATTAGGCTTCTCTTTACTCCTAAAAATTATGAGATGATGTGGGCTGGGCTTGACTAATGTTCAGGACATAGATTCCTTCCGAGGTAGGTGGGGTTTGTAACAATCTAGCATATTCTTCTATAGTTAAGCTGAGGACATGATGGCCCAAACAAAGCGCTGTTTCTTTTGGCTCCCATAAGTAGGTTAGACCCCGAAACATGGTGAAAGAGACATGGACCATTGGAGGTGAAGGATTGGACCCAATTAATTTTTATGAATGATTGTTGGACAAGACTGAAACTGACCATCCATCGATCCAACAGGGGCATAGGATCCTTAAAGGCATCAACAAAGTGTTCCTTGATGAGGCAAGACTAAAAGCTTGTACTAGCACTTGAGCTTGAGGTCAACATTTCCTCGAGCATATTGACTTTAGATTACATGGGGAAATAATCTAAGTCCTATATGTAAAATATTTAGATAAAATGAACTTATGTTATCGTTTATAGGGAAATCAACCCCTTTTTCTTTTTGAAAAATCATAATTCCTTTTTATTGTTCATTCACCATGAGATTATAGCCATCATCGTGACAATGAATGCAATATTTGGTAGTATCAAAAGGCTCCCTGATTTAGTAGACCACGGATCAACACTAAATCAAAGTGAGGTTTTCATGAACCAAGAGTAGAAAAGCCACAGCCCTTAAATCTACTAGCGGCCTCCCTACTTAGATCCTAAGATGGTTTAGCTCTATCCGTATCTAGCACACATTATTACTATATACAAAAGCAAAAGATCCATTAACCCAACAAAGGCAATCGCAATACCTGACGGAAATGTTAGTATCAAAATACATATTTAAAGTTAAAGAAGAGAGCCAAAATATTTACAAATGTGAAGGTACTAAAATGTTGTATTTTAATTTAAAATTCTAAGATAGCTAGCTCACTAAAAGAATACCCTAGTGGAGTCACCATCGTATCAAACCTGAGCTTTTGAACAGATTGCTTTTGGTTTGATTACTATTAGATCGATCACCTTTCTAATAGAAATCCTCCACTTGATCCGAATGAACCAGAGTTGTAGAAATTAGAGTCAGCTACCGGTCTATGTTAAAATCTATTTAAAAAAAAAAAACATTTTAAGAAAACCAGAGGTAACCTAATTCAGGAGCTAACCTATTAAACCTAACAGTGCTACTCTTAGAATTTCGATTTGAATTACATCCTCTTAATGCCTTTTTTAAAAAATCAACATATGACTAATATTGACAATTCCTAAAAGGAGTACTAACATATATAAAAGTACTTGATAGACATAAAATATTAGAACCATTTCAATATACATATATAGAAATTGTTTAATTTTATTTATACAAGAATTAAAAAAAAAGTGAAAGAAAATATAAATATATGGATTTTAGATTTTTTTTTAATTTTTTTACAAAGGAGGTTTGATAATGAGACAGTATTTATTTATGTTTGGGGTTGCCTGTAGTGTCTACTTAACTTGCTAATTGAGGATCAACCTTTACATAGTTTTGTTAATTTACTTTACACTTTATCTTTGTTGATATTTTTTAGGAATTTTTTTTTGAGCTTAATTCAATTTTCTTATTATTTCATAGTTTGGAAATAGAAGTTTTAGAAAAAGAAGTTCTACATGAAAAAATATAATAGAAAATGTAAATCTTGTCAAATTAAATTATATAATAATCTTTTAAAAATTTCTAGAATTATATATATTTATATATTTTCCATATATATACATATATAAAGAATCAAATATAAACATAGATATATTTTTTATTTTCATTTTCATTTATTTAAAAAGGGAACAAATAAATAATATATTTATATACAAGAAAAAAGGAAGGGAGTCAGTAGGTTGGCTCTTAAAAAACCCAGCCCATATGCGGATGAGCCTAGGCCTAAGGCTTTGATGTGCACCTGGGTTAAAAAACCCAAGTCGGAGGAGAAAACGATTGGCAGTTGTAAAATCATTGGCACTAGTGGCATAAGGGAGGTGTGGGAAGATTTAGACAGCTTACCTAGTGATGTTGGGCCCTTCAATGGCTTAGAAGTTTTCTTGTGAGAGGTTGTAGTAAGTGTTTCAACAACTGTTACTGGTGGTTTATAACAATAATGGTGGTTTTTGTAGTTGAAGCTTGGATAAAGAGGAAAACTACTAGCTTAATCTTTTATTACTCCTAGATCTGCAATATAACTCTAGCTTTCTACGATTTAGCCTCTACAAAAAGTAATTAGAGAAAATTCAAAGTTGAAAAACTAGACTTAAGAACTTGATTTAGAGTTTTTAAGTGATTCTTAAGGAGATTTGATGCGATGGATGAGGGATTCGACCCTTATTTATACTAGTTTTTGGGATCGAATTAAGCAGGAAATGGCCATTAATGGCAAAGTTGGAGCTCACACAAGTTGGGGTTTCTCGAGCTTGATTACTCATGTTTTGCCTTTGTCAAGCTTGAATGATGTGTGGTTGGTGGTCTTGGAAAGGCAAAATTCGAATGCATGCAAACCAAGGTTTTAAAAATCTTTAGCTAAAAAAAAAAAAAAGATATCACAACATATCCATTTGAGCTATTTTTTATTGGCTTTTGTAGTCTCCCATGTTTTCTTCGATTTTCCAGCATCCATTTAGTGGAAAACTAAAAGAAAAACAAAGAAAATGGAGCCAAAAGTGGATTTGATGAGCTGGAGAAGAAGATAATGCGTGTATGGAACATGCAAGTCTTCTACGTACGTACATGCTGGCGTGTGTATTGCATGCACCTAGGAGAAAAAATTTAGGTCACCTCCTACACGAGTCAAACCTCGGTCTCCCTTATGTACATGCGTCTGTTTTCATACAGGCCATTGGCCTATATGTCAGTCATGTAGTTACTCAAATAATATTTGAGTGGCTTTAACTAAGGATAAAAACGATCAATGGGCCCTTTTTGCCCAAGGCTTCTTCCAAAATAAAAAAGAAAGAATCACTTAGTGTGACTTGAGCCCATTATTTTATTTTATTAACCCTATTTTCCATTTATATCTAAATAAAGCCTTGTTTGAATCTACGCCTTCACAAAAATCTTACTTCCTAATACACATATATTTTAATTTATTTTATTTATTATATTATATTATTATTTATATATATACTATATTTTTTATTTTTATTATTATATTTTTTATTACTTAAGTAAAGAAAAGGCAAAAATTAGGTGTCTATGGTTGCCTTTTTGTTTGTGAATCTATTGCTCCTTTTTTCTAAGGCATCTTTTACATTACATAATCTTATATATATATATATATATATATATAATGGTGACAGAATGGATCATGAAAGCAATAATATGACCATACAACATATTAATGTGGATGATGAATCAGAAATAGGTGAATCTAATGCTAATTAACATACTTTAACGAGAGATCCCTTCAATCTAAAGAACCTCTAAGTAAGAAGACTCGACCAACCTCTTCTAATGTTTGGGCAAAATTTACCTAAATAGGTGTAGGAAAAGATGGTAAAGAATGGACAAAATGTAATGGGTAAGGGAAAGAATATGTTGTTGGTGGACAGTAGTATGGAACATTAACCTTAGTTGGCATCTTCTAAAATGTAATTTAAGTCATTCTCCTAAATATGGTGATGTAGGTGACGGATAATTGATCATCTTGGAAAGTTAAGATTAAGAAAACCAAGGCCAAAAGTTGCTCGTGAGATTATGTCAATGGTATTTATTAAGCACAATCTTCCATTTTCGTTTGTTGTGTATAGGAGGACTACACAATTATAAGATTATATGCTTCTGATTATATGCCAATTTCTAGAAAAACTGCTACATCATATGTTTATGATTTGTATTAGCCTAAAAGAAAACATGAAACAAATTCTACAGAAAAGTTTGTGGTAGAATTTGTTTGGCATCTGATTTGTGGACTACTTCATCAACTGATGGTTATATATGTTTGACTGGTCATTTTGTGGAAAAAAAATGGAAACATAACAGTAAAATTCTTTCTTTCTTCAAATTTTCCTCTTCTCGCTCAGGTTTTGAGTTATCAAAAAGGTCTTTGAATTTTTGAAAGAGTAGGGTATAGATAAAAAAAAAAAAAATCTTTCTTACATTAGATAATGCATCTGCTAATGATTGTATACAGTTATACTTAAAAGATCAACTCAACTTGCAAAATAGTTTGTTGTGTGCTGGTCAATTCTTTCATATTAGATGTTGTGTACATATTCTTTATTTAATTGTTAAAGATGGTCTGATAGTGGCTAATCAAGCTTTGCATAAGATAAGGGAGAGTGTGAAGTGTGTGAAGGATGAATCATTTTTGGGAGTGTGTTGGTCAAGTTGGTGATATTAACACTGGAGTTGGTTTATGTTTAGACGTATCCACTAAATGGAACTTTACTTACCTAATGCTTGATAGTGCATTAAAGTATAGATATGCTTGTTGTTGCCTTTAATTGAGTGATTCTAATTACAAGTATTGCCCTTCAATGGATGAGTGGGAAAGAGTAGAGAAAATGTGTAAGTTCTTAAGTCCTTTTTATACCATTACAAACTTAATGTCTAGTTCCTCCTATTCAACTTCAAACTTATATTTTTTACAAGTACGAAGAATTGAATGTTTGTTGAATGAGAACTTAGGGTGGAGATCTTGTCATAAGCAACATGTGTCTTAAGATGAAGCAAAAGTTTGATAAATATTGGAAGAAATACAAAAATATCCTTGCTTTTGGGGTTGTCCTTGCCCTCAAATGAAGTTTAATTTCTTGAAATTTTGCTTCAATAAGATTGATTTCCTTATTTGTGAAGATAAATTGACCAACAAAAGAAAAGTTGTATAAATTTTTTAAAGAAATGACAAGAGTAGAACAACTGATATAGATTCCATAAGCTTCCAAGTTGGATCATCTTCTCGAGTTTAGTAGACGCTTGGAAGTAGATGTAAGGGAATAACAGTAGGGAACCTAGGATTTGGAAATGGTCTAGGCATTGATTTTGCCACTTTAGCTGCAAGTTTCCCTATCACTTTAGTTATTTATTATTTTATAATTGCATATAATTTTAAGTATTTTTTTTTCACTATGATGTAGAAGTATTGTTAGGTTGAAGTGGAAAATACTGGGAAGTCTTCTTTGGATCTATACCTGGATGAGCCGGTGATGGGTATAAACTTCTATCAAGAATTAGATGTGTTACAACATTGAAAGACTCAAAGCCAAATATATCCAAATTCATGTGTTATGGCTATCGATGTGCTTATCATTCCAATTACCACAGTAGCATCTGTCACGCCCCAAGGGATACCCTAAACGTAACAGTCTGCCACGCTCAATATTAAAGCTTAAGTATGATAACCTTAGCCACTCCCAAAACCTTTGATATTAAGTGTAAGGCGTGCTCTCACAATTTTAGAGGACCATACTTGGAATTATGAAGCTTAAGAAGATATAATAACATATTAAGAAAAGAGGATTCATAATATTCAATTACTTATAACAACGATCTTTACAACTTAGGACATTTCCCTTTATCACTAATCTATTACAAGAATATTTGTACATCATTACTAATACTATACTTCGTCTAAAATTTCCTTTATCCAAAAAGAAATTACTGACGCAAGGTCCTCGTGGCCTTAACCATAAATAGGGAAACTGCAAAAGATATCTATGGGGGTATAAGCTAACAGGCTTAGTGAGAATTATTTCATAAATAACTTCTTGTAACAAAATTTCAAACAAGTTATTTAATCAAACAAATGGAATGCAACATACACGTGGGCAAACAAGACATATAGTTTTTCGGGAACTATATGTTGAATGGATTTGCGCCCTCCATTCGGGGTTTGGTGATACATAACCTCAAAACAAGTAGTTTTATAAAAAGTTTTATGCTTTTGATCAATATCCAAGCATATGAAGTCTACTTGAATTGAGCCTTGCTTTCAGATCTTCCACCAAGCATTTACTTTTCCATAACGCCGCCAAGCAATCGCTTTTGGATACTCGCCAAGTGTTGCTTTCGACATGAGCTTACTATCCTTCTCACCTAAGGATAATAACCCAAATGCAATGTGACTCACTTTGTGGTATGTATGAATCCGTTTATTTATGATATCATAACATTATTATCATCAAGTTCAAGGTGATCAAAGCATCTTATACAAAGCAAGTATTATACTAAAACAAACATTTTAAATCAATTCCGGCCTCGATATTCTTAGGATTCTTTCAAATAATTATTTTTCATACATATCCATTTATCTTTTCCTAGCTCTAATGCAACTAAATTACAAGCACAACAAGTATAGCATTTAAAGGAAATAAACTCACGATGCCATGTCGACTATTCTTCTATACGGATGAGTCGTTCATACACTCCACTCAATCGAAATAATCTTGGGATATAGGTATCCTTCCTCGGAGTCACCTAGCAAAGAAAATACCCACAATGAGTATTTCTTGATGATTTTCTTGAATTTTGACAAAACAATGTCAAAAAAACGCTAAAATTCGTATAAAGGAAAGTTTCAACTTAAAATGGCCATAACTTGGTCATTTTAACTCGAATCGCGCATATAATATACGATTTCTACCTACTCGAAAAGATCTACCATTTCTAAAATTATTTTTCACAAACAAGGTCATATAGGCTCTGAAACAGTGGCGACAAAATTCACCACGGATTTTCCAATTCAAAAACTACTTTGGTTCAATCAATCAAAATTGTTTGATAAATACTTAGTATCTATATAGTTGAAAAATTCTCTTTTTATGGTTACTTAGCTCATATTTATTCATGCTCAAGTGTTTGTTATCCATTCATATTGCTCAATAAAATCATGTCGGTTTTGGGGTTTTAGAAAAATATAGCTTACAAGAATTCATTTTTTTGTAAATCTCTTGAAATGAATATTTTGTTTCTTTTTTTTTTTTTTTGCAAAAATGTTTTATGTTGGCTTATATATATATTTCCAAGTGACTTTTTGAAAATAAACTTTCTTCTTTCTAAGCTTTCTATATTAATACTATTTTTCTTATTTATTTTTCCTATACAAATTTCTTTGTTTATTTGTTTGCAAAAATCTTTGTTTGAGAATTCCTCATCCTTTCTCATATTACGTTTTTCATAGAAATTATCCTTGCATAAAAATTTTTATTTTCTTTATAAAAACAAAGTGGAATTACAAGTGGTTTAAGAAGCTTTTTATAGTAAGAGTAGTTTCTAAAATCTTAGTGGTTTTTTTTATAACTTAAAGAGATAACTTTATTTTTGTTTAAACCATAATCTTATACTTTTCATAAATTTTTTAAGTGTCAAAATCTCCTTTTTGTCAATTATTTTTAGAACTTGAAACTTTGGACAACAATTTAAATGAACATGAATTATGAGAAAATAATAGCAAGCAAAGTAACATAAATAATAAAGTCAAGTATTGAGAGTTTTAGCTTTTCAAGGCTCCCAGGACTAAGAAGTAGACTAGTCCCAAAATAAAAATAAATGAAAGAAAGAAAAATTTATTTTAACTTGATGAGGACAAGTCTAAATTAGAGACTAGTCTTAAAATAACAAGGAATAAATAAATAAATGCGATGGAATAATTAAACAAATTGCATTGTATAAAATAAATAAATTGCAAATGAGCTTATATGCCTAAAGAATATGTATATATATAGATAATAATACTTAGATATAGTAACAATAATATGAACAAAGTAATAACATAAACATAAATAAATAAAATTTCATGAATAAGAACAATACATGAACATAATGTAGCTTCCATAACATTTAGTCTTTGGAAACTCACACTATGGTCAAGTAAAGTTACATGACATGAGAAGAAGAAAATAATAGGAGATGGTTACCTAAAGAAGACTTTGATAGTTGTTATGTGGTTATGGGTTTTTGTTGTAGGTAGAAATGGTTTTGAATAAATTTGAGAGAGTTTTGGGAGGATAGTTGGAGAGAGTTTTGAGAAGAGATTTTGAGAGAGTTTTAGTAAGAAATTTGGGTGTAGTAATTGTGTGAAAGAAGTGAAAGAGGAGGGGGGTATCTATAGGAAATGTAGAGTGATTTTGTATAATTAAAATAAAAAGAAAAATAAAACAAATTGACGATGTATAAGGGGGAGGAGGCGCCAGCCATAGTGAGGAGAGAGGGGGAGTGTTTTTATTTTTTGTATTTTGTGGATTAAATGAAGTAATATAAGTAATGTGAAATAAGTTATGATGAAAGGTAAAAAGTAAAGGTTATAGGTTATGGTGTATGTAAGAGTAGTGTAAGAAAAAGTAGAGATAAAAGAATAGTGTAGAATAGTAATGAATAGCGTAATATAAAATAGATATGACTAATAAAGTACTGGTAGTAAGAAAATACGCGTATAAATGCGATATCTGTTATTTTTACCTACCGAAAAACTACAAAATTGATATTTTTGAAAACCTTATATTTTTACGAGTTTAACGGTATATTCGGAATATTTTTACTATTCCAAGCTCCGGGACACGATTTTCAAGAACCGTGTCCGATCGGGTTCGAGACGATTGCGGTTTTACTAATCTGATCTTTTTATGCTACCTTAGATAATTACATTCTAACTTCTACTTATCCTTACCGAGTTTCTTATTCGAGAGTGCCAGACTTAAGCTATTACGCCTAATTAGGGTTTTGTTGACATCAGAGTTTTGGTTAACTTCCGGTTTAGGGTTTCTAGGCTAAACCGATTCTAAAAATTTGGGGGTTTATAGCATCTAAGACATTTTTGGCATTAGTGCTCGTGTTCTCACTAAGTACCATGGTTCTCTTCTTCCTTCAAATGTGGATGCTTTAATATGTACTCAGAACTAGTTAAAAGGATATTTTGATGAAGGTAGTTTATTTTACTCCTTTTGGTAAAACTTTTCTTTCAATGTGTGATTCTAAGCTTAGAACATTTGTAACTAATTATTCAAGTTATTTGTGAATTGTAGATGTCAAAGGAGGACTCAAATTTGATTGTTCATGAGTATAGTTGATGGGAATTTTTTCAACTATGATTTTTTATGGACAACATGTTTTAGAATTTAAAAATTTTTTCGAGTTGTAATTTGGACAATATTTCACTGCATTATGGAAAATGGTTTATGTGGGTTTTATCAAATATAAGTAGCTGGTGAGCTTTGAATGTGGTGCTTCTACTTTGAATTTGTTGATGGGAAGAAACTTCTTCATAGCATTAATGTTTTCAACTTCTAATTGTTTGGCATGGAAATAAAAGAGCTTTTTATGGTATCAAAACAAATTTGATATTATTATAGGTTGATAGCTCTTGCACAAAGTGGTATGGAGAACATTTTTTTCCCTAAATGTTAAAAATATCCTTGTTAAGAGTTGTTAACTTGTTAATGCTATAATTATATATTTATTTTTTATAGATGATAATCATCTATAAATATATTCTACATTTAAATGATAAAAATTAAATTAAAATTTAAAATTGAATTTGAATTTCTTATAAATTTAAAAAAAAAATTAGCAGGTTTGTGGGCTAGATTTTAATCTACCAACCCGTGTAGGGCGGATTGGCAAAAAATTTTAGCCAAATAACTCGCGGGTTGAAGCAGGGCAAGGGGGACTAATTAACCTACATAACCCATATGCACAGCTTTACAATCAGTGCATGAGGGTAAAGCTCATCCACTTCCATGTCTCCCGTCGGACTTCGCATTTGGAAGCAACCTTTAGAGAGAGTTACTAAAATGTATGAGGGCAAATCTCGTTAGCTTCCATGCCTCTTGCCGGAATTAGCATTTAGGAGTTACCTTAGGAGGGAGTTACTCGACCAGTGTATGAAGGCAAAGCTCATTAGCTCCCATATCCATTACCGAATTATGTGTTTAGAAGTTACCCTTAAGAGAGAGTTACCTGACAGCGTATGAGGATGAAGCTTGTTATTTTCATGTTCCATGCCGACTTACCATATAGGGGTTACCCTTCGGAGGGAGTTACTTGACCAATGCATGAAGGTGAAGTTCGTTTGCTTCCATGTTCCTTGCTGGTGAACATAAAAGGGCAGAGCTCGCTAACTGCTATGTTCCCTGCTGATTGTTTGGCAGGCATGGTAGGTTGAACTTGCACTTGGGGAGTTCAGGAGACCCTAGTTTGTTCAATTAGCATAGAAAAGCAATTTATATGGAAACTTTAAATTTTAATTTCATTAACTTTTCATGGGTTAAGGGTCTTACAAAGCTTTATACTGTTGCTTCGAAAAGAGAAGGTTACTTGAGATACCATTTTTTTAGTATCGAATGTTATTTTCATGTGAAGAACTTTCACAGTTTTGGCATTTCAAGTTATGGGGATGAGTTCCCCACCTAAGGTCTCAAGTTTATAGGCTCCATTACTTAACGCTTCTTTAATTTACATTATGTCTTCTCAATTGAAGGCGAACTTTCCTCTCATCTCTTTGGAGCCCATCGCTTCGAGCTTCTTGCAAACCATGTCTCTAGGTTATAAGACTTTATGCTTGACGTTCTTGTCATAGTAACTAGTTGCGTTGTGCTGCTAAGTGACTAGTTCCTCCACAACATCTAGTTCCACTCATAGTCTAACCTGGTTTACCGTCTCATCGAAGGACTGCACCCATACATTGGGGAGCGTAAGTTTGATGGGGAGTATTGCCTTGGTCTTGAAAAGGTTTCCTCAGTTGACATTTGCTTGGTGGTCCCATAGCCCCATAACGCTTAGGAATTCATCCACCACGTGCCACTAAGGCAATCCACTCGGGCATTGATGGTTCCTATAATGGTCTTGTTTATGGCTTCGACCTATCCATTGGCTTATGGGTGGCAACAAGTGTAATGTGGTATGAGCCCATATTTGATGCAAAGATCTTTTATAGCAAGGTTAGGATGAAATACCCCAAAACCTCCATCTATCGAAGTTAGAAATTGTTTAATTAAATAAATATAATAGGTGGTTAATTTTTAATTAGATTAGAATATAATTTAGAAATTTAACTTAGATAGTTTATTTAAATCAAGTAAAGTAAATTATAAGATATAATTAAACAATATGACATAATCAATTACCAAGTAGATTAAATTGAAATTTGATATTTCAAATATCCCTTTCAAAATTGTTTAATTGTTTTATCTATCTATTTTGACAAATTGAATTTCATAACCTCTCCCAATTTTTCAATTTGAACTTTTTTTTCCAATTTCAATCCTCTAAACCCTTAGATATGTAATTTAAATGTTTAGTAAATTTTAAACCCTAGAACTTTAGTTAACTTTTATTTTCTAAAATCCCTATAACTCTGGGGTCCTGAGTAACAATGCGCTGGCGTTGAAGGCTGGTGTGTCCCTGCAGTTTTATTTTCAAAAACTTTCTTCAAAATTTCCCAAAGCTTGATATATGATCAATTGAATAATTGTTAAGTATTGTATGATATAATATGAAGTTTAAATGCTCTGTTATGACTTTATAATAATTTATTTGAATTTCTTTGATTAATTATATTTGGAACTAGTTAATTAGTGCTTAAACTAAGTAGGAAATTCAATATTGTCTTGAACAGTGATTGATCCTCGCTAGCCAACCCCATAAGTTCCCGAGCTATTATAGGTATGCGGTAACTTGCTTGTTTCTTTGCTAGGATAAGCATTACTTCAAGTTACTTTAAATTAAGAAAATTTTAATATTTGATGAGTGTTGATTATCCTTTACGCCGTTGAATCTGGTTCGGAGAGCGGTACTTTACTCAGATTAGGGGCATGGTACTTTTTTGTTATTGGATAGATTTATCAAGGAGATATAAGTATCCGAGCTACTTATATCAACCTCCTGAGCGTCGTGATACGTTACTTAATATCTTCTAGTATTACGGGCTACGCCGGAAGGTGGGGCTGCCTAGTGTGTATGAACAGTAAGGACTACTCAGGAAGGCGGACGTGATACTAGATCCTTGATGTCCGGAGTTTGAATACTCCTATGATGTATGACTAACTAAAGATTGAATAATAAATTATTGGTTGTTGCATTTTGCATTTAGCTTAAGCATGTGTGAATCACTTTGCATTTGTATTCGTTACTTACGTACTGGGCTTTTAGCTCATATTTTAACCATTTCAGGTGATGAATCCGATGAGATTTACACGAGAATGGGGTATGGAAGCAATTTCGAGGATTTTCTTGATGCTTTGGAGGACTAGAGATGACCTTAGACTTGATGGAATCCAAATTTTATATAGACTAGTTGTGTTGGTCTTGTGATAGTATTTAAAGTTTTAATTGGATTTTATATGTAATTTTGTTAAGAATTGTAAGAAGCCTTTATATAATATATGTATATATATATGTACTTAGCTATGATGTATGACTTAAGTTTATTTCTTTTGTGAAATATGATAATGGTGTAGTGTGTTTTGTTAAAAGTTTTGAAAAATTATGGTTTCTATTATATTAATTATGTCGAATTAGACAAACAATTCCTCAAACACTTTTTTTTTGCAACCTTACATATAATCTTACAGGTTATATGTGGTTAGGGAACTATTATCGCCTATTTTAATTATAGGGGTGATAGCGGGTCTTTACAGTTGGTATCGGAGCTGAGTTTGATTAATTGTTTGCCTAATTGTAATAGTTTGTTTGAGACTTGACCTAAACACAAATAGGTAGTATAGAAAAGAGTTAAGATTATTCGAATAGTTGTGTATATTTGCCTTCTTGTTTGCTTCATATGCTTGTTATTTGTTTGATTGCTTGCAAATTGCTTGTTTGATGGCTTGCTAAATTGTTTGTTATTTTATATATGAATGTGAATGTTAATTTGATAAGTTTTGTATGTGATTAGAAATTTGTATACAAGTGTGTGTATGTTGAATATATGTATGCAATTGTAAAGATGGACAGGTCAAGGAGATCTACAAGGAAACATTTTGATAGGGAAAGTATGCCACCACCACCACAATCATCGTCTACATTTGCTCCTATTTCATCTTCTACACCGAGTGGTGAGACTACTCTATCTCCTGCATCGACTTCAGCTTCACAAGTTCCCCCACCGACTCAGATTCCACCACCTCCACCTATGCCACCTATTCCTCCCATGCCACAAATGCCCACTAGTGATCCAAATTCTATGTATGGTATGATGAGGGACATGATGGCAATGATGCAACAGTATCAGATGATGATGTATCAGCAGACACAACATCTCATGTAGCAACGTAATCAATAAGGAATGAGACCAAATGAGGCTGCTCCTATAAATGATTAATCCAACCAAATCAACTTACATGATTTTAGCAAAATGGTCCCAGAATTTGATGGCACTAATATCGATCCTACAATAGCTAAAGGTTGGATAGAGGAGCTGGAGAAGACCTATGCTGCTAATAGAACACTGGAAGATAATAAAGTTGATTTAACGATTTATATGATGAAGAAAGAGACTACAATTGGTGGATATTAACTAGTAGAAATCTACAACAACCCATATCATGGAATGCATTCAAGGATACATTTTTCACCAAATATTTTCCAAATTTAGTGAGAGAGAGGATGATAGCTGATTGGTTAAACTTGAGACAAGGGAGCAAGACTATAGATGAATAGTATGGTAAATTTTGTAGACTATTGCCCTTTGCTGGAGGTGACTACCGAGATGAGAGAAAGAAAGTTCAGAAGTTTTAAAATGGCTTGAATGAGGAAATTCAAAGTGAAGTAAAGAAATTTGAGTTACTTACCCTATCAGATACTGTGGCCAAAGCTTTACTAATGGAGCAAATCCAGAATGATAGTAGAATTAGAAGAGCAAAAAGAGTTACGTTTATGGAAAGAGACCTGCTTCCACTTCATCCTACAATAGTTATCGGGGTGCTAATAAAGGAAAGAAGCCTTTCATGGGACGACAAGGAAATCAAAAGCCGACATATAAAGCTTCTACACTTGCATTTGAGAAGAAATGCTTTAGGTGTTATGGTCCTCATGAGTTATCCGATTGTAAGTGGAGTCCCAATGCATGTTTTTCATGTGGTCAAGTTGGACATAAATCTAAAGAGTGCAAGAATCCGAAACTATCATCGGTCTTTTGTGCATATTGCAAGCAAAGAGGTCATCATATTGCTAACTGCAAGGATCGACCTGATGTTAAGAGTGGAGTTGATATAAAGAAGGGAAAGACAAATGCTAGGGTTTTCACCTTACAACAGATTGAAGATACACTCTTAGTAGACACATTGGTAGGTATTCTGAGTGTTACCAGTAGGGATGCATATGTGTTGATTGATACTGGAGCAACTCATGCTTATATTTCTAAAATTATATGAATGATTGTGAGCTTGTTTCTGAAACGTTGATTGATCGTATTATGTGTGTGACTACTCCGTTGGTGATTGAAAATAGGCAACCCTATGTGTGTAAAAATATAAATGTTGTGATTTCAAATGTGAACATGCCTATTGATATGATAGTATTGCCTTTATCTGATTTTGATGTATCTTAGGAATGAATTGGCTAAATCATTATAAGATCATGATTGATTATAGTAAGGCAGAGTTAAGTTTTGGTTTAGATAAGGGGAGATTTACATATAGGTTGGAAAGGCTGAGACCTAAGAGTATGAACTCATTGGAGTTGTGGGAAAAATCAGTTGTGCAACTATGAATATTGAAGAAGTGGATATCAAAATGGTGCCAATTGTGAATGAGTTTGTGATGTATTTCCAGAGAAGTTACCGACTACCACCAGATAGGAGATAGAGTTTGGAATTAAATTACCTGGAACACTACCTATCTCCAAGGCTCCGTATAGAATGACTCCTACATAGTTGAAAGAGTTAAAGCTGCACTTACAGGAATTGTAAGATTTGGGTTTCATTAGGCTGAGTAATCGCTATGGGGCTCCTGTATTATTTGTAACGAAGAAAGATGAGAGTTTGCGCATGTGCATTGATTATAGGGAATTGAACCGGGTAACTATTAAGCAAATACCCTTTGCCCAGGATTGATGATCTATTCGATCAATTGAAGAGAGCCACAGTGTTTTCTAAGATTGACTTGAGATCAAGATATTATCAACTTAAGATCAAATCTCAAGATATTCAAAAGACTGCCTTCAGAACTCGGTATGGGCACTTCGAGTTTTTGGTAATGCCTTTCGGGTTAACCAATGCTCCAGCCACGTTCATGGATCTGATGAATAGAGTCTTCAAGGATTATCTAGGTTCATTTGTCATAGTATTCATTAATGATATTCTGATTTATTCCCGAAGTAATGAGGAGCATCAAGAGCATTTAAAACTTGTGTTACAAAGACTTCGAGAGAAGAAACTCTATGCAAAATTTAATAGATGTCAGTTTTGGTTGGAAGAAATATCCTTTCTCGGGCATATTATTTCAAAGGAGGGTATTTTAGTTGATCCAATGAAGATTGAAGCTATTTTGGGATGGACAAGACCTACTAATGTGAGCGAGATTAGGAGTTTTCTTAGATTGACGAGATACTACAGAAGGTTTGTAGAGGGATTTTCGAAAATTGCGTCCCCACTAACAAGATTAATAAGCAAGAATATTAAGTATGTATGGGATGACAAGTGTGAGAGGAGTTTTGAAGAGTTGATAGAAAGATTGGTATCTGTGCCTAGTTTGGTACTGCCCGTTAGTGGAAAGGAATTCGTGGTTTTTAGTGATGCGTCTATCCAAAGATTCGGTTGCGTTCTTATGCAAGATAGAAAAGTTATAGCTTATGCATCAAGGCAACTAAAACCCCATGAGAAGAATTATCTAGTGCATGATCTTGAGTTGTCAATAGTAATTCTAGCACTGAAACTTTAGAGACATTATTTGTTTGGAGAGAAGTGTAAGATTTACATGGATCACAAAAGCTTAAAATACATATTCACACAAAAAGAGCTTAATATGAGGCAAAGAAGATGGCTTGAATTGATTAAAGATTATGATGTGGAAATTCTTTACCATCCTGGCAAAGCTAATGTAGTAGTAGATGCACTCAGTAGGAAGAAGCAAGTGAATGACGCAACTTTGATTTCTAATCAAAGAGAGATTCAGATGGACTTCATGAAGTTAGAACTTGAAGTTACATTGGAGCAAGTTGATGATATTGGCTCAATTATCCTTGCAACCGAAATGTTGGAAAAGATTAAACAAGTCCAAAAGGAAGACGATGAAGCTAAAAGAATGAAGATTGCTATAAGTGAAGGGAAAGAAAAGAATTGAGAATCGATGGGATGAAGTTGTTAGATATGGGAATCGACTCTTTGTGCCATATGGTTGAGAGAAGAAATCATGAAGGAAGCTCATTCATCTTCATTCGATCCACCGGAACCACCAAAATGTATAGAGATTTGAAGAAAAATTTATGGTGGAAGGTTTGAAGAAAGATATTGCTCAATATGTTTCCAAGTGTTTGGCTTGTCAACAAATAAAAATCGAGCATCAAAGACCCGGAGGAGAACTTCAACCTTTATCTATACCGAATGGAAATGGGATGATATCACTATGGATTTTATATCGGCCTTACCCAAGACTATCACCAAATATGAAGTTATTTGGGTGATCGTGGACAGATTAACAAAATCGGCTCATTTCATACCTTTGAGGTTGAGATTCCTTAGAGAAGATGGCACATATCTATATTAAAGAGATAGTGAGACTACACAGGATTCCAAGACGATTACTTCTGATCGAGATTCTCGCTTTGTCAGCCGGTTCTGAAAAGTTTACATACTGCTTTAGGTACTCAACTTCAGTTTAGCACTGCATTTCATCCACAGACAGATGGGCAATCAGAGAACAATTCAGATAGTGGAAGATATGCTTAGAGCATGTGTTTTAGATTTTGGCAATAGGTGGGACACTTATTTGCCACTTGTTGAATTTGCCTACAACAATAGCTTCCAAGCAACGATTCAAATGGCCCCTATGAAGCTCTTTATGGTAGGAAGTGCAGATCTCCACTGTATTGGGACGAAGTTGGTGAAAGAGTTATTTTGGGTCCTGAATTGATACAATAAGCAGTAGATAAGATTCAAGTGATAAAACAACGAATGAAAATAGCTCAAGATCGGTATAAAAGCTATGTGACACAAGAGGAGACCATTGGAGTTTGAAGTTGGTGACCATGTGTTTCTCAAAATCTCTCCAACAAAAGGAGTAATTAGATTTGGGGTTAAAGGCAAGTTGAATCCAAGATACATTGGTCCATATGAGATTTTAGAAGAATTGGTCCATTAGCTTATCGATTGGCTCTACCACCGAATTTGGAAGTGCATGATGTATTCCATGTATCACAGCTCTGAAAATGTGTATCAGATCCCGAAGCCATCATTTCTACACATTAACCAGAGGTTCAACCGAATTTGAGTACAGTTGAAAACCGATCAAAGTCTTGGATAGAATTGATAAAGTGTTGAGGAGGAAAGTAATTCCTTTTGTAAAAGTCTTATGGACCGGACAAACCGAAAGAGAGGCAATGTGAGAGCCCAAGGGAAATGAAACAGAAGTATCCCGAGTTATTTGAGTAGTGATTAAGGTAAGATAAGTTTCGAGGATGAAACTTTTTGAAGGTGGGGATAATGAAATAACCATGAATTTCCTAATTTATATTTTATAATGTGTTATTGAAATTACATATGATTTTGAAATTTAATATATGTGAATTATGTTGATACATGAACAATATAATTAGTGCATGTGTTGAATATGTGTCATTTTGTATGTATGTAGTGCAATGAAATTAATATTATTATTATGTATATTAATGTGTGCATAGTGTAATAATGTGTGTGTCTTTTGTGAACTAATATGTATGTTATGCTTAGAATTTGTCAAAACAACTTTTGAATTATCTAAGAAAATTGTTGACAGAATTTTACAAAGTTTAAGCCTAATTTTAAGCTCAAATTAAACTCAAATGCATTCCAAATTAAGTCAAATTAACCCTAAGTCAAACATACCTGTAAAGTCAAACTTTGGATTAGTATTGACCTCAAATTTGATTAATTAAGGACTTTTTTGGCAGCCCAATTTTCCATACGAATTTTCTTTCTTTTCTTTGCTTTCTCTCTTCTTTCTATCGCAAAACCATAAGCCTTAAACCAAAATTAACAACAAGCCTTTGGATTCAAAAATCACTCAAGCCAAAGCCTATTCATGTAAGTTAATGGAAGCCTAATCTCTTTGTTTTATTTTCTTTCTTGTATTTGGATGTAAAACTTATGGTAGGATGAGTAGATGCTTATTGAGTTGATTGATTTATGCATTGATATATGTTAAATTGTGCTTTGCTATTGTGTGAGCTTAGTTAAGTGTTAGGGAAGTTGTAAGGAGTGTTGATGAGTAGTGGAACTAAATTGAGTAGTTGAAGTGTGGAATTGAAGTGTAATTGGTGTTTGAATGTTGAAGTTGGGTGTTTGATGATTAGAAGTAGAGTTTATGTTGTTTAGAACATATAACAAGTTTTGAGAAGCTTAGAATAAGTTTGGAAAATTTTTGAAATGAATAGTTTTTGTAAAGAAAACAGGGGGAGCAGAACATTTTCGAATAGGCCTGTTTTTTAGTGTATGCCGGCATTTGGTACTTTAACGCCACAGACATAGAGGTAATGTTAAAGGTGATTGGAAGCCGCTTGAAACATTGCCGGCTTTCACAAGGAAAGTTTACCAGTGTTTATTTTTTAAAATGTATGCCGGCTATTAGGGTTCCAGCGCTGCCAGCTTAGTGGCAATATGGAATGAGAACATAATCATAATTTTTAACGCTGGACTTAAGCCGTCGGTGTAAGATCCAAAGCTGTCAGCATACACGGATACGTTGCTAGTGTTGGGGGTATCCACGGGCATGGACCAATCCTGTGGAACTCTCGGAAAATTTTTGGAAATTGGAGTTGTAGTCTACACCAGCTCAAGGCTGCCGGTATAGAATGAAGGCTGCCGGCATATCCTTGAATGCTACCGGTGTTGGCAAGTGTTAAGTTTTAGTGCATTGTAGACCAGTTCAATGCTGTTGACGTTGAAGGCCGGCGTGTCCCCTGCAATTTTGATTTTCAAAAACTTTCTTGAAAATTTTCCAAAGCTTAATATATGATCAATTGAATAGTTGTTAAGTATTGTATGATATAATATAAAGTTTAAATGCTCTGTTATGACTTTGTAATAATTTATTTGAATTTCTTTGATTAATTATATTTGGAACTAGTTAATTAGTGTTGAAACTAAGTGGGAAATTCAATATTGTCTTGAACAGTGATTGATCCTCGCTCAGCCAACCCCATTAGTTCCTGAGCTATTATAGGTACGTGGTAACTTGCTTGTTTCTTTGCTAGGATAAGCATTACTTCAAGTTACTTTAAATTAAGAAAATTTTAATAATCGATGAGCGTTGATTGTCTTTTACATCGTTGAATCTGGTTCGGAGAGCCGCACCTTGCTTAGATTGGGGGCATGGTACTTTTTCGTTATTGGATAGATTTATCTGGGAGATATAAGTATCCAAGCTACTTATGTCAACCCCCTGAGCGTCGTGATACGTTACTCAAGATCTCCTAGTATTACGGGCTACGCCGGAAGGTGAGGCTGCCTAGTGTGTATGAACAGTAAAGACTACTCAGGAAGGTGGACGTGATACTAGATCCTTGATGTCCGGAGTTTGAATACTCCTATGATGTATGACTAACTAAAGATTGAATAATAAATTATTGGTTGTTGCATTTTGCATTTAGCTTAAGCATGTGTGAATCACTTTGCATTTGTATTCGTTACTTACGTACTGGGCTTTTAGCTCATATTTTAACCATTTCAGGTGATGAATCCGATGAGTTTTACACGAGAATGGGGTATGGAAACAATTTCGAGGATTTTCTTGATGCTTTGGAGGACTAGAGATAACCTTAGACTTGATGGAATCCAAATTTAGTAATAGACTAGTTGTGTTAGTCTTGTGATGGTATTTAAAGTTTTAGTTAGATTTTATATGTAATTTTATTAAAGCTTGTAAGAAGCCTTTGGATGTAATATATGTATATATATATATATGTACTTAGCTATGATATATGACTTAAAGTTTATTTCTTTTGTGAAATATGATAATGGTGTAGTGTGTTTTGTTAAAACTTTTGAAAAACTATGGTTTCTATTATATTAACTATGTGGAATTAGACAAACAATTCCTCAAACCCTTTTTTTTAAACAACCTTACATATAATCTTACAAGTTATATGTGGTTGGGAAACTGTTATCACCTATTTTAATTATAAGGGCGATAGCTGGTCCTTACACAACACACACACACACACACACACACACACACATGTATATATATATATATATAAATATTCTAGTATGTTGTTTGTCGAAGTTGTTTGACCAATGAAGTGTAATTAACATAATTAAGTAGTTAATTGTACAACTAGTTCAATAATTGGACTGAACATTTTGGATTTAAGCCTAAGGTTATTGTGCCTTGGTGACTCCTTGATAGGCCTAATTATTCACTAATTATATTTTATAGTTTTTGGACTCAAGATTTTGTATTTGAGCCTAATGGGTAATTCAATACCTAGTAATTGATAATGTAATTAAATATATTGGAATTAAACCTAATTGGAATAATGTTAGTTATTAGACCTATATTTTGAAATTTAAGCCCATAAATTGTTAATTGGACACATGAGTTGATTTTAGCTAAAAAGGTCCTAAAAGACTAAGGAAATCCACGATGAATAAGAATAGACCCATTTAGCTTTAAATAGACCAAATAGGTTAGAAATAAGTTAATGAAACTGAAGATTTTAGTCAAGCCCATGTTAGATTTTAAAGCTTAATGTAAGTCAACATGTTTTATTGAGCATGGAATTAGCTAATGGACTCTAAATTAACTAGGTAAGTATCAATTGATTTAGAAAAGCTCAATTAAGATTAAAATAGGCTAATTAGATTAGAATCAAGCTAATGAACCTAAGTTTTACTATTAAAACCCAATTTGTAAATTTCATTTGAAATTGTACAATTTAGCCTAAATCACACTTAATTAGCAATTATTAATTAAAATTAATGATTTTTTATTTAAATAAATTATAATTTCTTAAAATTCATTTTAAGTTAAGTTTATAAGTTATTTTAATTCAAAATTTTAATTTAAAGCCAGTTTAGCTTGTTAGATCCAATTTTATCAGTAATGACATTGTTTAAGTTATTAATTATTAAAAATAGAAATTAATTTAAAAATTATCAAAATTTTCATTTTACACCTAGAAATATTATTTTAACTATTTCCATTTATGAAAAAAACAATTTATTTAACATTTTTAATAACCATAAGCATATAATTATCTGTTTTTCTAGAAAAATGCCTTTAAAATCCCAATTTAATTATTTAAAATTTATCAAAAATATTTTTTGATTTTCTAGAAAATATTTTCACATATTTGTAAGTTGAAAGTCCAAAATTTCAACATTATTGACAATTATTAACATATATTTCCATAAAAAAGCAAATTAATAGAATATTAATGGTAAATTCATAATTAAATTGTATAAATCATAATTTATCAATTTCAAATGATTTCATGCATTTTAGCATGTATAAATTATGTCAAGGATCATATATAATACAAATCCTTATTTCTTTTAAAAATTTCTACACAAAATTAACGCAAATCAATAATTTAGATTAATATAATATATTCATACATATTTTATCTAGTGCTTAATATATTCGATAAAAACATCATAAAAGCATATAAAAATTTTAGTTTTAAGATTATAGCATGTTTCTAACATTATTTATCAAATTAATCCATGATTAGACATGTATTCTGTGTTAATGATACAATACAAGCAATATTTCATCAAAATCATAACGAAAACATGCACAAACAAAAATTTCATATTTGAAACTTATATGATATCGTCAAGTTCAAATCAATATTAATTTATTGAATCACTAACTAGAATAGCAATATACTCTTGATAAACTCCAAAACCCTCCTCCTCATCCTCCTACTACTAGCAATTTGATGAAACTTCTTATGCTAACATGCTTACTTCAACCTTGGTCTTGTCTTGAAAATCACCTAAGAATCAAATTGAAGATATAAATTAGATTTGGTATAGAATAGGTAAAAGAATGGGTATGAGCATTAGGAATTACTTTACCTAGTTAATGCTTAATTTGGTAGGGATTATTGATGGGCTTTTAAATCTTAAGAAAAGATGGTTATTGGTGTGCTTGAGCTAAGAATTTTTTTGTAGAAGATGAGGAAAATGGGAGGAGAATTTTGGTAGAAGAAGAAGAAAAAATGAAGAGATAAAATCTTTTATGTGATATGGGATGATCCTAGAAGATGTAGTGTGTGTAGGTGAGAGGATTTAGTGTATTATATGGTATGATCTTAGAAGATTTAGTGTGTATAGGTGAGAAGAAAGATTTGTTGTAAATTTGTGTTAATTCTATAATATCTTTTTTTTTTGCCAATAATTCGATAATATCTGGTATATAAAATTTTGAGAGATTTTGTGAAAATTTTTTGATGGCTTTGTGATGACCCTAGGATCCGTTAGGTATGTCCATTAATCAGGGAAAGTTGATTTCAAGTAACATGGATTGATGAGTTAAGATGCGAGTTACTTAAAATAAAGCAATATTTGGCTTGAATTTTGGGAATTTGCAAGTTATATTTTAATTTAGATAATTTGTAATTAAGGATTGATTTGTGTTGGAAATAGAGGATACATGGATTATTTTGGTTTTATCTCAATTTCCAATTAAATTCAATTACTACTAAACTATGCTAATTTACTACACTACTTAATTTAATTACTTAAATTATTAAATTTACTTACCTAATCGAATTTTAAATTAAGGCTTAAAGTCAAATTTATCCCTAGTTGTTTCTAGAAAGTAAAGAATATGGACTAGCAATAAATTAGGTAGATACTTAGTATTTGTTAGAGGTGATGACATTTAGTTAGTTACTTAGATATTTTGTAGGTGGACTTTATCATTAATTACAACAGTACCATCAATTCTTTACTAATTCAATTTGATTTGTTCTTTTAATTTATCTAAACTAAATTATACTTTATTATTTAACATTTATTTAATTAGCTAAATTATCTAACTGTAAATAATTACTCAAACATAATTTAAGGCTGAAATTTACCCATATTTTCATGTTAACTATCATTACATTTTTAACTAACTTGATGAAAAACCGAGGTATTTCATTATGAACACTAAGCTATGGGTTGGATGCTAATAAGAGATTTGATGAGCTGTGCGTTTAGATGCAATGGATATTATATTGTTATCTTGTGGGAGTTTGATATGTATTAATGAAAGATTATTTCTAATGACTTGGTTATACAATTTTATTGGATATTGATACTTATAAAATTTAAGTAAGGATTTCTTAGTAAAAAATTGGTTAAAAACTCAATTAGTTATTATCAGCTTTTGCATACAATGCTTAAGTGTTATATGTGACGTTCAAAACTCTATTTGAGGCATGACAGTTATAATTGTAGGCTATATTAAATGTGACACATGCACTCTATAGAATTTTCGAAACTCCTTGCAAGAAACATCTTATGTTCTTTTGTCCAAAATTGACAAATTGTGATGTTTAACTTGATATATGACTAATAAGTAATAAGACAAAATTAATTAAACTTAGGAGTGGCCAAAGTGAAGAAATATTAGTCTCCTCTTCCTGTCTTTTTTTTTTAATGATTTTCAAATGTTTTTTCTTCCTTTACAATGAAAACTGATTTTTGTTTAAGAGGAATATGACACAAATCATATCTAAGAAAGTGCTTCAGTCTTTGTTGCTTTTCCTTCTATTTACACCACAAGAATAGGAATTTTTTTTTTAATTATCTTAGATCATTATTGGGAGTATTTAATTGGTTTACTGATTATTATAATAATATTGAGTGGAAGATGAAAGGTAAGTGTAATACTTGCTTGGGTTTGGATTTAGCAAGGTTGTCAAACTCGGACCGGGATTTGACCCGGATATGCTGGGGGGTCAGGGGTCAAGGGTCGAACTGGGTTGAACCGGGGTCGATGAAAAATGAATTTTTATGTAAAATCCCAACCGTTACAAAGTAAATAAATGAAATTTACCCTGTTAAATCCATCATTAAAGTAAAATCACATTGTACATATCAAAAACAAAAACAAAATAATATAAACTAAGATATTAATTTAACTTTCAATGAATGTCATCCCAATCTTCATTTGATTCAAAGGTATGCATAAAGTCAGCTCGGTCTTCAATTGCATCCAAATCAACCTCTTCATTAATCTCTGTATCATCTGGGAGAAAAGAAGGAAAAGAAAAAAGAAAAGAAGAATACTAAGTCTTAAGAAAAAAAATTCAATGAACATATACAGAATTAATAATTCAGAAATAGATGACTAACCTTTAGCCAAACCATCAATTGTTACCGGGGTAGGATCATCCTCATAAATTGCTTGTTCAATTATCTCATCAAAATTAAGTTCAGGAGGTGAATCTTCCTCTTCTTCAGTAATCCAAAAATCCGTCTTATCAATGTAATCAAAATCTATTGGATCATAACTTTTCTTCTTATTTTGATGCCTATAAAGAAATAATTAGCAAAGGAAAAAATTTTAAAAATACATAAGGTGAACTATGATAAAGTTAAGATAATTTACATACCTATTCTTCAAGCGCAAATTGTAGTTCACATAAACAAGATCATTAAGCCTTTGATGCTCTAATCTATTTCTTTTTTTTTTTTTTGTGGATGCGTTCAAAGAAACTCCAATTACGCTCACATCTAGAAGCAGAAGCAGTTTGACTTAGTATTCGAATAGCAATATTTTGCAATGTAGGAGCACTATGACTAAAAAACCTCCACCAATCATCTACAATTCAATAAAGCAAGTCAAACAATTGTGAAAAATAAACAGTAACACCAATTTTGATTCTAGTATTCATGGTCACTTACCTGATTGCGATGTTTTGACAAATTTGATGGCTATTTCCCGACTAAAACTCTCTCTTCTTTCATGATACAATTTCATGTCTTTGATTACAACTATGCTATCACCACAAATACTTTTTTTCTCAAGCACATCATATAAGCCTTACATAACTTCTGTAGTTTCTTCAAATGTATCATCATACATGAAGGCTGGATTCAAGAAATAAGCTGTAGCATGTAGACCACGACGAAAATGTTTGTCCCACCTTTGATCAACAATTTTGATATAAGGACTATACAATTTTTGTCTATTTTTAAAAAATGATATAATCCCCTTACAAATCCTAGAAAATCCTTCATAAACAGCAGAAAGAGAAGGTTTTTCATCAGCATCCACAATACGCAAGAGCTTCATAATCGGAGTTGTGACTTTCACCATGAGCAAACAATCTTCCCAAAATGATGTGTCTAACACAATAGCAGTAAAAGCTTTTCCAGCAGCACATTTTGAAAGCCTATGACATGTGAAATGTGTACTTGTTGCCAAAGCTTGCAAGTCATGCTTATCTTCAAAGATACTATTCAAAGTAATAAAAGTAGTGGCAAATCGAGTTACTGTAGGACGAACAATTTCTTTCCAACCCTCTCTTTTTCTGAACCAAGACAACAAGTGAATATGGTTATATACAAATATAGTTACCTTAGAAGCACGCTTTGCAAGCTCATCTACATGATCCATTTTACCAATGTCTTTCAACATCAAATTCAAGCAATGTGCTGCACAAGGAGACCAATATATATGATCATACCTCTCTTGCAACAACCTCCCAGCTGCAACATAATTGCTTGCATTGTCAGTCACAATATGCACCACATTAGAAGGCCCAACCCACTCAACTATTTATGAAAACATATTGCATAAATTATTAGCATCCTTTACAATGTCAGATGCATCAATGGATTTAACAAACATCATCCCAGCAGGACAGTACTCTAGAAAATTAATGAGGGTCCTTTGTCTTTGATCAGTCCAACCATCAGCCATTATTGTACATCCTGATTTAGCCCAATTGCTTCTGTATGAATCAATCGCAATTGACACTCCTTTTTACAATCTCCCAGCAACTGAATGCGCATGGCATGATAAGATGGTCCCTTATATCCAGTACCTATTGCTGCAATAGCATCTACTGCAAGTTGAAAATAAGGTGACTTCAAAGCATTAAAAGGTATACATGGATCAAAAAACCATCTAGCTAATGCCATGTGTGCTCTTTGAACTGCTTCTTTACCAGCTAGTGCACTCTTTATGCCTGGTTGGAACAATGGAGGGGTGTTCTTAGTGACATATTTCTCTACTCCAACCATTCTTTTTTGTTTTGGTTGCATTGGCAAAACTTGTAACTCTTCCACTTCAACCTTAGCTTCACCATCTTCAAATTGAGTATAGTGAACTTCATCAGAGTCTTGATCCTTATGTTTGACAGATTTAGATATGCCAACATTTTTTCTTGGATCTCACTTGGTACTTTCTTGCAAGATGTAATATTGCCTCGAATCCCTGCCAAATGATATTTCATCCTATTGATTCCTCCACCTTGATATCTAGATCCACAATAAAGGTACGTGAATACCATCTTCCCTTTCTCATTAGTAGATGAGCTAAAATGCTCCCAAGCAGGATCATTCTTTGTACGAACTGAAGAAGAAGATTGACTACTCGACATGTCTCTTCTCTATTCTCTTCTTCTTTTTCAACAACCTATATTTTTGTTAAAAAAAAAGAACATTTATGATTAGTTGAATTAGATGAATTACATCAACCTGTGAATTTCTTTTTCATGATATTCAATGAAATTGTGCAGCTTACAAACATGAATGGACAAGGTTAAATGGAGTCATAAAAATAGGATTGTAACTGATAACCAACTACACGAACCAACAATAGAAAAGTTAAACCAATACAACATAGGAGTTCAAATTTCAAGAGAAAAGACTTCTAATCATGTGCGGATACATCCCTTGAGCTTTCCAAACTTTTTTAGTCTGATTGGAATTTTAAAGCAATCATATGAAATGAAATGAAATGTCAAATGTGAAGATATAGCAACTAGGGAAAAGAAACAAATCTGATGACAGCATTTAAATACAGCAACATTTTTCATGGGAAAAAAATCATTGAATGGAACAGCTCACAAGTTATGAAAATCACCCCAAGCACAGTTGATGAAACGAAATGACCCACGGTAGCTGGGATTTTGGTACTTAAACCTATAGAAAAGTAAACATGCCAATTGCATTAGGTTTTGACATGAAGGTAACCTAATCCCCACTTAAAATACTACAAAATATTTTCAGATAGAACAAGAACATCTTTTATTTCAAAATCAGGTTGGCTGATGCCAATCAGATTTGGAATTTGGCTCAAATGAATGCGAACCCTTTGGATAACTAAAGCAGATGAAAGTTAACTTAGGAATTTGCACATGTCAAATGCAAACCAAAGATGGTTTTTGTTAATTGATTAAACAACTATTCATTTATGCAGACTAGCTCAAAGGCCACACTATCAAATGTTAGAATGGCCTACGATACAAGATGCAAGTTCACCTCGGAAAAATTAAAAATTTTCCCAGTGTAGAACTTTTGGATTGTGTCGTGATCACAATGCAAGGGTCACACATCGAAAACATGAACAATTAAAATTAAAAGATCACCATTTCAAGGACGGGATTTACAATCTCAACAACCTAGGATAACATAATGAGATTAGTTGGATCAACTTTACAGAACAAGTTGGCGGACTGCAACGAATTAAGGGTTTCATTAAGGAATCGTGGATTTGGTAAACCAAAACGTCAGCCTTCGGTTTTTGACATAGATTTGGAGGAACTTAATCCACATCACTCATGAAACCATTTACAGTAAGTTTTACTTCCTAATAAATGAAACAGCAGAACAACTTTATACATCCAACATTCTATCTAACTAAATCAAATTATAAAGGCAGATCTATCCACATATAAAAGAAAAAAAGAAAAAAGTGTTGCAACTCTTACCTGTGGCTATGTATTCCGAAGCTGCGTAACCATATGCACCTCCTCAGGTGGTGTTGATTTTGATTTTAGAGAGTGGATCTGGTTTTCCTTTTTGCTTTTAATTTCGATTTTGCTTTTGTGTGTTTACTGTTTTCAATTTTTGTCACTTGTTTTGTAGCTTTTGCTTTTAGAGTTTAGTTTAGACTTTTACTGTTTTACAGCAGAGGAGAGGCTCCAGGCGCGAGAAAGACCGGGGGTTTTTCTTTTTTTTTTTTTTTCAATATGTAGCATTTTGACCCGTCAGACCCTGTTGGGTTGACCGGTTCACGGTCGAACCGGCCAGGTCGACCGGGTCTCTCCGATTTTCGTCAAAAACGGGTCACATAAGCGACCGGCCCGCCCCCACCTCTAGTTCTGGTCGAACCGGCCGATTCGGTCCGGTTCCGACTACCTTGGGATTTAGATCCTATAATATATTTTAGTTAAAAAAAATTACCATGATTAATCTCTAAAAAATACTACAATCTAATAGTTTATTGTCTTTCTCTTCTTTGTCTATGATTATTTTTACCAGATCTATCATGTATATAATTGTATAGATTACATGATTTTTTTTTTGAACGCCAATGGCCACCATTGGTAGGTAAAAGGATGGTGTTTGTTTTGCTTTATATTGATGCCAGTATCTTTTATTTTTTGCTTATCATTTTCTTTTTTTTTTTTTTAGAGATGGCATTAAGTGTTGCATACGAATTTTTTCATCTCTATGGAGTAAATATATAGTATTTGTTGGTGCAAAATGCAAAGGCTTGAGGAACTGATGAATAGGCATTGTCAATGCAAAGAGGTGTTGTTGATGGTTTTTAACGTGGTGGTGCATTTGTTTTGGTTTTTGTTTCACTGATGAAGATTTCAAAAGTTTCATTTTTAAAAATAATATAGAGTACGTGACAAGATAAAACACATACTAAATTAGTGATTCTACTAATTAATTAATGTAATTTTCATTTATTATAAAAAAAATTAGGATTCCAGCCTATATTGATTAAGAGATCATATTCATTCTCTTTTTCCCCTTTTAATTTAGGTTATTGGGGATGTTCTTTTTAATATCTCAATTTTTAGGAGATAAATTTTTGTCCACTTAGTTTATATCAATTTGAAGAGGCAAATCCTAATTTGCAAAGTTCGACATGTTATTTAAACATGATAGGGAAAAGTACATTTTTAGTCCTTGATTATTTTTCTATTCAAGTCCTAAACCTAATTTTTTTTTTATTCAAGTTTTCAATGTTTTCAACTAATAAACAAGGATTTCGTTTAACACCGTTAACTTTTTCATCTATTTTTCTCGCGTGACAACATATGATTAGTCTAAATAAATAGTTCAAATAAATAATATATAAATATATATGTAAACATTTAAAAATCCAAAAATCAACAATCCATGATGAAAAAAGCAAGCAAGCAAAGAAACGAAAACACCCTATAAATCAAAAATGGATTTGGAAAAAAAAATGAAGATGCTGAAGATGGTACTCCATAACACAACATGCACTGATGGAAAAGGATGAATCAATTAACATGAAAGGAAGACATGAAAAACAGAGCAAAGAAGCAGTAAACTCCTACCTTAAGAGCTCAAAGAATCTAACGAAGATAAAAATGTAAAGTGATTTGACATCATAGGAAATGAAGAAATAAACCAAAATTGACCGTTAACTAAGCTATAGGGAGACCAAGAAGGTCGGAATATGAAAAATTCCAAATCTGAACAGGTAAAAATGGAAAGAGATTATCAGCAAAAGAGAATAAAGATGAATGTAACGAAACTCTAAAAAATAATAGGAAAAGAGTTTCTGATGATCAATTCATATGCAGATTCAAGTAAATCTTTATCAGAATAGATGATGACCTACAAATCTTGTATCCGAAGATGAGTTGCGTTGGTTTGGGTATACTAATTTAATATCCTTTTTAAACCAATTGGTACAGATATAATATCGATAAATTAATAATTTTATTCATAAGCTGATCAAACCGAATCGATACAGATATGACACCGATGAATTACAAATGCTGATCCGATACAAATCTGATACCGACAAAAATCTGACAATCCAAATAGGTTAAGATAAAAAAGTTGAATCCTTGAGTCTTTCACTCTAAATAATATGCTAACTCATCTTCAAGTTAATTATATCTTTTAAAACAATACACTTAAACCTACTTGTTTTGTTTTACATCCAAATTTAATTAAAATTTTCTATATGATTGAATATTCAGTTATATTATTTATCTCTAGACTTTTTTTTTCTTTTTTATGATTTTTTATCATTTTATTACTTTCGTAATTTCTTTATATTTAATTTTATTATTTATTTTTAATAAATTATTTTGACTAATCATGCATTATCACATGTAAAAAATAAACGAAAAAGTTAACGGTATTAAAGAAGTCCTCATTTGTAAACTTCTGAAAATGTTGAGGACTTGAGTAGAAAAAAAATAAAAGGTTTAGTACTCAAACAGAAATATGATTAAACCTTAGGGACTAAAAATGTAGCTTTCCTAACGTGATAATATGATTGCATTAAATTAATGATTTTATGGAGAGGCTTAAGAATTATAGTTTTAATCGTGGTTGTGTTTGTCAATATCCTATTGGGAAGTATAAAAAAAAATATTCTGAAATTATATATCATTGTGTTTCTTAATTATACATAGTAATGGTAATCATATGTTACACTGTTTCATAGGAAAAAAGAAAGCAAAGGTGGTAGTTGGTGATGCATTAAGTTTCAATCTTTTACTTTTTGATTTTTGTCTTAACGGGTTTTTTGTATTTGCTGAAAGATTTTCTTTCTAAGTATTTTTACAAGCATGTTTAGTTTATTTGTCATTATCTGGCTCCGTCAACTCTATTATTGAGAGTATATCATCCAATCAGACCTGATGCGTTAATTACAACTTTTTACTGGGTTGCTTCTTTGTATTTTGCTGCATATATTTGCAGTATGCACTGGTGGATCCAAATTTGATGTTTGTTTGCATTTAGATATTAACAATTAATTTTAATCACTATAAAAGTTCCACATAAAGAAAATAGAATACATAATTTTTAAAAAGAGACGAACTAGTAGCGATGCTACAATGACCCAAATGTCAATTGGGTTTATTTATTTTTGTGGTAACATATTATTTATTATATTTTACTATAAGAAAACTAGAATTTAGAAACATAATTTTTATTTCTCAAAATAGAAGTCCAAATTTTGTCACAAACATTTTTAAAAACATAATTTCTATTGCAAATTTCCACCTCGAAAATCATTGTTAGTAATTCTATTTGTGAAAGAAAATCTATCTTTGATACTTACAAATTTTTATAACAAATTATTCATAAAAATTTATGACAAAAAATTGAAAGATAGTCATTTCCATCACAAATCAGTCTATATATGAAAATTTATTGATAACTTTTGTTTTGTTTTGGTCATCATGTGCTTCTAATTTAACATTTTAAAAGTAATACCTATAATTAGAATGCCATTTGTTGTTTGGTTTCCAGAAAATCACACTCTTTTATAATTATAAACAATTTTTTTGACGTTCGCATTTTTTACTTTGTTCTATCAATTGCTAATGAACAAATGCCTAAGATTTTATAATTTTATGCATTACCAAACATTTTTTTTTTCATAGGTAAAAGAATAGTGCTTGGTTGCTTCCAAACTAATTAAACAGCATGGGAAAGTAAACAAATAAATGAACCCAAAAAGGCATAAAAAAGAAACAAAAGAAATGGTTTTGTTACTTCATACGCTATTTATTGTGATTTGCCGCTTTCTTCCAGGTTTTAAGTTTTTCAGATTTAAACCTTTAAACATAATCAAGCGGCATATAATAATAATAAAAGATAAGAATGATCATGTTGAGATAGATGACAAAATAAAATAACATTTAAATACAAAGCTAAGAAAATAAGGATGGAATAAGCAATTTAAATTAGAAATACATTTTACATGATTTTTCTGTTTTTCTTTTGTTTAAATTATATGTTCATCAAACTACAATTACTACTATAAAGACAAACAAACAATGCTTCTTCTTCCTCCATTAGTTCTTAAAAATGTCTTTCAAAATAAGTATTGCATGTTAAGTAATTGATGTAAATAAAGAGCCATATATAAGTAATAGCATGTGAATAGTTATAGAATAAGATGTTTAATTAGATAAAAAATTTATTATATGTATTCATTTATTCTAAAAAATGCTAAAATTATTAAAACTTATATCCTCTCAATGCGCTACTTGTAACTAGTTATAATTAATAGTTAAAGTACCTATAACTTAGTGATATTGACATTGGTTTCCAATGAATGCATTAAATTTAAATCCTTCCCTTTAGTGAAAAATAGCGTTCGGTAATCTTTTTATCCCTTTTAAGTTATGTGTGTGTTGTGTTTTTTTTTTATAAATTCTGTTATAAGTTCAATAAAAAAAAAATAAAACAAACAATTAGCGAAAACAAAACGAGACAGAGAGAGAGAGAGAGTGATACGGATATTAGCTAATAGTTGAACTTCTCGATATTTTTTTTTTCCAATTAATTTGATATGTGTTCGGTAATGTGTAATATGTTTGTTAATCGATTTGGATAAATCAAGTATTTTCTAGTATTCTCTATTAAATTTGTCCACATTATACTGAAATCACATTAGACTAAATTCAATAAAAAGGGCTTGGAGGCGATCATAATATGGTCCGAAGAGCTACACCATGTTCACAATTACACTCATTGAATACAAGAGTCTTAAGAGCATTACTCAATTCTTTCACTTTAAATTTGCAAATATAATTTGCGAGAGAGAAATTTAATCAACACAATTTGTTTGACAAAAAGTAATTCTCTCCAAAAGCAATTTTATTTTCCAAAAATCTTCTATTTATAAGATCTTGAAAATATCTAGTTATTACTTAAAATTTTCCTCTTTTCCCTTGTGTTAACTATTGTCTAAGGAGCTAGCTTTGAGATTACTGATCGGTTGTCATCTAGAAATGGCCAGGCATCAAGAACCAAGCTTGAAAGAGTTCAAGCTTCATTCCGCATAGAAAGGTCGAAAACCAAGAACATCTATCACCATTCAAACACCCACGATCTTTTCAGGACTCCAAGTCACTAGTTTATGATTATTAGCTATCGATTTGCTAACATTTGATCGTCATACCCTAGAATCTAGACACTTGCTAAGAAACATGATCAGTAACTTTTAATCGTGCTAGGATCTAAATTCCATGTCCTAATGTCTGGCGACGAGTAGCAGTGTAATAAGAACTCTACAAAGATAAAAATCATGGCAAGAAACAGGCAATAGAAGTTTTATATGAAATCAACAAGTTGTATAATACACAATTGAGGAAATTTTGCTCAATTTAAGTTAAGTTTTATGGTGCAAACAATATAGGCCAATTAAGTGTTGAACTAAAGGGTTCAATATGAATTTTGATGAGGAAATACATTTCACAATTTCTTATTTGTTGGAGTAAAGTTACACTTAATTAACTAGATATAAACTCTCTAATTTTGCACAACCTGAATATTATAATTACAAAAAATATAACATAAAATTCTAAAAAGATTTAAGAAAAATCACAAAGATCACTCCTAATTTTTTGTGATTTAGGAATATTAAAACGTAAACAATTTAATTATAGTTTGAAGATTGGAATCTTTACCAATATCCGAGACAAAATATTACTTCTATAACTTTTGACAATTAATTATTAATGATAAATAGAATGTTACGGATCCAAAAAACTTAAAAGAAGTATAAACACCATCATTACTCAAAAAGATGTCTAGAGACTACAAGTAAGAAGACATACGAATACGAAGATTACGTTAAGGATGATTCCTTATAAATGTAAGTGATTGTAACCCCTTAAATATGGATAGGTTAATAATAGGATGGAGATTGGAGGATAATAAACATACAATTGTGAGGAGAAAATAGGAGTCCATATATAAACTTAATCATGCCCAAAAGATTGCAATACAATTATTTGATTAAGAAGAAAATATCAAGTTGGTGGAATATTAGTTACTCTTAAAATTAGGTTCTCACCTAAGAGAGGACTATAGAAATATCTTGTATTAATGGATTTATGGATTTCCGCATTTGTGAGATTGGTGTATCTGAACAAAGTTACACAATTAGAAAAAAAAAAAAAAACTATCAAATGGTGATAATCAATATGCCTATAAAGGAGAGATCAATAGCTGATCAATCAAATTGATTAGGCTTAGATCTACAAAGTTGTTTCTTAGGAGTTACTTAAATTAGTGTTAAGGATTAAGTCATTAATCGTCAAATTATGGTAATATGGATGTTTCAATAGTTATTAGCCAATGAAGACAATTAGCTTGTGAATGGAAGATACCATGTCCATTTAGAAGTATTTAAACTATGATCTTGATGATATAAATGAGAATTTGTTGAATGAGTAATGAAGAAAAGCTAGAATGAAGAATAAGGTAATCCTTTCAGATCTTCAATAGTCAGCTAAGAAGGATATTGAGAGCGAAGGTGGGAGATAAAACACGAAATCTAAAATTAATAATACCAAAACCCTTATTTCTTAGGCTCGGACCTTACTTGAGAGACCTTAAATTCTAAAATCTTCTAGAAAACCTTAAGAAATATTTATAGAAATGAATTCCCTAAAATGTTGATAACTTAAAAGTGAGCCTTAAAATTAGTGACAAAATCAAAACACTAATTGGCCGATTTGATTTAGAACCCTAAGAATCTTAAACACGAGTTAGTAAATTCGGTATACTTAGAATCAAGTCATATAAAATTAGCCAACAAGACCCTCTAGTCAATTACCTAGGAAAACGTGTTATTACCAATATGAACTAAATATCTAATAAATTATTTGGTATGGCAAATACTGTATTAGATGAATGTAATATCATATAACAAACATGTAAATCGAGAGATATAATAATATAATATTTTGTAATATAGATCGAAACCATATTAAGTGAACATATCATGAATCCTAGATTTCGCATTGAAACCAAAACCTTAAATCTTATTGAATCAATCCTAAACCGTTTAAACCTTAAATGGATCTGATAACCTTAGGATATCAGATGAATGAAGATAAATTGGAAACCCTAAAATTTGATTGCCTAGAAAAATGTGCTTACCATCAAAATGAATCAAGAATCCGATAAATCATCCGATACAAAAACCTTATGTTAAGCGATTTGTTTATCTGATCGCTAACGTGCAAATTGAGACAATATATTAAAATAAAATTTAATAAAATAATTTCCTATAATATAGTATTAGTTTATTGAGTCAAAATTTCATCAATTAAATCGAGCCTTTTGCATATCCAAATCCTTGCCTATAAAATAGTTGTCATGTCTACAACACTATTCATTATTATTCGCTACTATGCATTACTATTCACATCAATCTATTTTATGTCACTATTCATCTCTACTATTCAACGTATATAGCTATTCTTACAACACCATAACCTATACCATCAAATTATTACCTATCACATCTTTTCTTTCTCTTTCTTTTATCTTACCTCCTATCCTTCCTTAAGAAGTTACCCCCCTCTTACTTTATCTCCTCCTTTATAAATACCTCCATCCACCTCAAAATTTTCTCACTTCACAAAGCCTCACACTTCTTCTTTTTCTCTCTCTTTCTCTCTTTCCCCATTTTTTTGTAACACCTGTGCCTGCTTTTACTTGCTTCCATTACAAGTTTATCACTCTATAAATACCCATGTCCTCATAACCTTCTTACACTTTACATTTCACTTCTTCTACACACAAAACACTCTTAAACCCTCTCATTTTTCTCTCCCTCCAACTGTTACTCTCTTCCTCTCTCTCCATCTCTTGGCCTTCTCTCTTTCATAAACACATACACACTTGTTCATCCTTTTGTTTTGGTAATCAACCTTCCATACCCATCTACAATACTATTATTTCCATGTGTATGTACCATAGTGTCATTTCCATAGAATTTCCCCATGATGCATAATGCTAGGGATGGAATTGTGTGACATCATATTTGTTTTTTATGTTTACATTATGTTTATGTTTATGATTCATATATTTCCTTTATGTTTACTAACCTAACACCATATAAGTATAAGTATATGTATATAAGTATATCTATTAGAGCATATGACACTTGTCCTAAATCAAAGTCTTGAAGACTTAGCCACTTCAAGTCTTAAAAAGAGAAAACTAGTCCTAAATTCTAGTCATAAACTTGTCTGTACTTGAGCCATAAGGAGACCTCTCCATTTCAAAGTCTTGAGAAGCTTTTTCCTAAATTCAAGATTCTCATTTTTCTTTATATTGTTTTATATTACATATTTATGTTTTATCGGTCAAAAGACTATTTTGTTTTTCATGAACACAGTATTATGCTCATGGTGTTGTTCCTTATAATTATATGACAATTTTTTGTTATGATCTTTTCAAAACCACAGTTTCAATACGTGGAAAAATTCTTATTTTTTTCAAAGAAAAGTTCTGAGCAAAAATTTCATCCCTCTTTTTCTCTAAATGCCGAACCTATGTACAAACAATTGATAAAGTCATATTTCATACACTTTCGTAGGGCAATTAGTGCATAATTCCTTTTAATCTTTATGAAAATTGCAACAAGTACTTGGATGAGCTAAATTGATGTTTTAGGTTAAATTGGAACAATGAAAGAAGTTTGAGCAATTTTAGACAAGAATTGAAGGAACACCGGCCAAATGAATAGGAGCATCGTCGGCCTTGAACAGAGCATACTGCCAGCCTTGGAAATTTCATTGAATGCCGACAATTTTTGAATGTACACCACTGGCCTTGAGGCGATTTTGGATGAAGATCAGTATCCAAATTTTAAGTACTGCCTCTGTGCTGCTAGTGTAGAAGAAAAGACAAGAAAGCTTCTACAATTTAAGTGTATGCTGGCAAATCCTAAAGCTACGCCGCCGGCGTTGAGGCGGTGCAGAGCTTCTATAGAATACAAAATTTATATGCGGTCCATTGCGCTGCTAGCCTTCATTTGGATCTAGCAAGCTTTAAATGTTTTCATTGTACGTCGACCTCTTGAAACCCTACGCCGTCGGTGTTGGAGCGGTGTAGGTCATCCATAGAAGACAAATCATTAGAGCCGTCTTCAACGCTGCTAGTGTTCGACCAGCTTACATGTGTACGTCGTCTGTACACCGCCGATGTAAAAGTTGAAAAGGCCAGCATATGTTCTGTAACTGCAAAAATGTGAAGTGTTTAAAATTCCATGCAATCTTTGGCTATAAGATAGTGATGGTTCCTTTGTTCTTGGAGATTAGAAAATATATTAGAATACATTAGGAACTCAATTTTAGAGTAGATTTGGTGTGAGAGAGTTGTTTTGGGATCAAATCATAGTGATTGAGAAGTTTTGTACTGAAAGATTTTGCAATTGAAGATCTTGATAATTGAATTGGTGATCTCTAATCCTATTCTTGTTATATGCAATTCAATTGTCTGATTTTATTGTTCATCATGATATCAATTATAGAATATCCTTTGATTTGTGAATCTAAAATCATGAGTAGTTAAATTTTCATTGTGGGAAATTGATGAAACCCTAAGCATGATAATATGCTAATTGAGATTGTGTTATGTGATAGTGAGAATTATGGAATATTCATATTGAATTCCTATTATAAATCTTGTTTCTTCATGGAATTAGGGTTTATAAGAATCATAATAACTTGGAAGGGGAATTAGGCTTCAAAGGAATTCATAAATTAAGGTTAAATGACAATTACGAAAGCGGCGTGATTTGATCTGATTTAGAAATTGTTTATTGCGATTCATGCAATGTTTTAGGTTAATTTCTCACTGATGGACTAGGGAAAGTTGATTTAGGGCATTAGTCAATTATAGAATCAAAAGATTTATAATTGTAAATTTGATTCCATTGATGATTTAAGTAGTGGAAGCTACTAGGATGTTTTGTGATTAAAAATATTTTGAAACTTTACTTAGGGTTTTAAATCTTTGATAATTTCATATGAATATCCATAAGTCTAATTGTCAATATTACATGATTTTAGTTTGATTAGCAAGGTTAAGGTGGATTCTGTTTTCCCACACTAAATCATCATATATCTTTTAAAAACACTCTCTTGTTCTCATTAATAGTGATAGTTTAGTTTAAAATTAGTGAATTAGTTTGTTAGTAAATCGATTACTTGAATATTAGTGGAAACTGATAATTGTTTAGTAGTTAATTGATCCTTGTGGGAACGATATCCTACTCATCATTTGTATTACTTGATTCGATCCATTATGCTTGCTGGTAGTATTTGCACTTATATTTGTCTATTCATTTCAAGCAGACCAACAATAGGGGTGTTGGACTTTATTTTCCTTCTTGATGAACCTTCGATTTTGATGTTTTAAAAGATAATAAAACAAAATAAAACCTTGCCCCTACTTTTTTAAAAATGCTGAGACTTATATGTTTCACAAAGGGTGTGAAGCTTTAATTTTTGTTTCTTAAAACACTCAATACCAATGTTTTGAAAATAATCAAGAAAAACAAAATTTTGACCCTTGTTTTCTTAAGAATGCCAAGAACCCTTAAAGCATGATTAAGGTATGGAAACTTCATTTTTATAATTTGATTTACTTGTTTTAAAATTCATGAAGTTGATCATACCAAAAAAGATTTTGAGTTCCTTTTTCGTGGTTGATGTCGTGACCTTCAAGGTCCACAAGGGATCGATTTCACTTTGAATTTTGTTGTTCCATGATGAGTCTCGAGATGTTAGCAAATGAACATAAGGATATGATTTCATATTTCTTAAGATAAAGCTAAAGAATAGTCTATGAACAAAAATAATCTTAACTTACATCCTTTTCATTTCTTCATTACATATTAATTTCTCCTTGTAAGGAGCTTTTCATTTAGTTGATTTAAACATCATTCAAACCATGATGATTTTACTTTTATTTCTCATGTTTGTACTTAAGATTCCATATAGAACTACATACATGTTAAAAGACCTTCTTTATGCCTTAGAAAATATCGAAGTGGAAGTAAAACACTCAAAGGAGTAATTTAACCCCCAATAATTCGAGACCTATCCAACCTAAAAGTAAAAAATAATATAAAAAATAGACAGAGCATCCGAAAACATAGAAATTGATTACTCATATGTGAAAAACAAACTTAAAATAACTTAGATATGACCATCTTAAGGTCCAAACTTTGCTATTGGGAAATATAGTCAGAATAGAAACTATAGAAGTAGAATTTAGATGAAGTTGATCCAAAACACTTATTTCAGATTTTTCCTTTGTTGAGTTCTCTAAAAATATTTTGATTATAACAAAAGGAATAAAGAATATTTAATAAGTGTGTTAATGAGTACAGGTTAAATAGATGGAAGTGTGTTTAGAACTTATGATGTATGTAAATATAAGCAAAACAAACCAACAAAAGGTTTGATAGAGGTTCATCAAAAGAAAAAATAATGAACCGGTATTGTGTCAGAAGTTACTTCAAAAGTTTAGTATTTGAAAATATAGTCAAAAGTTTATCCGGAACCTTCACTTGATCTGTCACAAATTTTAGTAGATTTGCAAAAAACTCTATATAAGTTGGACATTTGATGATTACGAAGACCTGGCTCCATTTGTCAAGCATATTTGGGTAATATGCGTGTTCTACAAAAGTCAAATTAAATATTATGGCGATTTAAATATTAAATCATATTCATTAAATCATGTTTATTGTTTTGTTCCTCAAGATTTCAACAGATTTATTTCATCAAATTTTGCAACGATGATTTGAAGATATTTTGTTGAAGATTTGCTCGAAGAATATCATATAAAGATAGGTAAGGATTTGGTGGTTATAGATAAAGATTATACTTCTTCAAATCATGTGATATCTTAACAACCTTATCTATGGAAGACTTATCTCTATACTTTTTGTTGGAGAATATGTTACTGAAAGATATTACAAGATATTATCAATTTTATTTGAATTTTGATATTCAAATGACATGGAAGCTATCCATATGACTATGGGATAAAGTTTGAGAAGATTTTATGGTATATATTGTTGAAAATATCAAGCAAAAGATATGCAAATATTTTTAGACAAAATTTCCAATTTTTTTCATGGGATTTCAAATTTAAATTGCATCATCATTATCACAAACAGAAAAGACATATCTTCAATAGATTTTATGAGGATTACAAGGGCTAAATATTAGGATAATTGAAGATTACAAAAAATATAACATAAAATTTTTAAGAGCTTTGATAAAATGTCACAAAGGTTACTCTCAATTTTTCGTAATTAAAAAATATTAAAATATGAATACTTTAATTATAGTAAATAATAAATAAGATTATTTTTTCATGATACAACACTTGATCCACATATTAAAACAACTTTGATAAGTTGATAATATTAATTATGTAAGACTATAATTATTACTAATATTATATTTGTAACCCCAGAGAATTTTCTCTTTAAGTTCAATAATAAAAAATATATAAATAAAGTCAAACTAAGGACAATTTAATTATTAATTAGGTCATAAAATATCAAAACACTAGTAACTTAAACCATTCATGAATAAATTATAATTTACAATAACATATTAAAGCTGAAAAATAAAAGTCTTAAACTAAAGATTTTAAGTATACCATAGTGTTCAGAATATTTAATATAATAGGTATGTAAGTTTTCATCTAAAAATATTATCGAATAAATATTTATCATACATATTAATTAAACCCAGAAAAATGAACTTTCTAGGCAAGTTAGGAGACCTGCTTGCTTTCCACGCAAAATTTTGCCTATAAATTCACTCTTTCCTTATTCTCCTCCTCTAATGGTTTTTGTCTCTCTTTCTTCTCTCTCTCTTTTCTTTCTTTTCTTTTCTTTCTCTCTTCCTCTCTCCTTGATTAGGAAAAAAAAGAAAAAGAAAAAGCACCTATAAACTTTAAAATTCCATATCTCTTATATATTACAACCATTTTCAATTATCAAAGCACTGTTGTGATCATGGTAATGCACTCTTCAATTCAAGACCACACAAGGTAAGTGTAACGCCCTAAAATAAGGCATTACAACCCGCCACGTGTCCCTCTCTTAAAAGAGACACGCAAAGGCTCTAAATCCCAATACCACAAAATATAAACATATAAAAATCTCCATGAACCCACATTTAAGGGTACTCTAGAAGGATCAAAACCCATGAAATCTGTAATTTATAACTTTCAAATATCTCCTATAATATAAACTAAATCCGAGTTGGCAAAACCAAAGCCAACAATAATCCAGAAAAGATCTAACTTCTAACTTAAAGTCATATAATCTTGTTTAATAAACAATTACATAAAAACCAATACTTCAAATCCTCAAATCGATAAATAATCAAAACATTGTTTCAAAAATCTTCAAAAACTCAAGAAATCCTTTTCATAGGTCATGTATAACATCCTATTCCGCTGCAGTGTAGTTAGGTCCACTATCGCCATCCCCATGATCAAAATACAAGTCATAACCACACAAGTCATAAATAATATCTCCATCACTTGTACCTGGAAAAGAAAGGAATGAGCGAAAACACCCAGTACGCCAATCCACAAACAAAATGCAAATGCACAAACAACATGTATATATACGTGCAACTAACTAAATGCAAACAACAGGATTATTATCTTCATTAAGTCTGCAAAACAACACAGTTTAGAATCATAGATCTCTGATCCCAAACTTGGAGTTACTCAGACTCCTGAAAAACAACCAGATATCAAAAATAAATAATTATATACATATATTGGTGAATAGGTACTCCCCAAACACCCGTGGCCATACTGCCAATAAACCTATATCTACCGGAATCATCTCCAAGTGCAACTCCACTAGGGACAACGACACACAAGGATCATCAGGGTGCCTCACCAGTATCACTGTCTGCCAGTTCTTTACTGGTCAAAGCCAAAGACATCCAGAAAACAATTTAAGCCAAATAGAATTAAGTTCATTTATATATCTGTTCCTACAAGCAACAATCAGAAAACTAAACCTGAAAGCAAATACAACAAACAAGGAAAGGTCGTACCTTTTCCAATTCAAGAACAGTCTCTCCAAATCCACAAATTCTTAAAAACAACAAGAAATCTCCAATCTCCACCAACTCCTATATCCACATCAACAACAGTTTCACAAATCCAAATGTCCTGTTACAATATGTATTTATATCAACAGACATGATCGCAATATCTTAACATAAAAACCTATCTAACTAACCTGATATAGAATTTCTCAAACTCGACCTATATTGATCAATAACCCCAAGCACTTCCAATAATATCAAGAACGGATATTTGAAATCCTTAAATCGGAATCTTCACCAAAACCTATAAAACATATCATATGATCAATATTGTAATATCAAGGCGTCCAGTTTCGTATAAAAGGATTCAAAACTTATACTTACTGATATAGAACGTACAATACTTGTTTCAATCTAATCTTTCGATTGATTCCCAAAAGATCAAATCTTGATGAAACTAGGTTTTCTCCAAAGAACTTCTTCAAAATCCAAACATAAATCTTAAGGAAACCAAATGATATACGAAGAATCTTGATAGATAAGGCAAGATTACTTACTCTTGATCCAAATTGATCTCCCTTGATATTGTTCTTCAAAAACACCCAAAAACTCTCAATTCTCTTTTGTCAAAGGAAGGAGGTTACAAATGAAAAACACGAACCCTAGGATTTCTTATAACAGCACAGGAAACGAAAAGACACCTCATGTATTATATGCCTGCCATATAATACACATAAATAAAACTTATAAGGATGGACCATAAAACCCTCTTATTTTTCAGCATATGACAACTTTTACCCTTTATCATAATTTAATTGAAGATTTACTATTTTAAAGACTTGTTGACCATCATCAATGTGAGGGTTGATAATAATATCTCATTTATCAGGGTTGACCATAGAACCCTCTTATTTTATAACAAATGACAAACTTGCCCTTCTTTATAAAATATTTATCTTTATGTTACAGTAAGGTTTCAATCACTCTAAAATTACATAAATATGATACTAAATGTATAAATTTTTATAATATTAGGAGTTACTACATTAATTTTTATTGCAAATATATATATACACGTGTATGTAATTATAATGATTTAAAACTATGTTATGTTAATGTGTGTGTTTTGGCTAACTGATATTACATTTCACTTATCAAATGGATAATAAACTGATAAGTAAAAATGTAAGATATTAGAAATTTGAGCATAACCTTAGATGATAAATTTCTAAAGTGCATTTGTTAATAAATAGAAATTTAAAGGCAAATCGTTAGAGTTCAAAAATACGCATTGGTACAATAACTTATCAAAATTTGCAAATCTAAAGTCCAAATAAAAATTATGATTTCAGAAATATGAAAGTTAGAACATTCTAATCTTATATAGCCTAAAACCTTAATTTAGCCTATGGGTTCTAGAAACTCTAATCACGTAGGACAAAAACCTAATTCTATCCAATTGCGTAGATGTAAAATTTTAGTGTTCAACTCAAAAATAGTCTAAGATAATTATAGAACCTTAACCATCAGGATATCTTTGGTATAATACTCAAAACTTCTCAAAACACTAAAAGTTAAGTGTGCTCATGACTTATGATATGTGACCTCTTGGGAAATGAGCAGTAATTCGCTAAACTGAGTGATTTCTCAATGAATATAGTTCCTATGCAATAACTGATAAATTAAAAATAAATTGTCCTGTTTTTAAGGTGTATTGGTTTGTAAACTATAACTTAAAGATCAATTGCTAAGGTTGAAATATGCCCAATAGAATCCAATATTAAGACTAATTCATAAAGATAAGACTCAAACTAAAATTTTTAATATTGAGAAAACTAAAACAAAATTATTGTGAACCTATATATGACCAAACCTTAATTTAGTTTTAAGACCTTAAACCCTAATCGGGTAAGCATGCATGTCTTGGTTTTAGGTAGCAATTAGAGATCAAGTAGCTAATTGAGATCCATGATCATTAGCTCCATCTAAAAGATTAATTAGTATATATGTGATGGGATTTGAAAATGAAATGGATATACATGCATGGACATGCATGTTTCAGCCATGTGTTATATCTAGGGAAACTCATGTTTCAATTTTATTAAATGTATTTGGACAGATCATGATTAGAATAAATAATCATCTAACTAACTGAAGGAATTATGATAAAAATATATAGATGCATGTGTATATGCATGATTTGGCCCTATTCATTCTAAAGGAAAATTAAGTTGAATTTAGGTTCACCTTGATGTGCTTAGTATAATCTAGATAAATTAATGATAGGCATGATTTGTTCCTGTTCCAAAAGGTTATTTATGTCCAATTTATAGTTTATTAACGTGATTTGCAGTCAAATTGGTACTTAACTGGTATATATATTCATTTCAGGTCAAATTGGAGCTTATTGAAGATATGAGAAGGAATCAAAGAAGAATTATGGTTAAGGAAGCAAGGGCATACATGACAACATCTATTCACGGATGTGATTCAAGCAATAATGGAGAACTTTGAACCAGCACCTGCCCAGAATAAGATCACGGGCATGACAACTGGATTTAGGAAGAAGTTGGAGAATTGAAGACCAAAATCACAGCGGTGATCCGTGGAAAAGTAGAGGAAACTTCTAAGTTAGTAGCTAGCCAGACTAAAATCATGATCGTGACTCCTAAGAAGATGCCATACTCTGGTTCTTGGAATGAGAAAAATCATAGGCGTGAAGTAGATATTTCACAATTACAGTACCTACTAAGAGGAGCATCATAGTCGTGATTTGAAGATAGAGGATAGAAAAATCATCAAAAGCAAAAGACCATGAGCGTGATTAGAGAAAATGATCGATTACGACATTTACATTATCTCACCAAACAGTATGCTTCCGAGTGTAAAAGTTGCATATCATCATCAAAAACTTCCTCTATAAACGTTGTAGGTGTAAAAGGACCACACCCATTTTGTCACACCCGCCCCCTACTACCGAGGTTCTGGATGTGATGCTAGGGTAGACAACTGCCACAGGCCCCTTAGTGATAATGGCCTACACCTCAGGCGAGTGTCAACCAACGCATGCCCCGCAGGATATCACGGGCACTATAGGTGTTGTTATAAGCCCCGAAAAATTTCAGTAAATAATTCCAAGATGAACTTCGAAAATAAACCCTAAAAATCACTCCAAATTAAAACCGAACTTCTACTAGTCCAAAAACACGAGCGAATCCAGAGATTTCCGAATCTTGAGAAAAATAGAATTCTTAAAAACAAAATGACAAATTTCATATTTAACTCGACTTTTAAAATCGGGTAATATAAAACCCAAAAACAAATTATTAAAAAGTAAATAATGATTAACCTTCGGAAATAAAACTCAATTCAAGAATCCGAAAACGTTAAAAGATATTAAATACTACAAAATAAAATTTAAGATAAATTTCTTAAATCAAATATGTTGTATAAACATAAATATCAGTTTCCAAATTGGCAAAGATCTAAACCGGAAAAATCACCCGGAAACCCTAAGTGGAATACAATAGCTTAAGTCCGGCAATCTAGCGCCCTTAACCCTAGAGGCCGAGGTGTAGTTTAAATATGTAGAATACTCGTAGTAATATAAGCTTGCTTAAAAATTAGATTGGTAAATTTTTGACCTATTTCGAACCCGTTCGGATACAGACTTCGAAAGCGTGTCTTGGGCTGAGATATAAAAAATATACCATTAGTACCGCTAGACTCGTAATTTCATAATATTTCCAAATATATCAGTTATATAATTTTTCGGGTTATAAAAGTTACAGTTATAACCTTTTATCGTATTTTCATTACTACCGGTAATTAATTAGTCTTTTGCACTATTCACTTTTATTTCATTACACAATTTTATTATTCTTATAAACCTTATATTTTTAGATAAATATTTTATATATTATAGAAAATTTTTTTTTCTAAAATTTAGTTAGTTCGGGCTTTTACGGGATCAGATTCTGTTTAAGACCCGATACTAAAAATAAAATAAATTAATTTAATAATTAAAATATTTTAAAATATTTTTTTTTCATAAAATAATTTTTTAGAATTTTTCGGGTTATAAAAATATCATTTATAACCCATATTCGTATTTTGATCATATCGGTAACATATTTGTTAAAATACTAAAATAATTCAAATAATTATTTAATTTTAATTATGAAAAATCTGCTACAAATATTTGGAATAAATTTTCTAATTTTATTTTATTTTATTAAGAAAGTACTCTTACAACCCATACTTTCAAGTACACCTTACACATATCACTTCTTTTCACTTAATCTTTCTACACTTTGTCCCACACTTCATGGCAGATTTTTCCTCTTTATGGCTGCCATTGTCCTTTAATTTACTCTATTTTGACTAAAATAAATATATTCAATCCTTCTTAAAAAGCTACACATACATTAATTACACAATTAATTTCAAGTCAAATTTCAACAAATTTCTCTCTCTCTCCTCTCCAAATTCACATGAACCCCTCCCCAAAATCTGCCTTGTTTTATTTTTTTTCCTCTTTCATTCATTTAATACACTCATTTTCTCTCTCTCTTTCATTTACTCCTTTCCCTTTTTCATTCCTTAGCTTTTTCTCTCTTTTCTTCTTCTTTTTTTTGCTCTTGTTCTTACAAGAACCAAGCTGCCCCAATTCTTTTATTAGCTCCCACCATATTTCTTGAAGATTTTTAAGCAAATTTCTTCTCAAAGCTTCCATAGGTGATATAGGTAAAGTATAATGAGAGTTTCATGCATCAAATGATATTCCATAAGCTTAAAAGCTAAGGATGATGATGCCAAAATGAAACACTCTCTTCTCTATGATTATTATCTTGTATCATTATTATTTTCTTGTTTAAAGTAGTTATATTTTATAGATCTAACTTTTTGTAGCTTTGATTTTCGTTTATGCCATAGATCTTGTTATTTGAGTTATTATTTTTGTTATTGCTTATGATTTATGCATATATTCATCATTACATAACTATCTTAGTGTTCATGCATTAAAACTAGTAGTAAACTAGATCTAGTGTTTTGAGTTCATAAAATGCATTAGACTTTGTTTTATGTTCATGGATAACTTGTAGTAGCATGATGATAGTAGGAATGTTTTAGAAAACTCAAGATCTATTTTATTTTCAACAAAAATCATTTTTGAAAATTCGGATGAAAATGAACCATATTTAGAAAAGTTATTTTTCAACTTCAAAATGTGTATTTTTCATTTAAAATGAAGGGCTTAGGGTATAGATAACATAAATGAGTGATTTTGATGAGTAAAGTTTAGATCTATGAGTTTATAGTTTACTATCATGGGTTTCTTTTATATTTATGTTCATATTAAGAGTAGATCTTGGTTTTGAGCTCAAAAAAAATTGTGAAATTCGTATTTTGGCAAGACCCCTATTTAAAAACCACTTTCCAAATGTCAAAATGAAGTTTTACTTAAATAATGAAGGCTTAATATATGTATATCATCAAGACTTCTTTTTACAAGAATCAAAGGTGATTTTCAAAATAAAAATCTCATTTTCGGATTTTGGCCAAGGACATATTTTAAAAACATGTTTTCCAACTCAAAAATGAAGTTTTTATTCAAGATATGAAGGCTCTTAAGATATGATATGTAAGGAATGGATTTTCATAAGTTTAGATAGATTTTATCAAAAGATATGTCCAAAAATAAATTTGGTAAATTCGGATCTCAACCAAGACCAATTTTGAAAACCCATTTATCAACTTCAAAACTTGTGTTTTATATGAAAAATGAAGAGTTTAGGTCATAGATATCATTAAGTAGTGATTTTTATAAGTTGAAATGAGTTTTGATGAGATTAATGTGTAAAACAAGAAATAGAATCAAGATGGGAAATTTTGAGTTAGTAGTCAATTTGTGAAATTCGTAATTTTGAATGAAGGCATAAGAACACCTATTATCCAAGCTCAAAATGAAAGTTTTATGTAATGAATGGAGTCCTTAAGTAATAGGTACCATAAAGTCTTAAATTTTAATGCATTAAACAAGTTTTTCCCAAATGAATCATTCAAAAAGTGGATATTCTAAAATTCGGATTTTTGAGTAAATCCTATTTGAAAACATATTTGCAAAGTGTAAAATGCAAATCTTTATGTAAAAATGAAGTCCTTAGTGGCTAGGCATGGTTGGGCTTTAATTTTCTAAGTGTTAAATGATCTTAAAGGAATCACTCAAAAACTAATTTTACAAAAATTCGGATTTTGGAATCAACTCTACTTGAAGACATGTTTACAAAGTGTAAAATGGAAATTTTTATGTAGAAATGAAGGTCATAAGTAATAGATATAATGAAGACTCAATTTTAACAAAAATAATTATATTTTCTTAAGTAATAAATCCAAAACAAATGGAAATGATCAAAGTTAAAAACTAGATTTTTCATAAGTATTTGTTATTATGGTCTTGCAAAATAAAAAGTTATAAAATTTTCTTTTAGAAAAATCATCAAGATCATGCATACATTAAACTCATCTCATGTCATTCATGTTAGGAAATCATCAATATTGCATGTATAGCTAATTTATATAGTAGGAACATTACAAACATTTACAAAACTATTTTTTGGAATTAAATTGCTACTGTTCTAATTGATCCGACTTTTTCGAAGCTTCAAAGTTTTCAAAACTTAAATATAATATTAGAATTAGATAGATCTTTCAAAGTAGATATAAATCGATATATAATTTGCGAAATTCCGAGTTAAAATGACCAAGTTATGGCCGTTTTAAGTTGGAATTCGCTTAGGACGAGAATTACGAATTTGATAGTTGTATAAGATCGTTTGGATTAGTTTGAGTTGAAATACTTATTAGAGTATTTCTTCCTTTTTAGGTGATCCCGAAATCGACGATTCCCTACCACCGGATTACTTTTACTAAAAGACCGGTGATCCAATGGCGAGTGAGTTTTCTCCTTATTTTGTTACCTTGTTTGTGCTTGTAGCTAGTTGCATTAGAATTATAGGAACAAGATAAAAATCAATATGAATGGGGATGGGATATATGATGAGACTGTGATGAATGTATGCCAAGAATACTAAAGCATATCGAAACCACGATTCGATTGGATAACTGCACTGTTCATATTATTTCTGTTATGTGTGTGATATTGGTTGGTCACTCTAAAGAATGTATGAATATTTTGACCTAAGCAAAAATTAAATTGGTCATGCATCGCATTGGACATATTGCATTTGGTAGTGTGCTACTCCTACGCAGGTCGATCGGTATGGTCCGTTGATGACTGTTTGGATAACGAGATCGGTGCCAGAGCTCATTCATGGGTACTAAGGCATGTGGATGCATTCATGAATGAGCCTAGCCGAGTCGAGTGCTATGAGCCGAGGGCTTGGGGACTAGCAGCGGTCGTGTAGACTTCAATACCATTCCTAACCCAAGATACGGAGGGCGTAAATCGTTCTGTGTATGGGTTCCAGATACCCATACATAATTGTTTGCTCATGTGTTTGTTCATGCATAGCATATGGTTGATTATAACTTGTTTGTTATGGTGCGAAATTAAGGAATTCTCACTAAGCTAGTGTAGCTTATACCCCAATAGTTGTTTAAATGAATAGGTTATCTCAAGAATGCAAAGTGGGGACCGAAATGGTTGGAGCCGAGAATAACTTCGGGATTTCGGTAAAGAATAAGAATATTTGAAGTTATCAGCTAGGTTTTATTTGCCTTATAATAGTTTATGTAAGGAAGTCTTTGGATGAATTAATTGAAGTTTAATGATTTGTATTATGAAGTATAGTGATTTGTATCTGCAGTATAGTGAATTGTATTTCCTTTACATTGTTACTCAAGTGTATCAATATAAAATGTATCTCTCCAATGTGTCTTCTTTATGTGTTAGACTCCTTGTACATAGTATGGAAGCCTTCGCATGACTGAGGTGGTCATTCTTAGGCTTTATATTGTATACGACGGACTGCCACGTTTAGGATACCCTTCGGGGCGTGACAATTGTTACTCCTAAGTGAGTTAACCCCCTTATTTGTAGCTTGCAGGGATCGAACACAAGACTTGCAGCTTTTGCCTGCCCCAAAGGCAGCACCTCTCACCAGTTGAGCTCTGTTGACACTCGCCTGAGGGCGGTGTGGGCCATTATCACTAAGGGGCCTGTGGCAGTTGTCTGCCCTGGCATCACATCCAGAACCTCAGTAGTGGGGGGGGAGGAGGGGTGAGGTGTGCCACATTTTACATAGGGGATTAAATCATTTTTTTTTTACAATCACACCTCTTCATTGTGAGTAACTAATAATTAGTGTCTGTGAGATTTGTGTGAGTGTGAGTGACTGTGTTTTGTATATTACCGAAGAAACTTGAGAAAGACGATCGGAGTTTGTGTTTGTGCTCGTAAAAACATCTTTACAGTTATAATTAAAAAGGGTTTTTTTCTCCTCCCAATTATCACGTTTAAATTCCTGTTTATGTCCATTATATGTTGTTATTATTTCTCCATCATGAGTGAGTAGTGAAATATGGTTTATTAAGTCATGTCAATATGAAGTGCATGAAAATGAAAATTGACTTGTCGATTGTTGATTCAAGCGAATTGAGTTTCAATAAATTTAAGAATGTGTAATGCACGACGCAGTCTTGCAATAGTTCTCAATGAAAAAAAAGTTGAGAAACAATTCCATCGAATAGATCTAGGTCACTAGAACAATTTACTCTTCCTAATAGAGATATTTGTAGGAATTGTGTTGCATATTTTGTGGAATCCGAGAATGTTATTGAGAATCTAGTGCAGTATTAGTTGGTTGTTAATTAAGAAGAAATTCTCTTCATATTAGGATTGAGTAGTTCTGAGAAGAATACTCATGCGAGCAACAAATTAATAAGTTAAGTAATTTCAGAAATCATGTCGATATGATGGAGTAAATCTACTATAATCAATTATTGTTGTTAAGATTGTTTTGATTATTATGTTAATCTAATGTATTTAGCTTAGTGTAGATTAGTTGCCTAATTTATACTCAATTTACTCAATTAAATTATTCAATATCTAGATAATAAGAAAATTAACTAGTACTAGTGTTTATAATTCGTTTCCTGAGGAGATGACCCTATGCTCATCCACATTAACAAACGATAGGTACACTTGCCCGTCAAACCGAGTGAATAAGAGAATATAGATTAATAAATTTTAAGACTCGATAGCTTTAATTAGAGGCAATCAATTAACTAAGGTAATTTTTATTCTTCTCCAAGCCTACAACATGCTTATCAATGAATTTCATGGAAAACTAATAAAGCATGCTAATATTCCACATGTATGCTCGACCACGCCTTAAATCAAGAGAAACCCAAGTTTGGATTAATGAACTAATTGCGTATAGCCTAATTATGTGGACTTAAGGAGGCTAATCATGCGATTGAACTCAAGATAACTCATGTATATATGTATCTCCATGGTAATGGTTTGCATAGAAAATTAAGGTTTCTAAGTTGAAATTATATTTAGGCTAATGAAAACTTAGAGTAATTGATCACATAGTTAAATTGAAAATATACTCATGTGTTGGCAAGTTCAAGGGGCTAGAATCGAGTTTTAACAATTGGCCACATAGAAATAGAATTCAATTAGCAAGAAAAATCAATTATGGACTTGAATTGAATAAATCCTCATATTTAAGTTTCTACATGACCTCCTACACAAGCCAAGCAGACTTTTTGACCTTAAATGAAAACCATATTTAAATTTAATAAACAATATAAAATTAAAATTATTTTGATTAGAGATAATTAATTATGCAATTGAATTGATGAATTAATGTTTAAATTATGTTCAAATATATATTTCAATAGAAACTTAGGATAATCTTTTATTTAAGGGCATTAAAATCTTGTTTCTTCCTTTTAACTAAGATTACTTATCTCATTTTTCTTGAACAAAACAATTTCTATCTTACACTAAGCATATGGCATGTTTACTGGAGAGTATTAATAATAATAGTTAAGAGATATCAAGCCCTAGAGCTATAACTTTTGACCATGTTCAAAGATCAAGCATGTCGTGAGCTATCTAAAAGAAACCGAAACTATATTGAGTAACGAAAGCATGTAATATAATTCATGAAGTTAAAATGACCATTTAACAAAATCTATAAACATCTATGATATGTAAAAAGGGTTTTGGCCCTACAAAAGAATTCATACAATCCATATGTCTTCATTCAAGAAACCTAGATTACCATAAGTAATATCAACATAGAATATGATCTATGAAATTATATTGATCATTTGATTATTATATGGAAACTTATGAGAATTCGATCATGATGAGTGAAAACTTATTCCATGTTTAAATCAAGTAGTTTAATGTGTAGATAATATGTAATCATGAATAGAAATGAATATGGCATGGGAATTCAAAGCTTAGAAAACCTTAGGACTGTCACGCCCCAAAGTGTGCCCTACACGTGACAGTTTGCCACACTCAACATTTAATCTCGAGTAAGACAACCTTAGTCTTCCCAGGAGTTTAAACATCAGGTGTAAGGCTCGCTCTCAACATTTATAGACCATACTTTGCTTCGTAGTAGCTTAAAGAGATATACACAGCAGCAAGAATGTAAATCATAACCGTCTTACAGAGAATTATTCTAATACATGATCTAGGGGGCATACCCCCGATAACATCAGTTACCAATTCTCAAATCCACACGTTTCCTTGCATTAACCTTTAAATACCGGTTCGGGAAACAGGATTAGAGCCCCTTCCTAATCTTTAGGCATCGGCCTCATCAAAAGCTCCTTAATATCTAAGAGCCATACCTGGTGTCCACGGGTCCTCGGGGAAAGCCAAAGGTATTCATACTGCAACAGGAAACTATAGCGGTATAAGCTACACTAGCTTAGTGAGTAGAACTTCCGAATTACAATTAACACCACACTTTCAACCAAGTAATTAAGCAACCAAGTGAAATGCATCAACAAGTGAGTTTAGCAAACATATGACCAACCGGAAATCATATGTGGATGGACTTACGCCCTCCATCCCGGGTTAGCAGATTAACGAATCCTGCGGTACGACGACGTTTAAGCTCACGATCAACTGAAAAAATAATTCGTTTATGGATCACGATTAACCAACAAGTATTCGTTTTATGGATCACGAAAAACCAACCAATGCAATGCTCCATCCCTCCCATCGTGATATGAATGAATCCAATTATAATGGAGTCAAATATACGTTAATTCAATTCTTTTAGGTGGCCAACAATTATTCACAGACATTCAATACAACACCCTAAATAATCAATCCATAGCTTAACACCCGGTTTCGATATTTCTTAAGGTTCGTTTCACACATCAACAACAAACAATTATAATTCCCATATAACCCCATCATACATAATTTTTCTTTTTATCTTCGCCTAACAACTAGTGCGACTATCATTACAATCACAAGCAATAATTGAAATCGGAAGAGGAACTCACTCGGCCATGGTACGCCGGTCTCTTAGTAACGATGGTCGGGTGATACGGTATTGTCGTACTCGGGTTCACCTACCAAATAAAAATAGCCTAATAAGAATCTCATTACTAAACTAATTCAAACTATGTATCTATACTTCACAAAATCGGAATCTCGCTATTTGTGGAAGTTCCAACTTAAAACGACCATAACTCGGTCATTTTAACTCGGAATTCTGCAAATTTTATATCGATCTCTATCTATTTCGAAAGATCTATCTATTTCTAGTATTATTTTCAAGTTTTGAAAATAGTAAGGCCACGGATCAGAGGGATCAGTTCTGTTCTGTCACTTTCCCGATTTCGAAAAATTGTTTCGCTTTTGATAAAAAGGTTCCTAGTTGATGATTCATGTATAGGTGATATATGAATGAATTCCTAATATGAATACCATGTAAAGAGCTCAATAATGCATGGTTTTGATGATTTTGATGGTGAACTCACATGAACTCCTAATTATCAAGAAATTCCATGATGATTACTTATAAGAAGCCATTCCTTCCAAGTTTACATTTCCTAGGGTTTTTATGACTTTGTTCTTGAAATCTACTTGTTATCTAAATAAAAATGAGTTCCCCACATCCATACTAATCATGACCTCCATTCATGCATACAAATCCACATTTTTCATTGAATAAATATGTGTTTGGATGGGCTACTTAGAAAAATCCGAATTTTGAGATTTTCATTTTCTTGCAATTTCCTTATGAGAAAACTTGTTTAATGCATCAAAAATTGAGGCTCCAATATATCTGTTATATAAGAACTTCATTTAACTCATAAAACATGCCATCTAAGCTTAGATACTAAGTGTTTATATGGGCATCACCCAAAATTACGAATTTGACTACACATCCATAATTCAATATTTTTCATTCTAACTTTACCCCTTGTTTTTACATTTTTATCATGCCTAAACTCATCTAAGCTTATGAAAATCATTCCTTCAATATACCTATTACACTTACCCTTCATTTTTCTTGTGAATCATGAGTTTAAAAATGATTTTGGTTTTTAAAATAGGGTTCCAAATCCATCCGAATTTCCAACAAACCATTTCCTACAAAGTCTTTTATTTTTCAATGTTCTTGCTTCCTACACATGGAGATCTACTATCTAACATATCTATACATAAACAAGGCTACATTTTTATGATCATCCATGCATGAAAATCAAAATAATCATATGAACATGAATGTAGATGAAGATGTGAATGTCTAAACACTAGATCTACTAAATATCATGCATGATTCATAGATCTCATGGTATGAACAACAATATATATACAAGATCTCTACTTTACATGCATGAACTAGAAGTATCTTAACATAAACTCATCTAAACACTAGATCCATGTCTTGTGATGGCTTGATATTCTTGTTCATGTGTTTTCATGTCCCTAGCATGAGCTCATTGGGATTAAATGAGAAAACACACAAGATATAGCTTTGCCATTACAAGATTAGGAAGGATCAAAGCTTAAACTAACATACCAATGGAGATTAAAGGAGGAAATAAAGGAGACTTGAGTTGAAAAAGTGAGGGAAGGAGGAGGGGAGGCTCACGGCAATTCAAGGGGGAGAAGAGAGAGCTTTTCCTCTTTTGTAAAAATTGAAACAAGTAAGAATGAAGAGAGAGAGAGAAAAATATGTTTATATATGAGATGAATTAGGGTTTTGGTTGAATAAAAGTAACAAAAATAAAACAAAGAGAGGGAAATATGGGGGAGGGGCGCCGGCCATATAGGGGGAGGGTTGTGTGTGTGTGTGTTGAAATTTGAAATTTTGTATTTTGTGTAATAAAATGTAATATTTGTATTAATTAATTATGAAACAAAATTTCTTGGAAAAGAAAATTGTAATGAGTAGTTGTAAGGATGTAAGAATAGAGTATAGGTAGTGTGTAGTGTAGATTGTACTTGTGAATAATAGACAAGACATCTACTTTACCGGTTGTACCGAAAACACGGGAAAAGCTATAACTGTAATTTTTATAGCTCGGAAAATTATAAAATTGATATTTTTGGAATCCCTATAAAATTATGGTTCTAATGAATATTTTGGAACATTTTTCTGAATCCGTGGTTCGGGGCATGCTTTTCCGTAATCGAGCTCGGGAAGGCCCGGAATTGAAAAATTCCTGAATTTAAAACTTTCAAAGGTTTAAAATCTGCTTTAGAACAATAATTCATGTTCATTTACTTTATAAAACTTCTTTTATTATGAAATCGAGGGAAAGCCGGATCTAGGGTTCCTAGGCTCCTTTCACTAAGCTGGAATCGGACCGATACAGGGTTTCGTTCTCCGGTTTCCAAAGTTCGTCCGAGTACTATCCGATCACTAGGAGAACTAGGGTATATCTTATAAGAATAATAATAATAACAATACTAATAATAATAACAATTTAGGTAACGAATAATATTAAATCGTACTGGAAGACTCACTAATTACGGGTAGCAACGAAATATGAATAGATTTGTAAAATCAGATAATTCTAGCTATTTGAAAATTTATAAAACTAATAACTTAGAGATCCTTTAGAAATCTAAGTCTAACGGCATTAATAACATATTCTTGACATTTCGAATCCCAGGGCGCGCTTTTCGAAACTGGCACCTGATCCGATTAGGTTAGGTCGGAAATTCGTTGATCTCATCTTTCCAGAGTATCCTAGACTTAATATGAACCAATTACATCTTTTCTCTTGTTCCAACTCCTTGGTTTAGGAATACGAGTTTGCTGGGTTTAGGTATGGAGCTCCTTGGGAGTTTTGGGGAATCAGGTTCCCTGGTTGACCTTCCGGTTTACCCTATTGCCAAAATAAAACTAGTATTTTATACTTATATAGCTTGTCTGGTTGGTGAGACTTAATTTAAGGTCAACTTTCATAAGTGTTTAATATCTCATAAAGTTCTCGGAATTCTTCGGATTGAGTTTTATTCCCGGAGGTTAATCACTATTCACTTCTTAACAGTTTGCTTTTAGGACTCCATTATATCCGAATTTATAAGTTGGAGTTAAATATAAAATTTGTCGTACGAGAGTTTTAGAACAGAAGTATATTGGGTTGCTATTTTATTTCTAAGGTTTCTTATTTTTCTCACAATTCGGGATTTCTGGATTCATTCAGAATTTGGAACTTATCGAAGTTCGGTTTTTAACTCGAGTGACTTTTAGGGTTTTATTTCCTAAGTTCATCTTTAGAATTATTTACTGAAATTTTCCAGGGCTTACAAGGACTCTATGTGACAATTTTGGCCTATGTAGTTCTTAGAAGAACTCGTGCTTAAATTTCAATAAAACATATATATTTAACTTATTGAAAATATAAAAGGTAGAAAATGTGAATAAACTAAAATATATAATCTTAGATGGAAGTATAAGTGTTGGATCACATATAAAATTAAGGTATTAACCCTAAATCTTAATATAATTTAAGTATCACATGAGTAGACAATAATATAGTCTTAACTCTAATGAATAAACCCAAGAATATACCTATATGAACATATAAATGTTTCGAACTATATAGCTAAGATGAGATTAAATTAAGAAAAACAAGAACCAATTAGCTAATAGGATGATATAGATTATCATAAAGAGATTAAAATTAAGGTGTACTCCTAAAACTCTAATATAGGTTTTAGCACATGTAGTATTTTAAAATTACAAAATTTTTACATATAGAAATTATAGGCATAGCAATTAGTAAGATCAAATTACTTAAAAGTAATATCAAGAAAAGCATAGTGAAAATAAGTTTCAATATAAGGATAAGCTAAATATAGGTTAAGGAACTTAAATAGAGTTTATTCACTAAAACTTGATGAAATATTCATAAAACGAGCAATTGAACTTAAAAAGAGGATTAAACATATAAAACTAAGATAATAGGAATCATAGTGATACCTTTCAGATCCATAGAGTCATATAAGGAAAAATATGCAAAATGAAAGATTAAACTAGAAAATTAAAAACTATGTTCAATAAGCTTTATAATACCTATTCATATGCTAAATTTGAAATTAAAATAAGTACAATAGGCTTAGGTTAAGATTACGCTATTAAAACTAGTATTTGGAATCATTTAAGGCACTTTTTCCTAAGAAAAGTGAGTTTATAAGAATTTAATAACTCAACCAAAGAAACTTAACTCTCATAAAATTTAAAACCCATATTAAATAAGTAAAATAGATCAAGAATAGTAAAACCCAAATTTAGGATACTTAAGCATCAATAAGACTTATTACAAAGTTATATGTATGGTAATGGTGATTATTATTTCATTTCATAGAAGAAACAGATCAATCTTTGGAAGTTCCAGTAGATTAGTACGACTTAACAAGGATAGCAACTGAGTAACTTTAACCTTATCACATTATTTGTGCTTGTAGTAGTTGCATATATAATAATATATTAAAACTACTATGTATGTGGGGCTAGGTATATCGTATGCTGCTTGGTGTTTATTTAGTTGCCAAACTATAATAAGAAAAGTAATAATCATTTTACATGTTATATATTGCATGAAGATTGTTGATGCTTGTCTATGAAATGTATGGTTACTTAATAATTCGATATGATTCTATTTGACTACTTAATCAATTGGTCATGCATTGCACAATTTACATTTCTTGCATTAAGGAGTGACAACCCTGCTACGTGTTAGCATTTCGGTTCTTTGGTATCAGCTTGGTTTATCTAGATGATATTTTCCTAGTTCAATGCAAGGTTAACTTTGTTTCATTGGTTCCATGGGAACTAAGTAGACACCCAAAGGAACGTCACCTGTGGTATTGACATGAAATGGCAAAACACTTAGTGGAGTTTCTTTGTGCCAAATATATGAGTGAAATATTCGAAATTAATTTATAAGATTGTATGGTACCCGTTCTTTCTTGGTTCTCTGATTCTCCCAGGCACGGTGGGTCACTGGTTCCTTCTAACCCTGATGAGAGGGCATAAGTCTCATTCTATTTTGATTACAGTCATCGGAGCTTATACTTCTGCATATGGTTGATTATCACATTGCATATGCTTGCTAATTATACTTGCTTGTTATTGCTTGATGTGTCGTATTGTCAGGTTATCTCACTGAGCTGTGGTTTCGCTCACCCCCTAATAGTTTTTGTGCATAAATGCTATTTGTTGGGACTAGGATAGGAATGTGTGTGGAGTGTACTTCATCATCGGATTCCTAGAAATTAGAAAGATAGGTTACATGCAAGATGAACTTAGAAAACAAGTTACATAAAATGTATAAGCATTTGATACCTTATATTTTGTAGGTTCAAATCCAATTTTTACTATTTGGTAAGAGATACCGATTCTCTATGATCTTAGTAGGATGTGGAAAGTAGGATTCCAAAAATGAGTTTCAATAATAGTAGTATGTGTTTATGTATAATTAATATATAAGGAGTTAATAAATAAGTAGAGTCTTATAATCTCTGACTTGCAAGACATTCTTATATTACGGGTGCACACGTGGTATAATAACTTTAGGATAATTACTAGGTCCTTATTAGGGTTGTGACAGCTGTCTAATCTTCTTATCTCATATCTTTTAATTTCTACATTTTTACTTTTTATATTGTATGATTGTTTCACACCATTGTAATTGCAAAATTAAGAAGGACAATTTTTAAGTTATTTAATTCAAAAATTTACCAACATCCTTGTTTAGGAGATGAGGATCATAAAGTCGCATTTCCTGATGATCACTTCGACTAAGGATTACACTATAGACGAGTGAGTTATCTCTTATGATTTTCATATCGTATATATACTTGCAAAAGTAGTCGTACTAGCATACTAAGGAAAAGATAAAAAGGATATGTATGGGGTTATCATGGGGAATGTATGTGTTTCTATAATTGTGTGATCAAATTGACACTAAGCATATCGCAACCTCTAAATGCTTATTTAAGTATGTTTGTTTATTTATATGTTTGGTTGCTATGTGATGTTTAATTGTTTGATCGGGCCTTAAAGAACCTTAATATGGTTTGGAACAAACAAAAGAAATGGTCACACATTGCATTTGTCATGTCTCATCATTGAAGACTGCTACTTCTATACGAAGAGCCGAAGACTTATGATATCCTGTTGCAAGCTTAAGTCTAATCCCACTTGAGGAGACTACAAACATTCGGGGAATGCATCCTCAAAAAGGAGCCATGCCAATCAATTACTATAAATGGGTGCTTGGGGATTAGCAGAAGATGATGCAGAAAACCTCAATTTGAATTCCTTAACCCTTTTCATAGAGGGTGTAAATCCATTCTATATATGGTTTATAGATACCATACATGTTTGTTTGCTTCATGTGTTTTGTTACATAACATATATACAGATGAAGGGATTATCTCACTAAGTTGGATATAGCTTACCTCCCAGCAGTTTCTTTTTGCAGGATAAACAAAAGTTTGGATTAGAATAAGATCCGACACAAAGTGTACAAAAGATGAAGCCAAGATAAAAAAGGTTTAAGATGTTTATAAACTAAACCTAGTTGAGAGAAAATAATTAAAAACTTGATTTTTACTCTTTCTTTTGTTCCTTTAACAATTTTTTTCGATAGTAGCTAATGGATAGCCTAAGTTTGCCTTTTCTTATCTTTTGATAGGATATTCGATTCTCTATAGTCAATGTAATCTGTGGAAATATCAGTTCCTAATACTATTTTCATTATAATTATATATAAGTTTCATATTAAGAGAATAATTAATTAGATTCTTGTAAACTCTGACTTTCAAGGTGGTTTTCTTGCTATGGGTATACACGTAATATAATGACTTTAGGGCAATCCTATTAGTCCCTTATTCAGGGTCATGACACTAAATGTGTCTATGGTATGAAGTGATTGTGTTTGTATATCTTATGTGTTTAAATTTGTTCAAGTTTGTGATGTTGTAGGGCCAAACTATAATGCAGTTATCATCTGAATGCTAGACATGCCTTAGAGAATGGGATTTAAATGTTAGCATGATTAAGTTTCTGACCATGTGAACTACAATTAGCATCTAGATGCTAGGGGTTAGTGTCCATAAGCTAGGCATTGTTTACATGATTAGGATGTTTCTAATTATGATGTAGTGAGTTGGCATTCAAACGTCACACCCTGGAGTTTGGATGATCTATAAATTTTTGTACTCGGTTTTATAAGTGGTGTCTAGATGGTAACCTGTGATGTTCGAACACCACTTGACCAAAAACTAGTTGTTAGAGCATTTAATGTAAGGGCAATTTTGGAGAGAAAATGTCAAACATTCATATTTCTTGAAGAGGTTATGAATGATGGTTGTGGGGTAGATTTCAAAAGTTAATTAAGCTAAAGTTGTAACTAACATTCTTGTATTAATCTCTTAATAAATCTTGTCCTTGTACTTAATTTACCTCATCTTGTGAGAGAGGGAAAATTTTAATGCCTTCAAGTGTTAGTTTGCAATTCTTTATAAGGCACTACATAAAAGTTTGTTGTATAAATATGAGTGATTGAGTTGTGCCTAATGTGATAAGAAATTATTGTAAAGGCACAACTCTTGTGAGTTGTGAGTTGTATGGTATTGTGATTTAACTCTTCGGGTGAAATTTTATTTAAAGTAAATAAAGTGGTGTGAAGTCCTCCACTAGAAGGCAATTGTGCAATAGTAGAGATTAGGGAGTGGATCCACGTTATATCATAGTTTTATCTCTCATCTCTCTCTCTCTCTCTCTTTAATTATTGTAAGTTACTTTATATTATTCACATATTGTTTAATTCATTGAATTGCATCATTTAAGCATCATAATAGTAAAAATAGATAAAATTGTTATACAACTTAATCCCCTCTATCCCTCTTGAGTTTTAGCCTAGATGTTAAATAGGTTTTTTTTATTAAGTTTAGATTTGGCATAAAAATTGTTTAATTATATAATGCATTATCCCATCAAAACCGAATACAAACTTTTTGGTTTAACAATCTTCCATTTTTTATGAGGACAAATATTGTACAATTATCTTTCACTCAATGAGGTACTTTTCCCTAGCTAAGCATTCAAATTTCAAAGCTTTCATAGTTAAAGGAATTTAAATTACTTAGCTTGACATTTAGTGATTATTTATGCAAACTCAATAATTCCCGTCCTTTTTTCTTATCAAAATACAAGTTGAGAGTTAGGCAGTAAAGAGAGAGAGAGAGAGAGATGTGAGTAGATAAACCAGTAAAGTTTCAACTTAAGCTAAAACATAAGCTGTCTATTAGTGGAAGTATAAAAGAACAAAAATCGAAATAAGAAAGCCATGCCAATAACATTGTTGGGGCCTTAATTTTATTAATACAATATGTTAGATTTAGGTTTCTTGACTAATGGCCTCGAAATGTTGTCCATTGTGGCAAGTTTAACAGTCAAATTAAAATATTATGTTAGAGATGTTGGGTAAATAAAATGATGAAGTGTAGGCTAGATATTACCAATTTATTTCTGAAGGATATTTAAGGATGATACCTATAGTGTTGGCGACTAATGGTTACACCAAATGGCTACTAGTTTGTGGAGTTAATGGCATATGTGCAAGTTCCTAGAGTAGTTTCCATGAGGCTACCAAACCACTTCTTGAGAATATAGGGAGTGGGATGACGTTGCTCGAGTCGAGTGATCGTAAACTGAGTGGGATACTTATAGCCAAGTGGACTAGATATCTCATTAGTCTGCTTAGCTTTGTCATGGGTAACTAAGTAAGGCTTAGAGGTCAACTAAAAGGCCATAGGTTTGTCTTATACTCTAATTAGGTTGGGACTAAATAGTGACTTTAGGCTTAATTCCAACTCTAAGTTCTAAGCGTAGATAACAAGTAACTTTGCTTTGATGTGTCTAATTCTATTAATAAAGAATTGTTGATGCCTTAATGTTGTCTAGATGATGACTTGTTTTTGATAAAGTTAGAATGAAATTGTAGTCATGCTTTTGCATCTTTTCTTTTGATTTTAGTAATGGAAGATTTAACAAACCTTCCTTCTACTTTCATGTATTTCCTTTAATGAAATGAATTTCCTTTTTCATTACTATGATTTCAATAAGTTTCAATGCTTCTTTTATATATATATATATATATATTCCCTTACTCGATGTTTTTACCATGATTTCTTTTCTTTGAATTTTCCGAATCACTTAAGACTTAGTAAGAATAAAAATCTCACATGAACTTAATAAAACCGTAGTCACGTAGAAGATGCAACTGTATGCGACACAAACCAAATATACCCCCTATGGAACTTGAAAATCAAGAAATAACAACAACTGAACCAACAAGGGGAAGTTATAGCCACGATTAGACAACTCACTGGCATATTAGGGAATTTCATGCAACAAACTCGTAATGTACTAATACCTACACCTACTACACATACATGAGAAGCCGTACTAGAAGATCAAACACCACCTGTTCCAATGGCACTAGTAGTATCATCAATGCCCAAACCTTATTGGAGTAATTTGCCTGACTTTCATAAAGTGCAATCGATATTTTGATGAAACTTTTGAAAAACTCGATGAGCCTAAAGACTAGTTAACATAGATAGAGCGATTCTTTTATGCTTAAAGTACCGCATCACCTCAGGCTCGCTTATGGTACTTATATGCTTACATTCAATGCAAGAGTATGATGGGAATCAAATACTAGAGAGTTGCTGCCACCAATTGCATGGGAGATGTTTAGACATGAATTCCTAGAGAACTTCTTCCCCTAAAGCCTTAGAGTTCAATATAGTGCGGAATGTCTTCACATCTCTCAAGAAGGCTATAGCCTGGAGCAATACGAAACTGAGTTTAGCAGATTGTTGCAATATGCCCCGGAGTCCTATAAGCATAGTGAGGAACTAAAAAGATAATTTTTTTAATGGCTTAGAAGAAGACCTTCGAGTTAGATTGGAAGAATTTGATATCAATATTTTTAAGGACAAGAGCTAGAATTGAGGAGAATGCTAGAAAGAGAAAGCACAAGATGGTAGAAGGAAGGCCATAGCATTCAAGAAGAAGTCCTTTGACGAAACAAGTTTGAGTATTAAATTTAAAGTACTCAAACCAACTAGTGGTTCAAATAAGAAGAAGAACCCAACAACGGTAGATATATAATATTGGAAGTGTAAAGGAAAGCATTACCCTAAGTAGTGTCTACGTCTACAGTCTAAGTGTTACCTCTTTAGGAACCCTAATCACATAATTCAAAACTGTCCCAAGAAGACTACCACCGTCTACTTTATATGCATAGAGATGGGAAATTTTGCTAACAAGTGCCCTGGAAGGAAAAACTTGCATATTAAGTCATCACACTTATCTAGAGGCAGAAAGAGATTTAATAAGAATTGAAGCAACAAAAGAAATGGGAATAAGAACCACTTAGGAACATCTTCACTGAGAGTGTATGCATACAACATGCAAGGAGAGTGGATTTGTGAAAAACTAACGATAAGGAAATCAAATTTGTTGTTTTAGAAGAAGATAATAGCCATGCCTACACTTAGTACCATGTTAGTCCTGTATGAATAGTTGTTCGAATGTCTTTATGTATCGTTAAAACTAAGAAAATAACTCCTTTGTTAGTGATATCATTAGCAAAAGTAATAGATCGCATAAAGTGGATGCATGTAAAGTCATCTAAGTGGTAATTAGTATAAGTCAAACATGGGAACTGAATCAAACCACATCTACCTTGTTGACTTAAGAATGCCCACTTGTACAACACCAATAATGTGGCTAGAAAGATAAGGTTACCTATAGTCACCCCAACCATTAGCCCTGTGAGTACTACAAAAATCACAAAGGATGTAATCTTCAAGACATGCATGGATGACGGCCGCTTCCATAAAAGCATCGGTAACTTTGAGAAATTGCTTGAGCCAAGTTCTTTCAAGACAATGTATGATGGAGAACACTTGGGGAAAGAAGTGAGTCACATGTAAGCATTGGAAGATGAAAAGAGAGACCTAAGTTAGAAGAAATAGTAATAAACAAATTCGAATGTTCTATCTGACAATTTTCTTGAATTACCTCTTAAACAATAAAACAATAAGTTATCGCCCTAATTCCTAAAACGGAATCGATATCTAAAGACCAATGAACCTCAATTGTATTGAACATGATAAAGGAGTGACTATAGCAATTGCTAAGAGACAGCATAATTCTTGAATCAAGTAAGAATACCACCAAGTAAAGAACAAGTTAGCCAACATAAAAGATGATGATTCGTAACTCAACATAAATACCACGAAACCATAAAGTTACACCTTTAAACTTAACGAGAGATATCATAAGGAATGTTGTAGCAATAGGATGGTATCATCCTCGCAAGTTGAAACACGAATTCTCACCAACCATAAGAGTCACTAGTTTTGATTTGAATAAAAGGAGTAGAAAAGTGAATCCAAAAAGTCGCATATCGAGATCCTTGAACATAAGGGGAATATAAACATGGTCACTCGAATTTGTTACCTTAACGAACAGCTTATAAGAACTTATGTCACAGACGAAGTGTGACACAAGTAGACGTATTAGTTTGACAAATCAAGTAGAGTAACAAGTTTTGAGGACAAAACTTTCTTTAAGAAGGGAATGTTGCAAGCCCTAGATTTTGATATAATAGGAACCCTAAAATCGACCAAAGTTAAAACCAAACTCTAAAAATCCTAGAGGGGATCAGATAAAGAATCGATAACGTTAGGATATTAGATGACTTAAGCAAAGCCCAAAACCCTAGAGTTAAGTAACTTAACAAAAACGTATCATCGTCAAAATAATCTCATATATTACAGCCTAACCAATCGCGTTGAACCTCAAAACAAAGGAACCCTAAATTTGATCTAAACTAATCACAAGCCTTAGAAACCTTAAACAACCTTAGATAATAAAATTAACTCTAAATGTCTAGTGAGTGTAGTGGGAATGTAAAACCCTAATTATCAAACCTTAAGAGAATAAGTACCTTCGAAAACGAAATGAAATTCGATGATCGTTCGACTCAGAGACCCTACTAAATAATTAGTCTATTTGATCTTTAACATGCAAATCAAGGAAATATATCCAAGTAATATTCAATACTGAAATAATAAGAAATAATTTCCTAGGATATATTATTAATTTATCAAGCCAAAATTTCATCAATTAAAACAAACCGTTTTCGTACCCAATTGCTAGTACGTAGATTAAGATAACGTCACTAGATAAAAATTAATAATAAAATTGTAGACCATAGAAATTATGGTAATATTATAAATAGAACCTTAGAATCGATAATAAAACCGAAACCTTGAAGTCAAACCAAGTTAATCTTAAACCTTAAAAACTCTAGACTCAATCAACAAGCTTTTAAAACCCTAAAATATGGAATAAATTAGAAAAATAAGATAAACTTGAATTATGAACCGAATAAACAATATATACCCTAAAAAGATCATATTCACTAAAATTTTGATTGTTTCAAGCCTTTACGGATCAGTTTCCGTAACCAAAAATCGACATGAAAAACAAGACAAAGTATTCTGAAAAACAATTTAAACTAGAATAATATTAAGATATCCATAAAATATTAGATAAAATTTTATTGGCGTATAAAAACAATTACAGCTTATATATGCATATTTTTATATCTGTCAACAATTTAATTGTCTTATTTACTATTTATTACTATTTACTCTACTTTACTTTTTCTTATACCTACTCTTATATTCTTTCATAACTATCTCTTATATTTTCTTTTGCTCATAAAACTTTTACTACACTTTTTACTTAACTTCTCTTATACTTTTCTGCTAAAATTATTTTTTTTCTCTCTCTCCCCTTACAAAATTGCAGCAGCTACCTCCTCTCTTCCTCTCTAATTTCTTTTTCTTTTCATAATTTAATTCATACAATTTTTCTCTATAAATATCACCATATTCTCCTTTCATTTTCACACTTTTCTTTCACTATAACAATACTTTACTAAATTTTCCTCTCAACTTTTATCTCTAATTTTTTTCCTCTTAAACACTTTCCACCTCTACCTCATACACATCCCAGTTTTCCTTTAGGCAATTATTCTTAAACACCCACTCTACATATTATGTATGTACATTCATGTGTCTGTCTTTACTTATTTTCCATGAAAATTCCCAGATTCTAAATACTATAAATGGAAATACAAGACAATACAATGAGTCATGCCACATTGTTGTGTTATATTCATGCTCATAATATATTCTTTTATTCATGTTCCTAACTTAACTTTCTATATGATAATATATATATGCAATAACTTAATTTTTAGAGCCTAAATGCTCATTCTAACTTTATATATTTCATGCATTTATCCATTACAAGCAATTTATTTATTTCATCCTTTTATAAGACTAGTCAACTTCTAATCTTGGATTTGTCCATTTTCAAGTCCGAAGGAGACTAGAGTAATTCAAGTCTTGGAAAGCCTTGATATAAATGTAAGACTCCCATGTTTTCTTATTGTTCATCTTGCATTTATTTATGAGACTGGAAATATTTTAAGTCTCGGGAAGCCCTGATAAAAATCTAAAACTTCCATATTTCTTTTTTTTTTTAATGCTTGATTTATTTTATTTCATATAGTGACTCGAATATTTCAAGTCCCAAGTAGTCTTGATAACAAGCTAAGACTCCCACATTTTTATTTTAATATCTTTATGTTTTTATTTATCTATTTCTAATTTTTATGTTCTTGGTATAATTCCATGCTATTAATTTTATTTTAAGTTTATGCACATATATGGTCATAGATGATGTTGTAACTATGCTAAAATAGATTTTTCCCCAAAAACATGAATGTTAATAATTCTTTATTATGAAAAATATTTTTCAAAAACCTTATCTCCAACACTTAGGAAATCCTTTTATTAGGAATAAAGAATTAGAAAGAAACAATCAACTTTATATATATATATATATATATATATATATTAAATGCCAAAATGAATTTTTCAAAGTATAAATACTGATAATTCTTTGTTATGTAAAATTTTCTAGAAATCTTATTAGCAATACATGTACAAGCCTTTTTATTAAAAATAAAAATTTAGAACAAGTCATTTACTCAGTTTTGCTTATATGCCAAAACTTGAAACATTTTAAAGATAGTACAACTTTGAATAATTTTCTCCACAAACATATAAAGATTCATGTTTTGGAAAATGATTAGTTAAAAGAAATTTATTATGAGAATAAAATATTCATTGATTCAAAATAAATATAAAACCACGATTTTTAGTTAAGTTTCACATTTACAAAAATTTAAGTACTGAAATTTTGTTTAAAAACCCACAGGTAAATTTTTCTTAAACTTAACTTTTCAACCTTCCATAAAAAATTGTTTTACAAAATTTCTATTTTTATGACAACATCACCAGGATCATACGTGTAATATGAATTATTATCGCTACTATATGATTTCTACAGATGGAAATATTTTATACTTGTCCTAAAAAGCCCAAATGAAGCAAAATTTTGAAAATTAAAAATGATCAAAGTTTGGAACAATCTGGAAATAATATCTATCGTAACATTCCAAGACCCAAATGACCCTGAATGTTAAAAATAACTTTAGAAATATATATATGTTCGAAGTAGGAAGAAAACAATTATTAACATGTGAAATTCCAAGTTAAAATGAACAAGTTGTGGCCATTTTAAGTTGGAATTTTCGTAACCAGGAAAAGTGACTCAAATAGAATTAGAAATTTAAGTAGAACCTATATGAAATACTTATCCCAAGTATTTCTTTTGTTTAGATAACGAAGATTATAGGAACCTCTTTCTCGAGGATTATTTCGACTAAGTGGATTGTGATATGGACAAGTGAGTTTTCCTTATAATGCATTACCTTACTTGTGCTTATAGATAGTTGCAATATAGTTGTAAGTACAAGATAAAATGAATATGTATAGGGTTATGGGTACCTATGTATGTGCTTCTATGAATGGGTAACAAGAGATGCTAAGTATATCGAAATGAACGAATGGTTGTTCAAATACACCATCAATATTACATATTACTTATATGTGTATGATATTTGTTTGATTACCTTTAAGCATACTTTAATTTTACTCAATTTTGATATCAATGAAATGGGCACGCATTGCATCCGTTGAGTCACATATTGAAGAATGCTACTACTACGCAACTAATCAAAAGGGTTTGGATAGCACTGCTCATTCTTAAGAGAGTTATATCATACAAGGAACAAGGCCTTAAGGATAAGCCGTGTCGATTGATCACTTTGAACTGGTGCTTAGGGACTAGTAGTGAAGGTCGTGGAGACCTTCAAATCCAATTCCCTAACCCTTGCCACGAAGAGCATAAATCCGTTCTACATATGGTTTCCGGATACTCATACATATTTGTTTGTAACATGTGTTTGTTGTATATCATGCATAGCATATAATTGAAATTAATAAACTTATTCGATTATGGATGTATGGGACGAATAAAAGGGAACATCTCACTAAGCATATTGTAAGCTTACACCCTCATAGATTTTTGTTGAAATAAGAATACTTGAGACTTCACTTTAAGGACATGTCTTCGAGGAAATCACTAGTGGATTTCGAAACTTCAAAAGAAAGATTTGAGAGTTTCGAATGAAGATTCCCTTGGAAGCACTTTTTATATTTGATATGTGATAAGTTATTATTTTGGAGACCATTATGAATGACTATAATATTCTGATCCATGTGAGGATATTAGTAGGGGTATGCTCCTAAGAAATGTAATTGACTTTGTTTATGTTTAATAATATATGATTCTCTTGTTTTGCTATTTAATTGCTACCTTCTAAACTACACTACTCTAATGTGTTTCCTTGATTGTGAAGTAGGCTTTGTACATAGTATGGTAGTCTTTGAGTGACAAGGAAAGTCATTCCTTGGTTTCAATATTATGTATAATGGATTGTCAAGTTTAGGATACCGCCTGGGGCGTGATAATCTAGGTCCTCCTCATCCTTTTTTTGCTTGACCCCTCACTTCTCCCTCTACTTCTTCGTCCTCCTCCTTCTATTTAACCTTTTTGATCTCTTCTGCTTCCAACTCCTCCTCCTTCTATTTAACCTTTTTGATCTCTTCTGCTTCCAACTCCTCCTCCTCTTCTTCTTCTTTAACTATTTCTTCCTCCACAGCTTCACTTTCTACCTTTTGGTCAACTTCATCCATTATTATATCCTTTTGCTATTTATATGGTGCTATGGCAACTACTACCTTATCATCACTATCACACAGTAATGTTGATAAATTTTGATGTGGCATATTATTAGAGGAGGTGGACTATTCATCAAATAAAGTGTATTTAAGAGGTGGAAAGGGAATGTCAACCTTCTTAGCAAAAGAATGTAAACATGAGTGAATGAACTTCTAATGTCAACTTTGGCTTTTACTAATCTTGACCAATTTTTTTAAAGAGAGTCTTTTGCTTTTGTTGGACCATCCAAGTGTAGTCTACCTTCTTGCACAACTCATCAACTTTGGCCGATAACACTTCTATAGAAGGAGGAATCGATGGGTAGTGTTTGAGCCAATGTTTGAATGTGTTTTCTTGAGTGAGTGTAGAAACAACCTCCATATCTTTAAATCCCTCATAAAAAAAAAAAAAAAAAGGCCCATTCCCTTAATAATTTTGTGATTTGCGCACCATAGAATATTATTTGCCCCTTAATGCCCTTAGCTTGCAATGGAAAAAGAAAGCCAATACCTAAATTAATGGGTGTTCCACTATAATGTAAAGATAAAGAAGTTCCCAAATGTATATTTTTAAAAGTCACAAAGTTGTTTGTTTATGTGATGTTCGTAGAAAACTTTATTTCCCTACAATTTGGATAAGTTTCTCTAATGATACTTGACCCCCCAGTGCACCCTCAGACAACACCAAAGCATTCAAGGAATTGTTCTCCTACCCGCAAACTTCGATTAAGGCTCATTGCAGCACCTACGAGTCCAACCGCAGACATAGGCCTTTTGTTAGTCTCGAAGGAGAACGCCTTCAACATTTGATTAAAGGGGGGTGGGGTGTGACAAATGCTGAAGTGAAAGAGAGTCTTTATTTTAAAAATAGTTTCTCTCTACTAGTTAGCATATTTATTCTTTTTTTTTTCTTTTTCTTTTTTGCTTTCCTCTCTCTTTCTAGTATACATTTTCTCTCTCTGTCTCCCTCGAGCCTAAACCTAGAAATCAAACGAAACCCAACTACCCACTCGACCTACAACCACATCCCGCCACATACCGACACCACCAACCCACAAAACCCAACACCAACCACCAAAGCTACCAAACCATAACCACTAATGACACCCTCTCCCAACACAAACATATACTAGTTCCTACAGAAACTACCACGACAACACTCAACAATACCTAAAAACCAACCTCCTGCACCATAATTGACCCTAAAATCCAATTCGACATCGACCTCACCCACAAACCACAACATCGCCCACATCAACCCCCCAATATCCCCAAGACCAACCACAAACAAAATGGACCTCCTTATCCAGCCACCACAAACTCTACTCGACTGCCCAACAACATAGCTGCTACTCCAATGTACCTAACACCATTAAACCAATGAATTTGCGAGTGAGAGTGAGAGAGAGAGAGAAAGAGAGAGAGTCAACATGTCTTCTTGAGGTGGTTGTGACTGGGTTCAAAGGTTTTGTGGTTATGTCTAAGTGTATCAATGGTGGTTGTGTTGGGTTGTCAATGCATTTAGTGGATTGCGATGGAGATGGTGGTTATGGATTTTAGTTCGACCACACAAAATAGAATTTTAGGTTTCACTCCCCAATGGATTAGATTGGTGTCAGTGGTGATTGGGTTGGTAGCAGTGGTGGTTGGGTTAGTTAGGATAGTGTCCATCTAAAGCTATGCTCTCTTATTTGTTTTATGATAGGAGCAGTAAAAGTCTTTTCTTGGATACTCTAGAGCATTTGTGTACATAGAATGAATAACATTTTTTTTTTTTTAAACTTTGGATGTTGAGTTTTTCTAAATTGTTTTGATTATTATTTTTTTTATGGGTTGTATAAAGAAGAAGTTGCACATAAGGGGAGCTTACATGTCAACATCTTGTCAAAAAATTGATCAGATTCCATCCAAAAGTACAATGGATATAAAATTTAAAAAATTTGGGTATTTTAGTAGGAAAAAATTTGTTGACGAATAATTCTATTATATTAAAAAAAATTAGAAAGCATAAAAGAAATTTACCTCTACTGTTCGCACAAACAATCGGATGACATCCTCCTATTCACACAAACAATCGATTACATCCTCCTACCAAACTCCTTTTACCGAGCACCGGATTTCTTGTCATGGGATGTTGATATTGCATCTTCTTAAGTTAAACAAACATACGATTAGTCTTATTAACTCTAATGAATACATAAGCATTTCTTGATATATTTTCCTTTAAATAATTTCATAAAGTGGATGGCCGAAAACGGAATTCACCGAGGGGGACTGCAGTGCATGATCATTTAAAAACAACGATAATACCTACTAAAAAAACTAGGAAACTTCTAACCAGAGCATCAATTCTTTGGTGAAGGACAGTAGCCGATTAATATAAAACTTTAAAATTATAGACATAATACCGATTATTATATTTATCATAAGGTTAATATCACAAATAGTACTTAAACTTCTAACAAAATATACAATTAAATATCTAAACTTTAAAATTGATCAATTTAATATCTAAATTTTAAAATTAATCGATTCAACACCTCAACAAACTTTTTATATATACCAATAATATTTCTATCAAGTTTTTTTCGATCCTAATTTAATGAACATTCAAAGTTTTTTAAGTATTAAACTGATCAACTTTAAATTTCATATATCTAATTACATATTTTATCAAATTCAAGAAATTCAAGTACTATTCATGAATCAGCCCAAAAAATAAATTACTAATCGTGACATTATCCCTTTATTATATAAGCATCAATTAAGACATTACTTAAGGTGAGGGACTTTTGATTAAGGCCCACGGAACAGACACCTTTGATGGAGTCTAACCAATACCATGTAACGACCGATATAAAGAGTTGGCTCCTGCAAGTTTCGGAGCCATTCCTGGACATGAATGTTTAAGGTTCGGAAAAAAGGAAGGTAGCAGTCAGCATAGTATAATCCTCTTTTTCCGTCAAAATCCTATTGATGTAAGCGATTAGAGGAAGTGAAAAGGATTTGATATAATGGTAGCACCACCTGATAAGTAAGTACTCTGAGAAGTCACAAACCTTGGTTCATTAGCAGAGCACACGTCCTATTATATCTCTCATCTCATCCCTAGGAGAACAAAATACACTATACAGAATAGCTTCATATATGGTACAAAGACTACAGAGAATGGATACAGGACCAGCTATTAGCAATAGTTCGGGATTTTTCAAAGCATATAACTTTCTTGCTCATCGAGTCAGACCGACAAAGAGACCCAAGGAACTTTGCTTATTAATACATCTGGGATCGAACTTTCCCCTCAACCCCTTGTATTAGCTGGTATACCTTCCTCATGATCTACCTTTTAGTGCCTGTACTAGCTAAATCACCTGCTAAGTGAACAAATTGTTTCAGCAAATTCAGGAAACACTTGCAACTAGTCATAAAGAATATGATTCGAAGCTGAAATTATTTTGCATGTTTATCAAGCAGTAAGGTTGAGTAATTTTTATGGAATGATGAGAGCTATGAAGCACAGGCCTCAGCTGCTTCGTTAAGAGATAAAGGCAATGCCAAATTGAAGCACTTACCCTGTTTGAGATAGCCGTCTCCAGTTCATGAATTGATGGGATTGTGGATGTCTTTGCAAGTATGATGTACTTGCACCAACGCCATTATCATCACCTGCCAATTGGTCTGAGAAGCTAGAAGCTGATGGTGACCAAACCGGTACCACTCCTCCATCCCCCACTCTCCTGCTAGTGCTAGAAGACTCTGCTGTAGAATCTTCAGCATCATCCGGAGGCCCTATTGTAAAGTTATATCGAGGCAAAGCATTGTTGTGCGGTCGAGCAGGATGCAAGCCTCCAGGATTTATTGTCTCTCTTCGTTGCTCTTGATTAATGTTTATGACATTAGCTGGAACTTCTGCTCTCCCATCACCAACTGAAGTTCTAATATCAGAAGAAGTTTCTTCATCTTCTAATCTAACCAAGGATGTTATGCTTGGAACCATTTGATCCTCATAACGACGATTAGGAGCAGGCGGATTGTTCCTAACAGGTTCCTGATTCTCCTCCATCATTGTATCTTGAGGAAATGCAATGGGAGCAGACTCAGATGAATCTCCCAGCCCTTCTTCTGTTCCATTTTCAATTGCAGCCCTTGAAGCTGCTTCATGCTGCCACATGATTGAGAGTGCTTCTTGCAACCTTGCTTTTGCTGCATCGATGCTTACAATAGGGTAAGGATAATTTGACCCTAGCTCAATTCCAGCAGCTTGAAGAACAGATTCGGGTGCATTCCATGGATGGTGTATCCATTCAGTTGGTAGTCTTGCCAGCTCAGGAAGCCATCGACGGACATATTCTCCATTTGGGTCAAATTTATAGCCTTCATGCTGCATAAAGGGGGACAACAAATAATTCTATCATTAAAACCTTGTGAGCCTGACCTTCAAGTTGCATTGTCAGATTTGTCATAAGAGGTGACAGTATATCCTTAGTGATAATCACGGGTGAAAACTACATAAGGTATTAACTCATCAGTCAATCTTGACTCTGAAGAAAGATTGCAAAGTAAAATCAGCTCCTGGATAAAGTGATAATATGGTCACGAAAATTAACTAGAGAAGCAAACATGTTTAAGGAAAGGATAATATTCCTAAAAGAAACAAATCAATCCAAGGACCTCTAATGATCCTTAGAGCTTCAACAAAACTTAGTCCTCTGCAAAATCCAATTTTCTTATACCAAGTCAGGCAACAAAAGGAGCACTGGCTGTGAGATCTGTTGTGTTATAATATGATCATGCTGGTGTTTAAGATCACAGTAGCTCTGTGAGTTCTAGCTCATGTTAGGAGTAGTAATACAGAGTACCAACTAAACAATGATAATTGTCATACCTGTGGATTATCTATGCGGTCAATTTCACGGCCATCAGGGAGGGTACCAGATATATACTGCCAACCAAGAGCATCGCTTTCCAAATCCGCATCCAAGAGGGTGTCCCAAAAATACTTCATACCCCATCTCCACGGAAGTTGTAAAACTTTAACAAAAAAACTAGAAACTACAACACGAATACGATCATGCAGCCAACCTGTGGCCCACAATTCTCTCATTCCTGCATCAACAAGAGGATAGCCAGTTCTGCCTTGTCTCCATGCCTTAAAGTACCCTTCATCCACTACCCAGGGAAAAAACTTTAGGTGACCAAGAAGAGGTCTTTCATGACTACAAGGATGATTAAAGCAAAAGTATCTTGAATATTCCCTTAGACCGATGGATTTGAGAAACAAGTTTACACTTTCTTCACCAGCCTTGTTCCCTTCATTGGCCCATAAAACCTGTTTAATTCGAACTAGATGAAAGACTTTTCTCACACTCACTTCACCAAAATGTAAGTGTGGAGAAAGAAATGATGTTGTAGCACTGTCGGCTTTCCGCCGATTCTTAGAGTATTCTATTAGTGGTCCATTAATGAATGTCGTCAGGGCCTTGTCAGCACTGCTCCACCCAGGGGACCATGCACGGGCAAGAAGTGCATTGCTTCCCTTCTCCGACTCGTCTTCAAAGACCAATGTGTCTGAAGGGCACCTTGATGGATCACCTTAAAAATTGAAAACTTCTCAAATTAGAATCAGAATTCAGTAATCAACTTTGCAAAAACTGAAAGGAGAAAGTTCTGTTGAATGAATAATTTGTAGAATGAATACTTTGTTTCCTTAAAAGTAAGAGCATCACTTGGCAAATTACACATGATCGCATGGCTAGTTTATAATGAGCTGTTGACTTGTCCATGAAATAAGATTCCGCATAATCCAATTTACTATTGTTTTAAATAAGAGCTTGATTAGAATGTTATGTACTAGTGAAATAATAGCATTGCATGGCTCCCAATTTTTAAGACGATTACAAGAAAATAGAAGACATAAGGTTATGTTACCCCTGCATTATCACCATGCTTTGAATAAAAACACTGGTAAATTGGGTTCCAGCGCATCCTATTTGATGAAATGAACCGAATAGGGATATCAAGATCAACTTGTGGGAATAAAGTAGGCAATAAATCATTCAATTATGGGAGACAGAAAGAGCTAAATTTTAATGAACAGAAACCTGAAATTATTCTCTTAGGTGGGAGGAGTGGAGCCTCGGGATCATATGGCATGCTAAGGCATTTTTCCCAAAATGCATCGAAGGTATTAAACGGACGACCTTGAGCATCATTGACTTCCCATGGTTCATAAAGCAAATCTGCATTAAAAGAGCGTACTGTAATACCTTGAGAAGTCAACACCTCTTTTGCTCGGTGATCTCGCACAAGTGACAAGGGATCTGAAAACCAATGAGTGACAGATGAATGAAAAAGGCCAGACTCAGGAAATATGGCTCATCAAGTCTGTATTCTGTATCTATTTTCTCAATTGGCAAAGTCAGTGAATATTGATTCTCAAATTAGATTAATCCACGGTGTATATTGATACAGCAAGGCAGACATGATATCAAATTGGCCTAAAAAAGGAACCAAGAGACGGTGAAATCAAGTACAGGACTTTGGCGCAAGCTGAAGGAAACTTCCCCATCATAAAAATGTACTCATATCAATGAAGACCCGACTTTAATTTATAAATCTTTGCTTGAATAATATCTTAAAAAATCGATAGTATGGTTATGTCAAACAGCAGGGATTTCCACAGGTGCCATAGTAACAATAATCACAAATCCAAGAAACCCTCAAAATAACTGTCCAAAACCATCAAAGCAAGCAGTAGGACACCATAAGCTGACTGGTCGAAACCTAGACTAACATGTTTTGAAGCAATACAAGATTATGCCAGGCCCAGTTCACAAGAGCAGCGAAATAAAAAAACAAATCAAACTACTTTCACCAATCCAACTAATAATGAAACAACAAGACCCAGATATGAAAAACATTTCATTGCAACCAGATAAAAAGAAAATTACTGACCATACAAGTGGTTGAATAAAGGTTTGTAGCCCCAGTAGACTTAACAAGCTCAAGGAGAGAAGAAACACTGTCAGTTGATTTCCTAGTAACAAGGTGAGTACCAAGACTTCTAAGAGACGAATCAAGATGGGCTAGACTGTTCTTCAACCACCACCTAGACACTCTTCCAGGATAAAAAGGACCTTCTTCTTCAGGTGCCCATATAAAGACAGCAACCACTGTACCTGACCTAACACCAGCTGCTAAAGCTGGATTGTCCTCTACCCTCAGATCTCTCCTGAACCATACTATGCTACAACCACCAGACATATCTAGTTCCTTAGACCCAGTAATAGGTAACATGCATAAGCATACCAAACCTGTTCTAGGAATGGAACTAAAATACGATATGACGATCTTATCTTCTGCCTTCCTTGCATATACCTTTTGGGGTTATCAGGAAAACGATATTAGGAAACAAAACAATGAGAAGCATTAAAAAAAAAAAAGTGCATATAATTAATAAGGTGATGATTAAGTTTTGGTCATGTTGACCTATGAGATGACACACTAATTTATTTCTGATGTAATGAATATGCTTTCTGAGTTAATTAGCAATAAATGATTATGAAAACTCCTCCTCCTAGTGTGTGCTGTGCTAATATTTTTTCCATGAATGTTGGCAATAATAATAACACCTTAAAAGGGTTGGAAATAAGAAGAAAGTAGAAAGAAAGAAGCTTAGAGAGAGAAAAGAGAGAGAGAATGGGACTATGGTGGACATGGACAGGATGGGAAGACGATTGGTGAATTGGGATATATAATAAGCAAAATTTCAAGGCAAATTGCAGCCACAACTTTTGTTCTTGAAGATTTTTCATTTTTCATTTTCAATTTTTATTTTTTATTTTTATTTTATTTTTTTGCCTTATCCTATGCAACAACAAGACATATCCTACCAGCCTCTCCAGTTTCTTCTTTAATCCTATCTTTGACAGGGTGGAAATTATCAAACACTAAAAATGTGTAAATAACGTATTATTAATATTTATTTTTATTTCATAGTTATTATTAATAAAATATAATCATTATTATAAATAAAAAATTTCATGATTTGTCAACTTCGTATCAAATTCTAAAGACAATTTCGGCTCTTCAGCTCTCTCTTTCTTTCTTTTGGCATTTATGTCGGATAGACGTAATAAAAAATAATGCCGTGGCATTTATTTTCCTTGTCATAATAACCTTCCGAATTAGGGATGGGCTTTAAAATTTGTTTCTTCAAAAGATTGATTTAAATTTAGAATTAAGTGACCCTTTTTTTTTTTTTAACAGAATTCATGATTTAATCATATTTTCAATGAACTTTTCGCCTTCTATTCTTTACCTTCTGCAGCATGATTTTTCTTTCATGAAAAACCTTGGTCAAATTGTCTTTTTTTTTTTTACAATATAATTATTAATATATATACTTTATTAAAAGTTAAAAAGGGCTTTTCACTTTTTTAGGAGTCTTTTGTTCCTTTTTGCTCCCTCAATTTACCTTTTAAAGATGAAACTATATACATGATAAAGGTCTATAAATTGGTGTTCTTATTAAAGGTATTTGTTATAAAAAAGAAAGAAAGAAAGAAAGAATTTTCATACAATTTAATTTACAATTACAATATCGATGAAAAAAAATGTGTATAAAGCGTTAAATGTTTTTCACTATGCTTTTTAGCAAGTGCCTCCACATATTTTCCAAAAAAATATTTTCATAGAAGAAACATTTATTAAATATTAAGGAACATTTTTTGTGAAATTTGTCCATCTAGTTTTCCAACGTTACCCCTATATGATGGAAAGCAGCATGCATTACGGTCAAATTTAGTGAGACCTACTTGTTCAAGTCACCACATACTGCAGTTGCTACTTTTATAACTTATCATATGATACTTTACATAACATATTGTGTTTATCACTTTTTTAATCTATCATTTTCAATACTTTTAAAACAAATTTATCACTTTAAATCCAACGATGAATCTTAAATCTTTTCTATAAGTCATCAATATGTGATTTGATGCAAGAATTTCCGCGAATTTAACATTTGTTTTGTCTCTCCCTCCCCCCTCCCCCTCATGTGCATTCTTTCAGAAAGATTTACTTAAATATGTATGAGCAAATGTATTTTTCCTATATAAAATATAAAAATCATTTGTAAATTTACTAGTTTTAGTTTTTTATTTCCACGATGCTAATTTTTGGTACCTTATTCTTTTCATCACTATCATACATATTTTTTTGCATCTAATAAATCTATTAAAGTAAATTAATTTATCGATTTTGTTCCTTAATGTGACATAGTTAGTTACTAAAATGAAAATTAAAAATAAAGAATTTAGATAAGGAACGGATGCGAATTTAAAAATTTGTTTTTATACACATAAATCTGATCCCTTTTCTTCCATATTCTCCTTCTATGGGAAAAAAACTACTTACATAAATAATATGCAAAAAACTGCATATGCCTATAGCAAACACATAAAAGGAAAAAAAAAAAAACCATATCTACAATTATTTTTTTTTCCCAATTCAAATTTATGTTAGTCTTCCTACACAATTTAAATCTTCATCCATGATAAGATTAAGGTGGAATTGCAAATAATCCTATAAACTTTAATGGAAATGCACATATACTTATTAAAATTTTAAATATTATAACTAGTTTCCCAAAATTTAATATATTGAAAAACTAAAAAAAATGTAAAAAAGAAAATACAAATGAGGTCAAAGTTTAGAGGTGTACTATGTTGGTTTGAGGAGGAGTTTGCATGTGGGTAATTTATAATGCTCTAAGGATTATTTACTTATTTACCATAGTTTAGTGGAGAATTATTTGTAATATTTGAAAATTTAGGGATATTGGTTTCAAAGTTTAGAATAGAGGTAAGTGTAAACCTATTATATTCTATATGTCGTGAGACCTTGTTCAGCTAAATAGGTGTTAAGCATCACAGAATAGTTTAGATAAATTCTCCTACAACCTTCTCCCATGAGATATGGCACAGCCACGATGGCATCATTATTCCTTGTATGTACTTTTAAAATCTATACTCTAAGGCATATAAGTTGATATAAGTTATACAGGATCTTAAATCTTTCTAATAAAAATAAGCAAATAAACACATCAATGAAATCCAAAACTTATCATTCATAAAAAATTATAAAACTTATTAGCTCATTTGTACGTTTTACTTCTTTATCTCCCTTTGCCATCATAGAATGTTCTGGTAAGTGAAGAATGTGCCTTCTTTGACTTGTCACTTTTGTTATACAATGTGACATTTGCTCACATGTTACATTGCATTATATGAAATATTTTGATTTTCTTTTTTTTTTTTCCATCAAAACAATGGAGGAGCACTCGAATTTGGTTCAGCTCACATGAGAATGGTTTATTTATTAGGATATAAGATCATTGCCAACATTTAAAAATTTACTTTAGAATTTTAATATTATAAACATGTAGTAGAAAATTGTATAAATTCTATAGGATTCTTGAGGCTTATAGTTGGTTCTATATATGGTATAGGCTTCAAGATACATTTTGGTTCCAAAATATGAAAACTTACACTTATAAGGTTAGGTGTTTGGAAATAATTTATATAGTTTCCATAATTAGCATATATTAAAATTTAGGGGAAATTGAAAATTATTCAATTCAACTTTCATCAAGTGGGATTCACTCCATAAATTTTTGAAATTCATTTTTAAACCCTTTAAAATTTTAAAAATTGGTACAATTAAAAGTAATTAACTTTTTATATTAAAACAAACTATGGCCAATTGCAAATTGCCACTTTAAACTTACATGCGGATTTAGACATCTCTTCGGGTGAGATCCGAACTGGGACCCAACTTGGCCCGCCACGGAGGGTCAAGGTGAGACCCAACCCTGTGGGGCGAATCTGACCCACTAGATCCACGGGTCTAAGGTGGGTCCTGTAGGAGGACCTATGGACCCTGTGGATCCTAATCAACATATGCATTAAAGGGGGATGGATCCACGTTGGACCTGCCCTGTCCTCTCCCTGGAGCAGTTCCAGGTTCCTTATTTTTGGATCCAGACCTTTCAAGTCGAGTCATGAGTCGAACCTAACTCGTCTTAAAGAGATGTCTATGTGAATTTACTCTCTAAACTTTCATTTATATATTTGCGGATTTACCTATTTTGCCGCTCCCCTAAACTTTCAAAGTGATATAGAAAATATTAATTGTCCTTAATAGTGTCAAATATTGAAAGTTTATGGAATTCAAAAATACACTTTGAAAGTACATAGATGAATCCGTATTTAAGTAAAAGTTCGATCGGGTAATTTATAATTTTCTCTAAAATTTATATTTGTATTTCATTAATAAATACAATTATAAGGGAAAATAGATACATAACGAAATTGGCTTTGTAGATTATTTTTATTACATGTATCCAGTATATGTAATTGGCAGTTGACTCATTTACAATATTGATATTGGTAATTTTTTAAAAAAATTATGTATATGCTTTAGACTTAAAGCCATTGTAAAATATAAGATAATAAAATAAAGAGAAAATACTCAATTTAGAACCTAAACTTTGACAAATGGTCAATTAGATATTTATACTTCAAAAAGTCTAATTTTATATCTAATTGAATTTTTTATGTTCCTAAATATTACCTCACTCAATCATTATGAAACATGTTCATTAATTCAAGAGATAATAAAATAATGAGATAGTATTTAAGAACACAAAAAATTCAACTGAATATGAAATTGGATTATTGAAGCCTAGGTATCTAATTTACCTTTTCGTCAAAATTTAGGTACTAAATAAGACATTACCCTTAAAATAATATAACAAAAAGTAATTGAAAGTTCATGGCAATCCACAGGGGCTTCAACAATCCATTTAAATATTTTTCACAGTTTTCTGTAATTGGAATATCTTACATGAAACAGTATAAAAATACAAACAACTAGACGACGCAGCTATATTAAACCACATATAAGCAATACCTAATCATATATTAAAAAAATAATTGAGAAAGTTTCAAAAAATAAAAAAAGAAGAAAGAAAAGCGTAGGCAATTATGAATAATAGATGTTTCCAGAATTTGGTAGTGGGAATATAATGCATAAACCTAAAGGTGTAGGAGGATTATTTTCTCAACATGGAATTGAAATATGAAGCATTAATACCAGGAAGTAGGGGCCAGGAGGGCTCTAAAAATAAAAAATAAAAAAAAAAAAAGGGTATGCTGAGTTTTAGATTTGGCCTTTTTCTCTTGTTGTGGGGCTTAGTTTCCTCTCGTGGGCACTCTTCAATAAAGCAAAGATTCCATTATTATGTCCCGTTGAATTGATATGTATGAATTATGATCTCTCTCTCTCTCTCTCTCCTCCTTATTCCATTATGCACCTGCAAATGTATTTGGCGTCTAAACGTAGACAGAAAAATGGATATGTTAATGCATTATCCCAAACAAATCCATCATGAATATATAAGGTAATAATTTAAAAAAAAATCTTAATAACGGTGTTCATGGGTAATAAATAAAATCACCACTAAATTAATTAAATCTTATATTTTGAGTGAATTATTTATACCATTTTTTTATATCATCTCATTAAATAATTTCCATTTTTTGCGATAGCTCGCTTAAAAGATAAAAAATATCTTAATTAAATGTTGCGTTAATAAAACTTTTTTAGATATTCATTAAGAAAGAAACACAAAAATGGGAAAGAAAAGAACCTTGTCGGATTATCTATTTCAGTAAAGTTAGGTTAGCCTAATTATGCAACTCTGTGTTCCATTTCCCAGATGTTGAAATGATAACTTTTCTCTGAAACTATTGCAGCTTCATTAAATGAGAAGGGAAATCCAATTCTCGAAGGATTTCAATGGAAGGACGTGCGGAATGTTCCATCTCCTGAAAGTTATTGGCCGACAATTATATATTGACAAATCCTTTTCTCTGTTTGACGTTAGGTGTGTGGTATGCAGTTTCCAGATTAAGGTTTCGTGAGGTAAAATGGAAGAGCAATTGGAGGAACATGTCTGACTGGGCAAAATCGTTGTTAAAATTTTAATGTTACTTATGATAATATCCTAAAAGCAGTCATTTATAGGACTTGAGTAAGCAGTTACAAGGTTAGTAAGATACGAAACTTTACCCATCAAAGTATTAATTATTTTATCTAGAATCTACACAATGGTATCTTATACTTACATGTATTTTGTATCTATATGGCATCCAATGAAACTTGTAATTTTTCATATAGGTTGTGAATTACTTTATTTCATATATTTGCAATAGACAACCAGTGGAAAGTAATTTAAAAAATAATTTATTAGTATCGCAAGTTCTGAAATATGAAGAATTTATTTATATATGAAAGTTGAAACCTGTAACTCTAATTGGAGGAAAAACAAAGAAGGAAATAAAAAAAACCATAAAAGAAAAAATATATTTATAAAAAAATCATTAAAAGATTTGTATTTTAGTTTAATTATCATTAGATAATACATAAAATATTTTCCAAGTTAAGCCGTTAAAGAGTAATTAAAGGAATGTAGCTTTATTTAAATTAAATAGTCAAGACAACAAAAAAAGTAACACTGCCTTAAACAATATTTATGTTAACAAAAAAAATTAGTAAAATAAATAATATTATTTTATTGTCAAAAACTTTTTATTATTTTATTCAATTTTTATAGAGTGAGTATAGGATATCCTGTCACCTATATTTAGATGAGTACAAGCTCTAAGGTGGGTACAGAGTTTATAAAGCTCCAAGAATGTATACCCTATACGATAAGCTTATCCACTCACCCTTAGATGAGACTTTTTTTTAATAGAATTAATAGCAAAATGTGTATCTCTAAGACACATGTATTTAGGAAAGAAACTTTAATTAATTTGAAGTAGAAAAGGAAAAAATATATATACGTCTTTTAAATATAATATACTTGCAAAGAAAAACAATGGTAAAAAGGGATAAAAAATAAAGAAAATATAAATTTTAATACATGAATTTTAAAAGAGTTAATTTACTACTTAATTAAACTGAAAGACCGTATTCTTAAAGTTTTATTCTTAAAGTTATTCATAACTTCACTTAACTTGCACTAGAGACAGTATTATTACTTGACTTGTGTCAAAAATTTCGAGAAATGAAATCAAGCGGGAAAAAAACAACTAAAAGACGATCCTGAAATAAACATATGAATAAAATACCAATATTAAACCTAGGTTTTGTTCTTCTTTTTCTTTCCTTTTTTATAACTTTAAAAAAAAAAAAAAAACAAAAACCACCATTGAACCCAACTCCATAGCAAACACTAACCACCAACCCAACAACAACTGTTATTAACTAAACTAAGGGTGCAATTGAATAAAGTTGATTCACAAACTACTTGAATTTGACTCAACGTTTACTTATATTTGATTTGAGAATAGTTGAATCATATTTGAACTCGAGCTACTTGAATGGTTTATTGAGCCAAGCTCAAACTTTGTATGTTTAGCTTGATTATCTTACAAACCTAATCGAGCTCCATCAAACTTGAGTCAAGTATAAATGTCAATCAAATTTGAATCAGTATTGTTATTATTTTAATTAGAATTAAAAATATATATCTTAATAAATCGAGTCTAAATGAGCTTAATCTAGTCAAGCTCGAGATTATATAGTGTTACTTTGAGCCAAATTCGAGTTCAAAATCTTAAACTTGGTCGAACTCAAACTAAGCTCCAGTTTTGAAATTTCAAGTTGAACTTGAATTCAATCTTAGCACTATATCATCTTTGCTCAACTTGCTTGCAGCCTTGATCTAAACCACCACCTCTAACATAGTTCCATAACACTTACAAACATAGACCAACGACATTCATCATAGATCCATGAAACCCACTATGACTATCACCGACAACAACACAATACCCATAAATATTAACTTAAGGCATGACATCTGAATGCTAACATGATCATGGCTCTGATTATGTAAACTATAGCTAACATCCGTGAACTAGACATTTTTCACATAATCATAATGTTTCTAATCATGATGCATTATACTAGTGTTCGAACAGTAGTTTATAGCATTCGGATGCTAGTCAACAGAAACAAGTTATTAAAGAATTTAATGCAAAAGCAATTTAAGGGTGAAAATGTCTTATGGCCAAATGACTTAGAGAAGATATAAATTGATGAAATTGGGCAAATTTAGAGAGTTACTTAAGCTCATTAAATTTTCATGAAATTATTGGTATCACTCTCCTATTACACTTATCACTGTACTCAAATTGCAAATAAGAAGTATTGTGTAGTTTCATTATCACTTGTTGCAAACTCTTTGTAAGGAACTACCCTAAATTAGTTTGAGTAATTTTAAGAGAATGAAAATAGTGTTATGTGCTTTTTGTATTTTGTAAGATAAGGCACAACTTGAGTGAAACTTTGTGTGAAATTGTATTATGTGTTATGGTATATCTTCTTAAGAGCAATTCATTGGTGATACTACAAGTTTTTTGACATTGGTGATGTTTACAAATGTTGCAAATGTTGCCAATCCTTTAAAATTTTGTCACTACCAAAAACATCATGTAAGCCCCTAGATTTTGTGCTATGATTTATGCTTAAACCTTAAACCTAACGTCAACCAGAAACCGTAAAGTTAACAAATCTATAACAAACTTTAGTGGATTTAGATCTAGCAATCCCGCACTCTTAACCCCAAAATAATGGAATTGAGATAATTGTGGATTATAGTCCATAATGACATAGAGAAGTTTAAAAATATTAAATTCATTAAAATTTAGTTTAGTTTGGACCCAAACAGGATCAGATTTGAAAACCGTGCCCTACTACACCGAACGGTAAAAATATTTCGACAACACCGTTAGACTCATAAAAATATAAGGATTTCAAAAAGATCAATTTTATAATTTTTCAGTATCTAAAAATATCATATATAACCTAATTATGCGTATTTTCTTTACTATTGATATTAATTTGTCTTATCTACTATTCATAGTATTATTTTATACTATTCATTAATATTCACCTATTTCTACTTTTCTACCATATATTCTTACACTCTACTATACTTATTTCTTACCTTTTACTTTTTCCATACAACTTTATTCATATCATACTTTACAAATTATTATTTTTCATTAACAAATATAGAAAATAAATAATCTCTCCCTCTCTCTCCCTCTATGGCTAGCACTTCCTTCCTCATTCTCTCTCTCAAATTTTTTCTTTTTTATTTATTTAATTTACACAATTTTCCCTCCACAAAACTCTATAAATACTCCCTCTCTCTCTTTATTTTGCACACTCATTTACATTAACAAAACTCTCCCAAAATTACTACTCAATTCCTCTCTCTAAAAATCTCTTCTCATCTTCTTATATTTCCACTATTCTCATACTACCACAACCTCTCATTTTCTACCATCTATAATTCTACCTTAGGTAATATTCTTACAAATACTTCCTTACCATGTTATATAACTTAACGTAACCATGGTGTGTATTTCCTAAACACCGAAGTGTTATGGAAGCAACACTATGTTCATATTCTATTCTTGTTCATGAATAAATCTCATTTTCTTATCATGTTGTTTTATTATCATATTATTACATGTTATTATTGTCCTTGTAAAGACCTGACCCACTAAATTCAGAGATTTAGAGTACCGAGTGCCCAACCATATATAACATTTTCACATTATATGTAAGGTTGTCCTAAAATTAACAGTTTATGAGAATTGTTTGATCAAATCTATTAAAACTTTATAAACAACTTTTAACAAAACAAGATTGCTAATAAAAGCAATCCATATAAATAACATTATATGTACAAAGTTTAGTGTCAATATAAGACACTACAAAATTTACAAGTTGTTCTCGGTACAAAAGATAACCTAAAAAGATCTTAAGGTCTTTTACAACTTAGGCTTATTTAACAAGCCTTCTATACAGAGAATTATGCTTTAAACAAAAGCTTCTACAAAATCCAAGGGCATTCGAGTCCCACTCGTCCCATTCGTCATGAATCTCTCAAATCTGACCTGTATCCCAAATCATCATACAACTCATCTTCATAACTTGCAAAGTAGCAAAAGTGAGCCAAAGGCCCAATACGCAATAACAAATACAAAAACAATTTGTCAAGCAAACTTGAATCAAATGAAATGCATCAACAGTCAATTCATTATCTTGTTAAGTTTTCTTTTAACAAAACAACAGTAGGGTATTCAAACCCTGTAATAACGCTCTTGAATTTAGGCCCTGAGTAACAGCAGCTGCTAGGGGTTGATATAAGCAGTCCGAATACTTATATCTCCTATATTGATTACATAAAGAAATAGCTTCATTTAGGGTTCAAAAGCCTTTGCACGACTCTACTTAAACTCAGTTCACAACATGAGCCTAGTTTACAAGTTCCATAAACTTTGAACTAAACCATGGCATTTCCCCCTAAGTTTAAGCAAACGTTTTTCAGATACTATTATCCCCATTAGCTATCCACTTAACCAAAACGAATCGCTATTGCATCATAGCGTACCATTGCATCATGGTAAAGTCATTGCATCATGACTTAGGTTTAAGCGCCTAACTAATATGTCATTGCATTATGATAGGTTTGCTGCTTTCGGACCAGATTAAACAGCGTAATAGACATCCAGTTCATCAAAGTATTAAGTCGAATCGAATTAAATCAATTTTAGTAATGCCTATTCCTAGCATACAACAAGCAAGCTATTGCGTACCTGTACCCAATAGTGTATCACTATATTCACTCAAAGGGGAAATAACTGAGGAACCTTTAACTGAAATAAGAAATATCACACAAATCAATAATCGACGAACGTAGAATATATATATATATATATATAAAACACAATCCTAAGCTAACTTATAAGGAGATTCAATAAACTTAACATATGTTTTAACATCTAATTCCATAAAACCTGTTTATATAGCTTATAGATTCATTAGAAGATTATATATGAAGTAAAGAATGACAATTGAAGAAGGTTGAATTTGTAAAACTCAAGGGATACACAGCCTATCTACATAGACAAAATTGAACTGAATGCCGGCAGCATTAAGCCCGGCATTAAAAAAATTGATTCTATTTGCATTCAAACTTGATTGAAGGTCGACGGTTTTGAAGCCCTAGTCTCCGACGTATGATTTGAAAAATAAAATCTAGCCAATTTCTTTACAAAAGCCGGTGGCATTTTAAGCGGCTTTAGACAAATAGGTTCTGATCACATTAACACCGCCTCTATACCGGTAGCATTGAAGCACTAGATGCCGGCATATACTCAAAAACAGACCTGTTCGAAAAGTGTTTATTTCCCCTATTTTACATTTTCAAAATTTATAACTTATAACACTTTTAATCATTCTTCAAAGACATATTTAACTTCATACACTATCTTCTATCCACATTAACCAATCCTAGCAACTTTGGACATCATAACAACGCATCAACTACTTTCATTCATATCAAACCCTCTCTTACTCTTCACTTCAAACTTAACTACTCAATCAACTTCAATCCTTATCCACACTTCTCACTACTTCCATAACACATAAACAAGTTCATATAACAATAAAACACAACCTAACATTTATCAATGCATAAAACCATTCAACTCATATGACATTAAACTCATCCTAACATAGATTTTACATCTATATTATAGAAAGAAAATAAACAAAGAGTTTATAGTAGCTTCAACTTACATGAAGAGGCTTTGGCTTGGAGACATTGTTGATCCAAGAGCTTATTATTGGTTTTGGTTGAGGGCTTATAGTTTGAAGATAGAAGGACAAGAGAAAGAAAAGAAAAGTGGGAAATTCGTATGAAAATGTGGGCTGCCAAAAGATGCCTTATTTATCAATTTGAGACTTATATTTTATCCTAAGTTTGATTTTTGGGGTAAATATGACTTAGGTTTAATTTGGCTTAATTTGGAGCTAATTTGAGTTTAATTTGAGCTTGAAAATAGGCTAAATTTCTTGAAAATTTCTGCTGACAATTATTAGCATAACAAAAGTTGTTTTATAATTTTAAACATAACACATACATATTAATCATAAGAGATACAAACATTAATTATACTATACACATATTAATATACATAAAACAATAACATTAATCTCATTACACATACTACATACATTAATAATTTAAAATTAATAAATATAATATATCAAACCTATTTCTACACATCATTTTCATATATCAAAATTACTTCAAACTTAATATTTAGAACTATTATTATTTACATGAAAATTAAATTTTGAATAAATTAGATTATTTCATCTTCCCTCCTTCAAGAAGTTTCGTCCAAAAACTTAATTAACCTCAAGTTCCAAAGAGTTGGGGTATCTTGTTCATCACACTTTATTTCCTAAATCATTCTCTCGGATTGATTGCTCATTGGACTTTTTACCATCGGTATCACTTTGTTTTCCAATTCTTGTCTATTTTTGCCCAAAATCTGATCGGTTTCTCCTCGGTATTCAAATCTGTAGTATCTCTGGCTAATTCGTATCCAATATAGCATCAAGATTAGATATGCATTTTCTAAGCTGAGACACATGAAAAAAGTAATGACACCTTATAGACTTGTGGTAAAGCTAATCTGTAAGTGCTGGTCCTATTCGTTCCAAAACTTCATATGGTCCATTATCTTGGGTTCAATTTGCTTCTCCAAATCTAAAAACTCCTTTTGTCAGGGATATCTTGAGAAACACATGATTCCAATTCTAACTCTAATGGTCTTCTTCTTGAGTCAGTATAACTTTTATATCGGTCTTGGCTGCTTTTAATCTCGGTTTGATCATTTGAATTTTATCAATTGCTTGTGTACCAAATCAAGACCAATTAACGCTCTCTTACCCACTTCGTCAATGCAAAAGAGATCTGCATTTTCTCCCATATAATGTTCATATGGAGCCATTTGAATCACTGTATGATAACTATTATTGTATACAAATTCAACTAGAGGTAAATGTTCATCTCAATTCCTTCTAAAGTCCAAGGCACAAGTTCTAAGCATATTTTCAAGAATCTGTATTGTCCTTTCTAATTGATCGTCGATTTGTGGATAGAATGCCGTACTAAACTATAACTTCGTTCCAAGAGCTTCATGAAGACTTTTGTAGAATCGACTGACAAATTTGGTATCTCTATCTCAAGTGATGGTCACTGGTATACCATGTAATCTCACTATCTGTCGGATATAAATATGGACCAATTTTTCAAGTGAACCCCCAACTCTTAATGGAATAAAATGTGACAATTTCGTTAGCCGATCTACCACGATCCAAACCATCTCATTCTTGGCTACTGCCTTTGGTAAAGCCATCACAAAATCTATAGTTATCTCATCCCACTTCCATTCCGGAATTCTTAATAGTTGCAATTCTCCTCCAGGTCGTTGATGCTCAATCTTCACTTCTTGACATACTAAACATTTAGAAACAAATCATGCAATATCCTTCTTCATTCCTTCCCACCAAAAATGTTGCTTTCAAGTCTTGATACATCTTTGTGTTTCCAGGGTGAATCGAATATGAAGGAATGCGCTTCTTTCATTCAGTTGTATTCATTCCACGGGTTTCTGGCCAATAATTCTATCCTTGAACCTTATAACACTTCTTCATCAATTGCATATCTTTCTTCCTCCCTCACTTATCTCACTTTTAATCTATGGCTTTGAGGTTCTTCCAATTGTCTTCTTAATTTGATCTAGAATTGTTGGTTGCACAGATAAACTTGCTAACATAACTTCAACTTTTTCCATTGTTATCTCAATATCCATCTTTGAAGATCTTCTTGTAGTTCTCGTTGAGTTGTAATCAAAGATTCCACATTCATTTGCTTCTTCCTACTGAGCGCATTTGCTACAACATTGGCTTTTTCCGGGTGATACAAAATTTCAACATCGTAGTCTTTGATTAACTCCAATCATCTTCGCTCATGCATATTCAATTCTTTTTGGCTGAAAATGTATTTCAAACTTTTGTGATCAGTGAATATCTTACACTTTTCACCAAATAAATAATGTCTCCAAAGCTTCAATGCTAGTATCACTACAGCTAGTTCCAGATCGTGAATCAGATAATTGCATTGGTAGGGTTTCAATTGTCTCGATGAGTAAGCTATAACTCGATTATCTTGCATCAAAAAACATCCGAGTCCTTGAAGTGAAGCATCACTGTAAATTACGAACTCTTCTCCACTAACTGGAAGTGCTAAAATCAGTATAGAAACCAATCGTTCTTTCAGCTCGAGAAAACTTCGATCACAATCTTTATCCTAATCAAACTTCACATATTTTCTTGTCAATTTAGTTAATGGTGAAGCAATTTTGGAAAATCCTTATACGAATCTTCTGTAATAGCTCGCAAAAACTAGAAAACTTCGTACTTTCATGACATTCGTAGGTTGTAGCCAATCAAAAACTGCTCTAATCTTCTCCGGATCGATAGATATTCCTTCCTTCGTAATGATATGTTCCAAGAATGCAACTTCTCTCAACCAAAACTTGCACTTGCTAATTTCAACATAAAGTTTTCTCTCCCTTAATCTTTGCAGAACAAGTTTCAGATGTTTCTCGTGTTCTTCCATATTCCTTGAATACACCAATATATCATCAATGAAAGCTATTACAAACTGATCCAGATAATCTCTAAATACCCTATTCATCAGATCCATAAAAGCTGCTGGGGCATTTGTCAAACCAAAGGGCATAACCATAAACTCAAAATGTTCGTATCTTGTTCGGAAAGCTGTCTTCAAAATATCTTGTGTCTTTATCTTGAGTTGATGGTATCCAAAACTCAAATCTATTTTGGAAAATAATACAGCATCTCTGAATTGATCAAACAAGTCGTCAATTCGGGGAAGAGGATACTTGTTCTTGATCATCACTTGATTTAATTCCCTATAGTTTATACACATTCTTAAACTTTCATCTTTCTTCTTAACAAATAAAAATCGGAGCACCCCAAGGAAAAATGCTTGGACGGATAAACCCTAAGTTCTGTAATTCCTCCAATTGGCTTTTCAACTCTTTCAACTCGATTGGAGCCATATGGTATAGAGCCTTAGATATAGGTGTTCTAGCTGGTGTAAACCCAGTAATTCCTTAGGAAAGACATCGATAAATTCCTTTACAACTGGCACCATATTAACTTGGAGTTCTTCACTACTCATTGTAGTTCTCATATCCTTCTCCTATAACTCCATAAAATATATACTCTTAGGTCTCATTCTTTCCAAAACATGAAACAATATTCTACAGTCCAACTTAAAACTTACTTCCGCTTTATTATAATCTATCGTGGCTTTATAAGCATTTAACCAATTCATTCCAAGGATAACATCAAAATCGATTAAAGGCAGAACTAACATATCTATTGGCATGCTTCTATCAGAAATCATAACATCAACATTTTTACATGCACATGGCTCTTTGGATTGCACACCAAAAGGAGTATTTACATTCATCATTCTACCATACAACACTAGAAGACAAACCACACTCATTTACAAAACTTTCAGCAACATGTGTATGAGTAGCACCAATGTCAATCAAAGCATATGCAGGATGATTTGCTATCTGTATTGTACTTGCCAGTGTATCGACTAAGGGGGCTTTCTCACACTTTTGTAGAGCAAGTATTCTAGCAGCTGTCATTCTCTTTCCAAAGTTCGATCCTTCATTCTTAGGCCTATTTTACAATTCGCTACGTGATGACCTCTTTGTTGCCAATGAGCACAGAAGATAGGCTTCAATTTTGAATCTGGACAATCAGAGGCGTTATGCCTAATCTTCCCACAAGCAAAACATGCTCCTTGAACCCATTTACATTAAAGTAGATCATGCGGTCCAAAGCATCTAGGATACCCCTTATCAAACGGAATAGAAGACACATAAGTCTTTATTGCTTGTCCCTTGCCTTTGCTAACATTATCATATGTTGAATAAGGATGGTATGAGGTAATTGATCTCTTGCCCATAAATATAGCACGTCTATCTCTCTGGGCTTTATTCTCATTTATAATTTGTTCTACTAACTTCACTTTGATTACCGCTTCAAATAGTGTTGATAACTGGAACTTCTTAACCTCACTCTTGATTTCCATGTTCAAGCCATCTTGGAACTTTTGAAGCTTCATACCCTCATCATTGTAATTTGTGCCAGCAAATGTAAGCAACCTACAATACTCTGCATGATGTTCTTCAACAGTTTTATTCCCTTGCCTTAAATTCAGCCAATTCGATATCATTTGCTCTCTCACTGTAGATGGAATGTATTGCAAGAAAAAGGCTTCCTTGAATCTGTTCCATGGTATTGGTCTTGCATATCCTTCACTGTTCAATCTCCACCAATTATATGCATCTCCCTTCAACATATATATAACTAAATCAACTTTCCTTTCCTCGGGTACTTCACAAGCTGCAAATGCTTTTTCAAGCTCTACTATCCAACCTTCAGTTCTAGTCGGGTCCAAAGCAGTTCCATCAAAATCAGGTACCAATCTAATAAAATCATGCAACTTGACTTGATCATTCCGTTCTTCCACTTGTACATGTTGTTCTTGTCTCACAGTTAGTGGATTATATTGTTGTATAAATTGTTGTTATTGTCGATACATCATTTGCTAATACTGTTGAACTATTGCAAACATATCCCAAAACATAGCAAACACATTATTCGGATCTCCCGTAGGCATCTGAGGCATAGCTGGATATGCAGGCATTTGAGGACGTTGTGGATTCGGTGCAGTAGAAGCCGAAGCTATGATGGAGTCGAAGTAGAAGCTGGAATACTAGCTAATGCAAAAGCTAAGATAGTAGACCGAGAAGGAGGTGTTATACCCTCTCTTTCCTAGACTGTCGAGTTACTCTTCTTGACCTATCCATCTTTGAGCAAACATACAACATATATATGACATATGATAATTTTACAATGTCAAATCAACACAAAAAATTAATAAACAAACAAGCATTCAAACAAAATACACAATTCAAGCAAATCTTGTACGCATCCGACTAAACTTACCGCATCTAAGGTCAAGTCACTCCTATTTAATCAAACAATTTCATAAACATAGCTCTGATACCATCTGTAAAGACTCGACCCACTAAATCCCTAGATTTAGAGTACCGAGTCCCCAACCACATATAACATTTTCACATTATATGTAAGGTTGTCCTAAAACTAACAATTTATGAGCATTGTTTGATCAAATCTATTAAAACGTTATAAACAACTTTTAACAAAACAATATTGCTAATAAAAGCAATCCATACATATATACATTATATGTAAAAAGTTTAGTGTCGATATAAGACACTACAAAATTTACAAGTTTTTCTCGATACAAAAGATAATCTAAAAGATCTTAAGATCTTTTACAACTTAGGCTTATTTAACAAGCCTTCTATACAGAGAATTATGCTTTAAACAAAAGCTTCTCCAAAATCCAAGGGTATTCGAGTCCTACTTGTCTCACTCATCCATGAATCTCTCAAAATCTGCACTTATCCCAGATCATCATATAACTCATCTTCATTACCTGCAAAGTAGCAAAAGTGAGCCAAAGGCCCAGTACTCAATAACAAATACAAACACAATTTGTCAAGCAAACTTAAATCAAATGAAATGCATCAACAGTCAATTCATTATCTTGTTAAGTTTTCTTTTAACAAAACAATAGTAGGGTATTCGAACCCCGTAATCACGCTCTGGGAATTTAAGAGTCCTGAGTAACAGCAGTTGCTCAGGGGGTTGATATAAGTAGTCTGAAGACTTATATCTCCTATATTGATTCCATAAAGAAATAGCTTTATTTAGGATTCAAAAGCCGTTGCCCGACTCTACTTAAACTCAATCCACAACATGAGTCTAGTTCACAAGTTCTCATAAACTTTGAACTAAACTATGGCATTTCCTCCTAAGTTTAAGTAAACATTACTTGGATACTATTCTCCCCATTGGCTATCCACTTAACTAAAAACGAATCGCTATTACATCATAGCATACCATTGCATCATGATAAAGTCATTGCATCATGACTTAGGTTAAGCGCCTAACTAATATGTCATTGCATCATGATAGGTTTGTTGCTCCTCGGACCAGATTAAACAGCGTAATAGATATCCAGTTCATTAAAGTATTAAGCCGAATCAAATTAAATCAATTTTAGTAATGTCTATTCTTAGCATACAACAAGCAAGCTATTGCGTACCTATACCCAGTAGTGTATCACTATATTCACTCAAAGGGGAAATAACTGAGGAACCTTTAACTGAAATAAGAAATATCAACACAAATCAATAATCGAACGTAGAATATATATATATATATATATATATATAACACAACCCTAAGTTAACTATACAAGGATATTCAATAAACTTAACATATGGTTTTAACATCTAGTTCATACATAAAAACCTGTTTATATTGCTTATAGATTCATTAGAAGATTATATACAAAGTAAAGAATGACAATTGAAGAAGGTTGAATTTGTAAAACTCAGGGGATACGTGGCCTATTTAAACAGGCAAAATTGAACTGAACGTCGGCAGCATTGGAATTATACGTTAGCAGCGTTAAGCCCGACGTTAAAAAAATTGATTCTGTTCACATTCAACACTGATTAAAGGCCAGCGGTATTGAATCCCTAGTGGCCGACGTATGATTTGAAAAATAAACACTGGCCAATTTCTTTACAAAAGCCGATGATGTTTTAAGCGACTTTATAAAAATAGGTTCTGATCACATTCAACACCGCCTCTGCGCTAGCGGCATTGAAGTACTAGATGCCGGCATATACTCAAAAACATACCTGTTCGAAAAGTGTTTATTTCTCCTATTTTACATTTTCAAAATTTATAACTTATAACACTTTTAATCCTTCTTCAAAGACATATTTAACTTCATACACTATCTTCTATCCACATTAACCAATCCTAGCAACTTTGGACATCATAACAACGCATCAACTACTTCATTCATATCAAACCCTCTCCTACTCTTCACTTCAAACTTGACTACTCAATCAACTTCAATCCTTATCCACACTTCTCACTACTTCCATAACATATAAACAAGTTCATATAACAATAAAACACAACCTAACATTTATCAATGCATAAAACCATTCAACTCATATGACATTAAACTCATCCTAACATAAATTTTACATCTATATTACTAGTAAGAAAATAAACAAAGAGTTTATAGTAGCTTCAACTTACATGAAGAGGCTTTGGCTTGGAGAGATTGTTGAATCCAAGAGCTTGTTATTGGTTTTGGTTTAGGGCTTATAGTTTGAAGATAGAAGGACAAGAGAAAGAAAAGAAAGTGGAAAATTCGTATGAAAAATGTGGGCTGCCAAAAGATGCCTTATTTAATCAAATTTGAGACTTATATTTATCCTAAGTTTGATTTTTGGGGTAAATATGACTTAGGTTTAATTTAGCTTAATTTGGAGCTAATTTGAGTTTAATTTGAGCTTGAAAATAGGCTAAATTTCTTGAAAATTTCTGCTAACAATTATTAGGCATAACAAAAGTTGTTTTATAATTTTAAACATAACACATACATATTAATTCATAAGAGACACAAACATTAATTATACTATACACACATTAATATACATAAAACAATAACATTAATCTCATTATACATACTCACATACATTAATAATTTGCATTAATAAACATAATATATCAAACCTATTTCTACACATTCATTTTCATATATCAAAATTACTTCAAACTTAATATTTAGAACTAATATTATATTTACATGAAAATTAAATTATTGAATAAATTAGATTATTTCAGTTCTAATCTAACTTCTATAAGATATTAAATATATTTATTTATGTATATATTTCTTAGAGCATATAAGCTCACTAATATAACCGTTATTTGTTTGTTTATGCTTTGTAATCTATTTATTTATTCCATGCTTTTATATTAAAACTAGTCTTTCTAGTCTTAGAATTGTCCTTATCAAGTCAAAACAAACTTTCTTATTTCTTTTATTTTTCTTTTTAGACTTACTCATGACTAAGTCCAAAAGCCTTAAATCAAGCTAAGACTTCAAATACTTGATATTTATTATTTGCTTATCTCTGTATTTTTCATCTTTCTTATTAATTAATTTTTGTCATATTACTTTGCTATAAACTCATATTCATGTATGATCATGTTGATTGTTGTATTAATAAGAATAAAAAGGCTCTTTCTTAAGTAAAAGAAAGTAAGCTCAACTCACTTTAAAAATGAAATTTTATCACTTAGGAAAAGTTTCATTAAAATTGAGAAATTTTATGTCAACAAAATGCTTTTCAAAGAATTTTAGACGAAGGTCACCATAGATTTTAGTGTTGTTAACATACAATGACTTTTCGAAAATTTACTAAGAAATTATTTACTCTCTTTTAAACTACCATTAAAACCTTAGTGTTGATAATACTTTGCTATGAAATATTTTCTTAAAAACTTGTTTATAAAATCCTCACTAACCTTTTAATACGTACAAAGATCAAAACAAGTTTTTCAAAATAAGTTAAAATCAACTCACCAAGTAAAGTCTACTTAGGGAATAAGATTTATAGATAACTTGGAAAGACGAAATTTTTTTAATCTAAATTATCTTTTAAGAGTTAAGAAAAAGTAAATTTTATCACATTTTTAATGACTCAAAAATCTTTAGTTTTATTTCCAAACAACTAAGAATAATTTTGTCAACTTCGCTTTTCGAGCTATTAAGATAAAATTATTTTATGAAAAATCATTGATTAAGACAACATCATTAGAATCATGTATATAACATGAGCTGCACATGTATCAAAAATAGTTTTCAACTATATAAATATTTATATGCTTGCTATGGGATTTTTAGTTGATAAAAAAGTTGGGAAAAATCATTTTCTAAGGACTGGGATTTTCGTTTCAATTTTGAACCACGTCTTTTTGGAATCATAATGATCTTTTATGATAAAAATAACCTTAGAAATAGATAGATACTTTCCAGTAGGTAGAAAACGATATATAATATGCACAATTCCGAGTTAAAATGAGCAAGTTATGGCCATTTTAAGTTGGAATTTTCCTTCATACGAATTTTGACGGACTTAGTAAAATAGAATTTGCAAGTTTAAGTGAAACTTCCAAAAAATACTCATTTTGGGTATTTCTCTTGTTTAGGCAATGAAGAGCCCTAGTTTCCTTATCTAAAGGACTGCTTCAGCTAGGAGTTTTCTACTACCATAGCTGGATGAGTATAATTTCCTACATTCTTGTACTTGTATTTTTGCTTGTAGATCAACAGCACTAGAATTAAGAAAAGATAAAAACATGAAAGCGCATGTGCCTTACATATATGGTTGAAATGGTGTTAAGCATATCGAGGCGAGAATTGTCAAATAAATAATATTTAATTTAGCATAGAAATGATATGTCGCACATTCTATGATCACTATTAAAACATCTAATATTATGCCATGATTACTTTAACAAATGGCTCATGTATATAACATAGTAAGTTACATTGCATTCATTACTATACCTTTGGTGAGACAAAGACATAGCAGTGAAGTCCGTAGAACCCGAAATTCTACTTTATGGCGAATGATCACCCAATTAAAATGGTGAGTAGACACTCGAATTAACTACATTTTAGCGGCTAGTAGTGGCTCGTATAAAAACTACAAAAAACTTCATTTATGATTTATGGTCTTTAGGGCCTGGAACACCTATCCCCAAATGAAGGGGTAAATCCATTCATCATATGATTCCCAAAAAATCATATGTATTGTTTGTTGACATATTTGTTGCATTTCGTATGCTTGTTTAAATAACTTGTTTGAATATTAATTGCTCGAGTACTTTATTTGTGCAGATAATTCTCATTAAGCAAGAAAGCTTACCCCCTTATAAATATTTATTGCAGCACCCCTACCTTTGGTTGACGCCCAAGGGATACTTTTCATAGGTACTACCTTTTGGATTCATAAGTTTTTTGATGAAGTCAAAGACTAGATATAGACTTAAATTTCTAAGTAAATCTCCAATTTAATTGTTTTAGATAGACTATGATGGACCATATCTTTACATAGGAGAATTCCCATTTAATATTTGTAAGACTCTTTTATTCCATATTTAAGACACTTATGTTGTGATTTTCATTTTTAACTACTATCACGAATGTTTTCTTAAATAACTTGTTTCAAAGTTGGTCCTCTATGATCGTGAAGGTATACCTTACACCCGATATTGAAGCTTTTGGGATGATTAAGATTGTCATACTTAAGCTTTAATATTGAGTGTGACAGGCTGTCGTATTTTTGGTACCCTTTGGGGCATGACACATCAACTAAAACATATTGTTAGCAGTGTTTGTGGAGTATTTTTAACTTTATATGAAACATTCATTTAATTTGAAACCCTTTTCTGACATTAATTGTCACTTTTTTTTTTTGAAAAATCATCCACCCAAAATAAATGAAAAATGAAATTCCCTTAAACATTTTACCATTTGAATAACAGATAAAAGAAATACACAGTACTCCCATACTACAATACCCTTTATACTTCAACGTAACTTTTCATATTTCATTTATAGTACCTACATCTGCATTCCCTCTAAACTAGAGATCACTGGTCACTTTGTTCCACCTCTAACCAATCAGTGCCTCCACCATGCCAACTTCTTCTTAGGCAGTTGAGACAAGGAAACCTCGTAGAAATCTTTAATCACATGGTCATTGCTCTCTTATCAGTGTAGACACTACATCAAGGTTCGTTTTTACAATTTTTAATTTCATTTAATTGTACTTACACATCTATTTGCTTTTATTGTGCAAATTTCTTTAACTGCTATTTTGGTGTTTTGAATGTAATATAAACCCTTTGGAATTGTATTTCATTCTGGGTTTTGCATAATAATCAACTACTATTCTAATGTTTTTATTGATTATTTCATTTGCAATTGCAATAGACAAAATTGCACCTTATGTAATACCATACTCTGATTCCGGCTTGTGGTCAAGGGTTGTGAGAATGCTCCATTGTTATTTTCAATTATTGCTTTTACTAATCATGGTATGTTTCACATAAAAATTTTTAGCTATTGTTTGGAAACCTCGAAAAAAATTTCCATGGAAAAAAATAGTAAGCCTTTTTTAAAAGTATCGCTAATCTATTGATTAGCCTTCACTTTTAGAGATAAATCTCTAGAGCCCTCTTTTCTTGTAATGATTTGATTCCATGGGAAACTTTAAAGTTTTAATTGGACAGTAAAGATGCTTGAAGAGAATAATGTTGATGTGATGATGATTTAGATGTGGAGTTTTTATGAATTACAAAAAGGTTGAAGGGTATGTTCAAGTTATACCTTCATCTTAATTTTCTCCTTTATTAAGGCATCTCTATTTGAGGGTTCTTTTTCCTGTTGTATCATGTATTAGCATTACGAATGTATTTATATGTTCTAATTTATTATCATTTCATTTCTCTTGTTATTTGGTAATCAAGGGATTCTAATGAAGATTTACAACAAAAAAAAAAAAAAGAAGATGAAGTTATAGATGAAAATAATTGGCTAAAACTCTATTCTAATTGAAGCATAAATATGCAGAACAATAAATTTTCAAGTTATTCAATATTGGAATTTTATTTTTGTTATTATTTTTTTTTTACCACAATGAAGGAGAGGGATCCAAATTATGAACAATGATGTGTTGAGCCTAGAATTTTTGTTTCTTATCTAGTAAATAGTCATGTGCCCTTTTGAGCTGTGATGGAGGGTGGTTCCATGTATACATTTGTTACTTTTGTATTTCTTGAATGGGAGCTGTTTTTAGTGATCGCTCCAATATAAAGTGCAATCTAATTAGTCGGCTAAGGCTTGGATAGACACTATATCATTATAGTGCAGCAAGAATTTTTTAAGTAACGTAATTCAACATGAATTTAACAAACAATTAATGGACATGATATGCAACAATCACAAGTTTTTATTTTATTTTTTGTTGTCTTGAACTGAGCTTTTATATGAAATTAACAAACCATCTCACATGGAGATGTCAATAGTGAGACTGACATTTTCTAGTTAGTTTAAGCTCATTTATACTTTAACTTGTTGTGCTATAATAAAAATATTAGGTATTGTTTTGGTATATTTGATGTATAGGTTGTTCTTTGCTACCTTTGTGATAAGAGACCAATTAATTAAGAAAATATAGAGTTTTTGTAATATGTAAATAAATCATCGTGAAGGACAAAGTTGTCATATGTGGTTAAATAAGAAGATTTTATGGTCTATCTTAATATGAATAATATGTTGTTATATGGCAGAAACATGATTCAACAATTGAGAATCATCCAAGAAGGGAAGAGGACACACAACATAACACTGCCCTCCTAGGCTACCGGCCTTGGCATTTACGTTGCCAGCTTTGGCATTTGCGTGACTAACCTTGGATCTTACATCGCTAATGTAGGAGCCAACTTTCTTGTTCCAATTTCGTCTTTTGCGTTTAGGCTACTAGCCTTTAATGCACGAATTGTTTATTGTTTTCAATGTATTATACATAGACCATTAACCTTGTTTTCTTTCATAACCTATCCTAAGCTTTTAGAAACCTTAAAACCCCTCTCAAACTTATAGCTTGCTTCAAAGAAGAACAAGAATCAAGAACTAGGCAAGATTTGTCCTTATCAATTCTTTTGGTGATCTAAAAGTGTTATCCTACCTAAAGTATTCTTATTGGTTTTGAAAGGAATCAAATTATTGGAGAAGTGTTTGAGAAACCTTAATTTCTAGGAGATATTGTTGTTCTAGGATCAAGGAAGAAAGGTAGTTGTGATTCTTGTTGGTTTAAGGGTTTAGATGACCTTAAGAGTATGTTTATCTTGTGAAACCTAGTTTTAAGATAGTTTTGCTTTATTTTATTAGATATTTCTATTGAAGTTAGGTTTTCTGTTCTAAAAGTTATTTTAGGTACATCCTTACCTTACTTGTTGTTTGTGATTCTAGCTTAGTATCAATAAAAGAATCTAATTGCTATCCGACTTTAATTGGTTTGCTGCTTGTGCTTGGCTGGCTCTAATAGACTGGGAGTACCACGTTACTAGAATGATTCATTGGTGATCTGTATGTGTCATTATCCCGAGTGAAGTCGTGCACAAAGATAATTTCAACAATTCAGGAGTGGTACGAGTACAATACCTAGGGTATGTGCGGAGTATCCAACATCAATATATATATATATATCAATATTTTTATACGTATTTTTTTTCATGGTGTTATGAGTTACTCCGAGTGTAGGACTAGTTGCAAATGGTTCTAAACTTTATTGGTTATCTAGCTAATTAAAGATAATAACTTGTGAGTGTATATGATATTATGACGCATGTGGATTTGTATGTTGTTTGCTCATGTAAATGTGATTGTGGTTTGGCGTACTAGGCCATTGCGCTCACTTTTTTATTTTTTAGGAATAGGTGATGATTCTATCGTGTTCGATCTATTTGGATATGATGTATATGTAAATTATGAGGATGATGATAGTTGAGCTGAATTTCCAACTGATTTTTAGAAAAGAAGAACTTATGATATATAAAGTTAAAGATCTTTATGAAGTTTTATTTGTAATCATGACTATTGGAGTTTGATCTTTGGTTTTTTTATGATTTTTGATGTTTTAAGATCTTCTTTTCAAATGATGTTTTAAGATGAATTGTAACTTGATGTTTGATTTAAGCCAACTAAGTTCTTTAAAAGTTTTATTATAACATAAATATTTTAGAAGTACCCTTATATGTCAGATATTAAAGTTGTCTTATGTTATAATTGTGGTTTAGTCGAATCATGGCCTTCACATGTCCTTCTCTAATAAGGACACATGACGGGCTACTAATGCTCTCACTTTAGGATGTTAGTCACGTTACAGTTTTGCTATTGTTGTTTTACTATTTGCTACAATATAGGGTAGTCATGAAAGTTGTTTTTTTCATGCCAATGTCAGATTGCCTTGGGCTTTTAGCTTGTTTAGTGGACATTAAATAAATCCCCATCCTGATTTGGACAAGAAATTAGAAATCTGGATAATATACCTTTTTTGTTCTAGCATTGAGCCAAGCCTACTGTTATACATGATAGAAGTAAAAGAAGTGGGATGAGTGTCCTTTAATTTCTAAAATGAAAAAAAAGGAGAGATTTAACAATTGTTCATGGTTAAATAAAGTTTTTGTAGTAATTGAATTTTATAACATATTGATGTCGTATAGATTTTATTATGTGGATACTCTAAAGTAAAATATCCTAATGGTATTGCAGCTATGCTTAGCTATATGTAAGCATGTCCTGTTTTGGTTGTCAAAATTGCAGCTATCAGCTTCAAATGTTCTTGTCTTTCTTGAAATAAAATTGTCGAGCAAACTTTATCTTTTTCTTATCATTTTCTTTCAAGACCTTATATGATATATCCGCACATTCCTTATATGTTTTTATTTCTTCTAATCAACAAGTGAATGAAGAAGTTTAGGGTGCTATAACAAAGCTTAGTCAAGCTTACATTGAGGGGGTTGTTGTTGTTGTTGTTACCGGCAATGCATGACTAACTAATTTATATTTAGTTGTTGTCATTATAGATCTTTTTATGTAATTTTGATGTTTTTGACTTTGTTAATTTTATTTTTATTTATGTGACAAATAAAGCAAGTGCAATTATTATTTTTAATGGCTTATACTATTGATCAATTTCATTTAATATGTTCTATAATCATTATGATGAGAGAGTAATTATGAAATTTTGTTTTTGATAATCATAACTATTTCTTTTTCCTAGTATTCCTTTGAGGGGAAGCTATAATTGAAATGATCGGACTTTATTATATATTTTACCTATTTTGCATGTTTTTTTTTATGATCCCATATGATTTAAGATGATTCCATGATTAGTTTCATCTACTAAAATTTTATTTTAAACTCAATTCATCCTTAACTCACTACAACAATTTTAATATTAAGTGATGTTTGCAATTGATGTATGTTTGTTTTTTCATGAACATGTTATATGAATTTCATAAAAAGTTGATATTGTTTAACGATTTTTTTTCTTGGAATTATGCTAGACTACATACATGGATAAGAGTCAGATGATTTATGATGTCGAAAGTGAAGAGTATAAACAAGGCATGATAAGTTGTCCATGTAGGAAATGTTTAAATGATAGATCACATACTATCATCTATGAATGTTATAAGAGCGCACTTTTAGATAGGATAGATGTATCTTACCAATATTGGATATATCATGATGAAGCACCTGCTATTGAATTGCTCATTATTTCTCGAGTTAGGATTCATCATAGAGAAAGTGGAACGAGTCCTAATTTAGAGGGGTATGATGGGGCAAATGGTGATGATGTTGATGGGCTTGAAGATTTAGGAGAATTTGTTGAAAATCAAACTGAAGGTTCAACCCGTAGAAATGAATTTGTTATTCCACCAGATTTTTTAAATGGGATAAGAGCTTACTCACAACAAGAGCTCTATCTAGGATGTTAGATGTCTAAATTCTCATTTATAGTTAAGCTCTTGCATTTGAAAGTATACAACAATTGAAACAACAAGTCGTTTGATATGCTTCTTCAATAGTTATAGAATGTGATACCTAAGGGAGAGGCGCTTCCTAAGACCTATTATTATGCGAACAAGTACTTGAGGGGGTTAGGCATGGGTTATCATAGCATTCACGTGTGTATATATGATTGTTGTTTATTTTAGTTTAGTAACAAGCATATTACATAATGCCCTATTCGCGATATCTCTAGGTATAAGATGTCTAATGGATCTGCAAAGTCTACTCCTCAAAAGATCTTGTGGTATTTTCTTATAAAACCAAGGTTGTAGCGCCTTTTCATGAATCTTAAAATTGCTTAAAAATGCGTTGGCATGAGGAGGAACACAAGAGAAAAGAAAACTTTATGGATATCTAGTAGACGGGTTGTCTTGGGTAGTTTTGACATTCATTTTCTAGAGTTTGCAAATGATAGTTGTAATGTGAGGTTGGGTCTAGCTAGTGATGGCTTCAATCCCTTTGGTACTATGAGTCGGTCATATAGCACGCGCATATAACTTACCTCCTTGGATGTACATGAAAAACGAATATATGATGATGACGTTGTTAATCCCAAGGCCTAAAGCACTAGGGAAAGAGATTGAAATGTATTTGTAGCTCTTAATTGATGAATTAAAAGAGCTTTGTATTGATGGATTATGGACATATGACACATAGTCAAAGTCTTTATTCAAAATATATGTCGCACTAATGTGGACAATCAATGACTTCCCTACATATTAGAATTTATCTAAGTGGAGCACAAAAGGATACAACACTTGTCCTATATGTAAAGACCAAACACCATTGATAAGGCTTAATAGCAAGATTGGGTACATTGGTCATAGAATGTGGTTGCCACCTAACCATAGGTGGAGACGCAACTTGAAATTTGATGGAATGCATGATAGTCATGAAGCTCTAATAAAATATTCAGGTGAAGGTATTCTTCACCAATTACAATTAATGATAGTTGTGGGACTAGGAAGACATCTGAAAAAAGCTAAAAGAGTCCACCATGTTACCCCATTCAATTGGACAAAAAGGTCTATATTCTTGGAATTGCCAAATTGGTCAAAGTTGAAGATTAGACATAATTTGGATGTCATGCACATTGAGAAGAACATATGTGAGAATGTTGTTAGTATCATGCTTAAGATCGAGGGAAAAACAAAAGATACCTACAAAGCTAAACTTGATCTTGAGGAGCTTTGTATTGGAAAAGACTTGCATTTACAAAAGCAGGCCGATGGTAAGTATTCAATGCCATATTCAAGTTATACATTGAGCTCGAATGAGAGGAGATTATTCTATTAATTTCTAAGAAATGTTAAATTACCTGATGGTTATGCATCACACATAGGTAGTTGTGTGGACCAATCAAACTCTAAGCTTTTGGGATGAAGAGTCATGATTTCCATGTCTTGCTTCAAAGGCTATTGCCTATTGGTATTCATGGATTATTGCCCAAGGAGGTTATTATGGCCATAATTGAGCATGGGACCCTTTTTGAGAGGCTATTTTGATGAATTTTAAATGTTGAAGAAGTGCAAAAGATGCAAAGTGACATTGTTAAAATATTATGCAAGTTAGAGCTAATATTTTCCCTTGCCTTTTTCGATGTAATGGTGCATTTAGCTATTCAGTTACCCTAGGAGTCATTATTGGCTAGACTAGTTACTTATCGTTGGATGTATCCTGTTGAGAGATACAATGCTCATTTGAAACTTCTTTTTCCATTTTTAGGTTGTTGTCCATAACATTGATATGTACATGTAATCACTACTTGTAGATATGGCTCTTTAAAGCAATTTGTTCAAAATTGAGCTTATCCAGAAGGCTCTATTCCAGAAGCTTACGTTGTTCAAGAGTGCTTGACTTGGTGTTCCCTTTACATAGAAGGTGTTGAGACAACATTTAATCGTCTAAATAGGAATTTTGATTCTATAGAAGAAGGTGTCTTGGATATCTTCACAAATAAGGTTGGCTACATCTCTCCACCTACATACGAGGTATTGTTAAATGAGGAGGTGGAAACTGCAAATTGTACATTTTAACAATTACTACGAGATTCAACCTTATCTAGAGAAAGTTTAAAGTTGGTAAAATATTGGCTCAATTAATGATGTATTTAGGTATAAACTAATCAAAGTGACCATCATGTTACAATGAACATAGAGATATTTTACGTGTTGAATATGGAGACAACATAGATGAACGTCATAAAAATAAATTTAATCAATGGTTTATGGATGATATAAGTATATATACATTTGAGCTCTATATGTAATTACCTACTTTTAAAATTAACAAAGTTTAACAAGGTTCTATTGATACTAAATTTTTATTTATATTATTTTAGATGAGCATGCTGCACGAAAGTAGTGACCCATTAGTACATTGTAGGCATTATTAGTTAGACTTGATTCATGTTTTAGGAGATACAACAAATTGATATACAATGGTGTACGATTTAATATAGCAGAATTTGATAAGAGGAAGAGGACTAAGAATAGTGGAGTACTCGTAGAAGGAAGCAGAGGAGACACAAAAATGGAATTTTATGGGATTTTAACAAACATATATGAGTTTACTTATATTAGAAATGAACAAGTGTTCTTATTTAAATGTAAGTGGTGGACACTAATGACAGGCATGGCCATGTGCGAGTAGATGATGGATTTAAAAGTATCGAGATTGCTAGTACATGATATGAAAATAATCCATGTGTTGACATCACAAACTAAGCAAGTAATTTATCTAGAGGACATGAGATTAGGTGCTGATTAGAGAGTGGTGCAACAATTTAAGGACCATCATATCTACAACATAGATACACTCTTGGGTGATGCAAATGTGTTCACTAATGTGGAAGCTCGATTGGTAGATGAGAGTGTAGGAGAACATTTTATGGCAAATGAAGATATAGAAAATGAGCATCATCCAATAGTTGATTGTGATGTTGACATGTCATTGAGAACTAATATAGGTCATGAGACTATTGATGAGGAGGTTGTAGAAAGAATGATTGATTGCAATGACGAGGAGGATAGAAATGAGGATGAAGAGGAGTTAGATGATACATACATGGACTATGATAGCAGTAATGATAACAATGATGACAAATATATGATTACTACTTTATAATGCTCTTGCTTCTTTGTCTTCACAAACCTTTTGTTTTTTTCATGATGCTTTTGTTTTACAACTTTCGTTTTAAATTTATTTAGTGTTCCTTTATATTAATTTTTGCATTTCTTATGTATTTTTTAGAAAATAACTATTTTCATGTATGATTGTAGAATTGCAATGGCCCAGGGATGTAGGAGTGTACAACGATGAGGAGGAATAGCTTATTAGGATACTCGAATACTGATTAATGATGAATCAGATGTTCAAAATAGTGAGGAAAGACAGCACCAATGCAAAAAAACTAGCAACCCACTCATTCTACTCCCTCAGGTAGCATCTACATAAGTTTCAATTTGATATTAAAGTTGTACAAATCATACGGTTACTCATTATTGACTAATTTCTTGTTTCAAATCTGTTGAAGATATAGAATCAATGTTTCAGTTGCTCTCTATTTGTTATCACTTGTTATGAAATTGTTTTATGCAATGACGAAACTTTAGTTTAGTGTATTTGTTGTTTGGTCATTGCTATGCATTTCCTCATGCACATAAGCAACTATAACCAAGCTTCATGGACAAAGGCATCCAAATCTAGTAGCCTTATGCTATGGAAACTGGTGTCTTTATTTGGACTTGGTTAGTCTCTACTACACCTCAACTTGGATCTCTTATCCTTACTAAACTTGTCGATGCTTGGTTATGAACAATTGACACAAAACATGGTCTATTTGCATCAAAGGAGAGGTATGCTGCACTAGCAACCAAATTAAAGCCTTGCCTTACCCTAAGGTAGCTAGAAGTCCTTTTTGAAAATGATCCTGCTGTTCAAATTAAATATCATAAACTATGGCTTGGGTTTCTTATGGACTGTTTTAAGGTAGGACCTTTCTATTTTTTTTAAAAGATTGTGTTTTCACTTTGTTTTGCTTATTATGACTATGCAATTCCTATTGCATGTGCATGTGCATCCCTTGATACAAAATCCAACTAAGTATGTTTTGTATTTTACTTCTCAAAGACTCCAACTTCAAATTTGAAAATGTATTTATACCTTAAGGTTATTTGGTGATGCATATGCACTAAACATACATGCATTAGAGTTAAACATATATGAATGAGCACACGCACACACACACCACACACACACACATATAGATGAATCATGCTATGAAGCCAATTTCTCCCTTTAAGAAGGTTTATGCTTGCGGGAAGTAGAACGAGTTGTTTTAGTGTAGCGAGTGAAGTAAGAGTCTTTATCTAAGTCAATTAATGCATGGGTGTTCTATTAGTCAATATGTGTATGTAATAGGTTATCTAAGATAGTTAATGTGCCTTAATTGGGACAAGAGAAGAGAATTTGTAATTGCAAAGGTCAACAACAACATCATTTGTGAACCCACCAAGCTGCAAGCTCAAACTTGCAAAAACAACAAAGCAAACAATAGACAACAAGTTAGAAAGAACTTACCTTATCCCAAGTCTTAACAATTAAGGTCTAAATGAAGCATATATCTACACGCCTTCCTGTTTGGCCATAATCAGGGCCAAGTTGAGATCAAAGCTTGTCGAATGGACAATCGCTAAGCGTGATGTTGGGTTTGATAGTCTACAAGGGCGTCTGCTTGATTGGGATTAGGGTTGGATGAAAGCTAAAAGGGCACTGTACTGCTCTATTGAGCTCTTCATAAGGTTCCTGACCTACAACACGGTTGGGATTAAGCTGGGGGGAGGGGGTGTGTATGTGAAGGGGGAGGCAACAAGGTGAAGAAAATGCATATCATCGAGGGCTCGATCATGCTATAGGGTCTTCCATCGAAGGCTCGATCTACTTTTTTTAAAACAACATCCTAATGCATCAATCCATCCTATACTACCAAAAACATTCACTTTAGAAATGGAATTTGATTGTTTTGGGGTCTTATTCATTTCGCTTTATGCTATATAGTTTTTCCTTCCAGAAAGTGTCCAGTCTACTACACAAAATACATTAGATGAACCTTATCTTAGAAGTAATACACCAAAGAAATCAAATAATATTGTGGATATATTTGATGGATTGTTAGATGCCTACTCAGATCTCATTGTTTAGATAAATCTTTATGACTATCTTAATTTGGATGGGAAGTTTGGCATAGAGGGTGAACATATAGAAATTAGGCCAACTGGTGATGGAAACTTGTCCATAATGGATGAGAAATTAGAGGAAAGAGAAATTTTGGAGTAATATGAACATTAATGAGGTAGCTCATCTATATGTTTCTTTTTTTCTTTTTTCTTTTTTTTTTCGGCGTCATGACCCATAAATTTATCCTCATCTCTACCTCTCTCTTCCATAACTTAATTTGACATGTGAATGCTATCATAAAGCTTACTATATGATTTTTGCTCAATGTTATTATCTCCATTTCTTGAGCATAATATAGTTATTTAGTAGTTGGTATCATGCAGTAACAAAAGTATGCTTATCTTTCCTTTTTCCAACAAGCAAAGATATGCCAAATCTGTTGGCCTCAAGAGAGATTTTCAACTTGTTGTTTGTGCAGCTGCTCGTACATAATCGAGATTCTCAAGGGATCAAGTATGCTATAATCAATTATTTATGTCTCTAAATTAATTTGCCTTTTCTACTTACTCTTTAAATTTTATCATGAATTTGTACAGAAGTCAGGATCTCTCTAGTTCTACACCTTGCTATGTTAGCTTTGAATTCAATATCCAAGATGTTTCTAATTTATTAAAATTAGTCAAAGGTGTAGTCGGTACAAACCATTATCATGGGTCAAAATTTTGTCTATATAATTCCATTGTAACAAAAAAATTCAGATACCATTAGTAAAACTTATCCAAAATTATAACACCACTAAAACTATGAAAGAAAAGTCAAACTGTGAAAGGTATATAATGATGTTCAATGGAAGTTCTACACTTTGGTAATGTTTTTTACTGACACTAATCACCTTTATTTATGCCAAATTTTAACCATCTCTTTCTTGGTTAAAACGAATTTATTCTTTCATAATAATCACCCATCATGATTAAAATTGATATGATCAATTAATTTATGACTGGTTTTTCACAAATGTACTGAATCTTGTTGACACACGATGGCCTTCTTTCTTTCCTTAATTTGTTGGCAATGACTTCAATCAAATGTAGTATGGAGAAATCGCTTTTATTGGTTGTCAATAGATAGACATGGAAACATAAAAATATGGAATGTTTTTTTTTTTCAACCAGTAAAAAAGTCTACTAGAAGGGGAAAATTTGGCTCACTTCACTCCGATTGACCAAAGGAAAGTAACAACTAAATTGCAAATTGTGTATGAGAGAAAGAGAAAAGCCCTAGCTAACTATCTTTCCCTTATTGGTATCAAGTTTTTGGGAATTGAATCAATAGTTGATGGCACACTCATGCTTAAAGGCCATGCTCCGCTAGCTGATAAAGAGGAGTCGTTAGTCGTTGTACCATGAGCAAAGCAAGCAAGCTACTTTAGGGGAGTGGTGGGGAAAGAAAAGACGAGTTCAGCTTAGAGAGTAGAGTAGTGGGGTCAGAAAAGAAAGAATGAGTAGTACTAGAGAGACATGTTACATAAGAAGAAATCACTAGAAAGAAATGTTGCTGATGGCATGAAACAAGTCGATTGAAGAAATTACAGTGAAGAATTGAATAAAACAAGGCACTTCATCTATGGGCATTGTAGAAAGGATAGAATATGACCCTTAACAAAGAATTAATTCACTTTCATAATTCCTTTCTTCAAGCTGTGAAATCAAAATGCTTAAAAAACAAATTTGATTCATATGAATTTACTAGATTGTATGGTTCAGTTATTGCATCAACTTAGTTGGACATGAATTTGTCTTTGTTGGGCTTTATATTTATTCCTTAGTCCTTTTTTCATTTAATTCTTACACTTGAAATAAGAATTGCGTGTATTTCCCTTTTAGCACATTTTTCCAATCAAAAGTATAGATAAACAGATAAATGTTGTACTAAGTGAGGTAAAACATATAATATTTGCACTTATAAATTACTCCTAACTTTAAGATTTGCTTGTCATCAAATAAAACATACATCATAAAAAAATAATCAAAGACAACAAACACTACATTATTATTTTCCTTTTTATCACATGAAAAAACCAACCATATATTGCATAGTGTTTGTTAATAGCCCATGAGACTTTACTCTTTCAACCAATTTGCTTCAATGAATCATCAATTTGGAATGCCAACAACTTTTATATGCATGATATACTTAACTAGAATGTATTATAAACACTAAATTACTTGAGTTCAAAAGCAAATTTATGTGACATAAAATTGCATCATCATATCACTTGAGAGAGATTTGCAAACTTAAAATCAGATATGACATTAATTTACCGAGAGAGAGACACTCAATATTCTCTTGCACAGATGAATGACTTGTTTGTTGATTCCATTGCACTATCCATTGTATACAAGGTTTTCATCTCTAGTTTGTGTGCATGTATACATATATAAAGCCTATCACTTGCACACTTAATAGATAAAACACACAAAATAAAACTAAAAGAAAAAGCATGTAAAGAGAGAATGGGCTATCTCACATCAAGCGCTTGTTTTATAATCATCAGCTTAACTTTTCTAACTTATCTACAGGTTTTCATGGGAATGTATCCCATTCCCATAATTCCAAACGACATAGGGGACTCTTGTTTCGTAACTTACAAGCATCCATTTACAGTGCAGTTCCTTCAAATTTTTTGAAAATGGGTTCAATATGAAGAGAGGTGTTTATAATTAGTATCTGGCAAAGTTAATTACATATGCTGTATACTTTAGCCAGTCTAATGCAGGTTCATCTTCCCATGTCTCAATCACTTCACCGAAAATTGGATAGCGCTCTAAATCATTTATTTCAATTCGTTGGTTAACCTCTCCAATCTCCTTATCTGTGCCTAAGAAGTTCTCATGACTCATATGAAGCAATTTTGTGTAACAAGAATTAAGGGTTATAACTAAGTCCTCCTTTGATCTCTCTCCACTTTCACTCAAGTTTGCTTCAATTTATTGGTTGTTGAGATCCTCCTCATTTTCCCACACCCTTTCTTCTTTGACCCCAATTTACTATCATTGCTTGTTAACCCTACAAGTTCTCTTTCAAATGGATTGACACAACTTAGGTCTTGGGTTGTGACAACCAAATCATGTCGTTTGTTAAAAATAACAACAAAAAAGAGAACTATAATTTAGTTTTATTTAGAGGAAAAATAAACCAAACTAAAACTGACCAAATTTAAGTTTGTACACCCTACTAGCTAGTGCAAAAAAAAAAAAAAAAAAGGTTTTAAAATCATGAACAACCATGGTTGATTAAGTGTAATATGAGAGCTTTTAATACTAAAGATTAGTTCGATATAAGACGTGCTTTTTATATATGGATTGTCTATAATTTCTAGACTATCATCGGAAAAGAAAGTGAAAAGGAAAAAAATCTACTAGTTTATCTGGACCTACAGATTTGTTCCAAAAATCTTCCGTCATTTTTAGACTCTTGTTAAGATATTTAATTAAAAAACTTATCTTATCAACCCTTTGGGTATATGGTTCTATGTAAAATACATTATTATTATTATTATTATTATTTAATGCACTTAACTAAAACTTATTGATAGGTACCCTCTAGAAAATTGTTAAATGGTTAATGTCACAAATGATACCTAAATTTTGACTAAATATGCAATTAGGTACCTAAACTTTAAAATTGATTAATTTAGTACTTAAATTTTGAAATTAATCAATTTAATTACTGAAAGACTTTAAAATTGATTAATTTAACCTGAAAAAACTTGACTTCAAAGAACTTGACGGAGTAGTATTGTTAATATAAACGAAAAGTCCTTTTAGTTTTTAGTACTAAATTTATCAATTTCAAAATTCAAGTACTTTATTGAATATTTTGTCAAAACTAGATACTATTTATGACATTAACCATTGTTAAATAAGTATATCCTTAATGGCCAAATATATATATATATATATATATCCTTAAATTTCAATGTTAGGTTTTTCCTCCAATCTTATCAGATATAACCAGCCATGCCATTGGCCGGAAAGAAAAAAAAGGCCATGGCAAATTGCTATGCTGGATCACAAAGGTTTATATGGGCCTAGACCCTATCCAAAAATGCGTTTGACTTTGGAGAAGCCCATGCCCAGGGAAATCAACTATCACTATCAGTTCGAGTTGTTGGCCATTAGCAATATGCTTCCGGACTAGTTCACTGCAAAGCGAGCGTCACTTCCAAATAATAGGAAAATAATGGGACAGACCTGATTTGATAAGTATTTAATTTCAATCTTATTTGTAAGTGTGTTATATTTTTGGTTGATTACAGATCTTAATATCATTGATATACATTTATATATATGTAAATAATATAAATGTATATATATCTAAATTATTCAAGAGAGTATTTTTACATTCGACTCTAATACCACTAAAAAATGAAATACACATATTTAGTATTGATTCGAAATTTGTAATTTTATTTTGTCTGACCTTTCATCTCTTGGACGATTTCAATGGTTCAACTTCAAAAATTTCCGCTCGATTTCCAATGCAAGTTTCTTTCTTTTTGTTCTCTTTTTTTTTTTTTTCTCTTCTTCTACCATGATCATTTTTCTCATTTATTCGTGCAGATGATCGATCAACATTAAATGTTCATCACCAACTACATTCTAAAGAAACTTTCAGCATGAGAAAGTTATATTATTCATTTTCAAATTGTATACTGTAGAGCTTGATGCATCCACAGGTATAAAGAATAATGGTTTTAGATGGTTATTATCAATATATATATATATTGTATTAATCTGTATATGATGGTTATTTATATATTTGCAGTTATCAATAATGGTTTCAAACTATTTCTTTTATTCATTTTCATTTTAGTACGCTGGTGGAGGACAAAAAAGAAGAAGTACAATACCTTTTAGAAGACGAGCATGGTCTGCTAACTGCTTAAGAACATATAACTATTGTGGTATGTGTTTTTTATCTAATATGCAAAATGTTTTGGGAATTTTTGCAAATTCATCTTCTAAACTTTTATCCATATGCATAATTAATGATAATTTATTTTTTCTTGATTTTGGAGGGGGAGATGGGTGAATCCCCACGCAGATGAAAGTTCTGCTCATAGGTAAAAGTTCGAGGGATATTTTGTAATTCTCCTATTTTGTTTTAATAAAATATATTATGTGTTTTTAAACATGCTAATTTTTGAAAAATTTAAGGGATCAAAATGCTTATTTTAAAAGTTTAAGGGTAAATCTGTATATAAATAAAAGTTTATCGAGTGAATTTGTAATTTCCCTAGATTTTTATTTTTTTCCTAAATTACAAAATCTATTTTTTATATAAAATATGTTTTTTTTTTAAATTTATATGTTTAGGTATGTATTATGATTTCCTGCCATGAATTTTATGATTTTAACTTTATTTCTATTTTTGCAGGCAAGGATCTAAAGTATTTTTCTACATCATGATTTACGAATGGAGTCGGTAGAAGTAAAAGGTATTTGACTACGAAGCAAGAAGTGGCAAAATGATTATTTAAGTAAAATAATTTTATGCGATCAGATTAAAAATTTGTAACTTTCGTAGGTTTTGGGGGAAAAAAAAAATACTTTTGAAAGTTTAGTCTGTCATGATATTTTTTTGTTCACATATAATTTAATTCAACCATTTCCTACCGTCCACTAACTGGATGTTATGGGTGAAACATGTGTCAACTAATTTTATAGAAAAAAATTATACAATACAAATTAAACAAAATAATTATATAAATATCGATACAAAATCACATTTAAATAGGAATTTCATAAATTTACATATGAAGCGCTCTTTGAAAATACGATTCAGTCAAAAGTCATATAGTACTGAATCGTATTTTCAAAGAACGTTTCATAATTTTTTAAGATGAATCGCATCTTGAAAAGATGATTCACTTTATATGTAAATTATATCTTTAACAAGCGATTCATATTTCTTCATGAATCGTATCTTTAACATGATATTCAAATGCAAATTCGTGATATGTCTGTTTAACATGCGATTTTGCATCGATATTTTGATAATTAATTTTATATAATTAGTATTTGAGTAATTTTTATTTGAAGGATAATTCCCTCTATATTGACTACTAAAAACTCATGAGATTTGATATTTGGTCACTTTAATCATACTATTCCTTTCCTATCTCTAGATACACTGGTAAAGAGAATTAAGAGAGAAAATATGCAAGATTTTATAATTTAAGTATTGGGTTTTGGTCCAACTCATATGGGCTCATAATAAATAATAAAAAAAACCTTAAATATATTATATTATATATATATAGAAGAAAGAAAATGAAAAAGGTGAGTGTATCTCTCATTAGTGTGAGAAGGACGGAATTGAGGTTACGGAGTAAAAAGGGATTTAAGGTCTTGGACAAGGCAGAACTCATGGCTAAGAAATGGATTTTGAGAAGAAGACGAATTGGACTTCTTCTTTTTTCTAAGGGAACTGCACACCATGATCACGGGAATCGAGCATCAAGGAGGAAAGCACTTTTTGATTCGGTACTCAGAGAAGAACGACGGAAATCGAAAGGAAATTGTTTTTCCATTTAGTGCTTTCATCATGAAGAATTAGTATCCATGAGTATAATTAGTAAAAAAAAAAAAAATATTATAATTTTATTATTAATTGATAATGAAAGATTTTACACTACAGTCCTGTAATTTTTTTTTAATTAGAATTTTTCATGTTAACCTAATGTTTTTTATTACTTAATATTCAATTTATTATATTGATGATCGCCACTAACAAAAGAAAAAATATTTTATTATTTCAGGACATTAATTTTTCCTAGCATTAAGTTTGCAATGTGTAGCAAGATTGTGATTGCTATACAAATAAATGAACTTTATGTTCAAATTTATTTATTCCTTTTTCTTTTAAATTTGATTTGTCCCCCAACACGCACGCATCCCCATATTATGTGATATTTTACACCTTTTACAAAATATTTTCATAATTAAATTTATACAAATCCTCCATAGCAACAAACTACGAATTCGTAATTGTAAAAGCAAACTATTCCATTTTCTAGTAAAATTATGCATTGTTTGTTACTAGGCATCCTGTAAGGATATTTACATGTTATGTGTTTATACTATTTATCTATTATTTAAATTAGTGCATTTTTAATATTATCAAAGTTTGAATTTTTAAAATTTGAAAAAACTGTCAAACTACTTAACAGTACTACTTCTAGATATTGCACGATTATTCTAATTATCTCTTCCATTTTCTAACTATCTTTTAATATTTACTCCTAAATTTGCAACTTAAAATTTATAAGAAATGGTAATAAATATTATTTTTAATAGTTCAATTATTTTATATATTTTGTACATGTGTTATATTTTTAACAATTTTTATTAAACATTTTACATACAATTATATTTATAACTGTTGCGGGTCATGAGTGTCCCTTAGTGTCTAATTTAATGTCTTTTATAGTATTTGCTGTATTATTAAATGTGGGTCATTCTTAGTCAATGCATTTTGTTAGCAGTGAGAAAATTACAATTTTCAATTTGTTTCTTTATATATGCATTTATTACTACAAAAATTGAAAATGTATTAACGCTTAGTTATATGTGTTTTAATAACACGAATGGAATTTGCATTATACAATTTAGAGTAAATACAATTTACATATCTGGCATTCAAAATTATATTTTAACTGTAAACGAAAAAGAATTGTCCAATTGAGAGAAAAATTCAAACCAGCAATACTTACCCTCTGTTGATGTTCCATGAGTATGAATATGCTTCTTAATATTAGATTTCTTTTTAATCTATCAATAATTGTTTAATGAAACCTCAACTTTACTATTGTTTTTTTTTTTTATCAAATAATGCTGCGTGTATTTGTATTCACATTGAATTGATTCTTTTACACAATTTTGTTCAGTAAATAAAAATTCTAATGTTTTGGTTTTGTGTTGTAGAGAGAAAAAAAAAAAACTATAAATTTACATGAATATTCAACAATTATGTTAAAAAGTGGAAAAACTACTACAATACTAAGTCTAGTTTGTCCTTTATTCTTATCTCATTATATGATTTATTTTCTTTTTCAGTTTTTTTTTTATATATTGTTCTTAATATCTTAATTGTTTGTTTTGTCAAGCTCTTTTCAGTAGGATAATAGCACATGTTTATGACACATACTTTTTTCCTTCTTCACTTGGTCCACACTTATTTTCAGATATATATATATATATATATATATATATACTTTTCGTAAACTACATGTTCCCTTTCTTATCAAACATTGAAAAAATTTTAATAATGTTTAATTTGAGTTTATTCTTTTCAATATCATTTTTTAAATTTAAAATTCCAATATTATTAATTTTTTTGGGGTGATGCCCGTTGAAGTGGATCCTAATGGAAAGAATAATTTAAACTTAATTTACATGTTATTAATAACCATTGTTTGACAATGGAAGAAGTGCCAAAATGTTTTCTCCAATCCACGTTTCAATGAGGAAATAAAATTATAAATCCATAGTAGTAAAAGGAGGAATATTTTTTTTGCTTAATTCTTTTAAGGAATACTAAAAAAAAAATAGGCTTTAGCCACGTTTAGTAAATGTCACAATATAGAATAAATATTGCTAAATATATCTAAAGCTTAATTTTGTTATAATAATTAGGAAAACTAAGATACTTTAATTGCTAGAAATAAAGTGCAGTGTTTTAATATGAATATCTATAAACTAGCTTTCATTGTATTTCTTTCATTTATTTAATAATAATTTAAACCCTTATAGTTGATAGATATTGAAGAAGTTTAATTTTTGATGTTTCTGAATTACACCATTAATTTTGTAGGTAGGTTACAAGTTTCACAATAAGCTTCACATTTATTTTTACTCTTTTTTCCCCCCAAAAGCAATTGCAATTATTAAATTATGTTTGCCATGCAATTAATATTTAACATATATGATATTAAATTTGCACACGTATCGTCTGCTAATATTATTTAAGTCAAGATCCTATCATTCATCGCATATTTTTATTAAATAGTATATAGTATTTGTAGTAATTTGATTAAACTCTCATACTATTTTGATCCCATTTCCTGATGTCATCTATCAGTATGTATTTATATTTCAATCTGTGCTTTGTTGAATGAATTTCATTTCTCTAGAAAAAAAAAAAGACTCTCATACTATTATCAATTTATTTCAATTAAAGAAACAAATTTATTGCTGTAATTATTCATTCCATCTCCTCACTTTTTTCAATGCAATTTCTTTAATTCCCCTTCATATATTATAATAAATTTTAAATTAGTAACTTATGATGTTATTATGTTTGCTATTATAGGTTTCAATTTTGTCACAACACTCTTATAATACTCTCTTCTATTTTGTTAAAACACTTTGGTACGAACAACCAAGTATAAGGATCAAGAAGCCAACCTAAACTAATGATTATTTTGCACATAGAAGTTGAATAAAAATTATATAGTAGTTAAATAAGTTTTAAAGATTAGTTAGATCAATAACTTTGGCTAATTTACAATAGATAGTAGTAGGATCTATAAATATTGTAAGCAAATAAAGAAAAGGGGAGATAGAATTACATCCCTTAAGTAAGAGTGGAGAGGAGTGTGGCTAGCTTGAAATCAACTTTATCAGTTGCAAAACACATTAAACACACAAGAACTAACATTTAAACACGAGAGATTGATAGAAAGTAAAGTTAGGGTTTCAGTAGAAAGAGAGAGAGCTTATCCGAGTGCTTTGAGAGTTGAAGTATCCAGAGAGACCTTGGAGTTTAAGGCTTGTAGTGTGGGACTTAATAACTAGCCGGGTTGGACCTTATTTTACATAAGCCACTTCTATCATACCTTTTCTATTACGACAATTTTTTATTTTTTTAAATGGGTAAATTACATCAGTAGGTTACAACGTTTGGGGGTAAGTTTATTTTGGGTCATAACATTTGAAAAGTTCATTTTTGTCACAACGTTTGGAGGGCAAGTCCATTTTTTGTCACAACATTTGGAAAACTAATTCAATTTAGGTCATGATGGACACATATCACTTTCTTCTATTGACACGTGTTACCTCCTATTGATATGTGTCACCTTCTCTTATTGACATATGTCCACGTGACTTATATTGAATCACTTTTCCAAACATTGTGACAAAAAATAAAACTTATTCCCCAAATGTTATGATAAAAAATGAACTTTCAAACGTTGTGACCTCAAATGAACTTAACCAAATGTTGTGACCACTGGTAATTTACCTTTTTTAAATCATAGAGTAGAGTATATATAATACCCCTATATGTTTCTTGAAAATGAACACTTTTATATTATATTATCATTTCAAGGTTTTTGTTAAGATGGAAGCATAGCAAGGATGCAATGTTTATATAACTCTATTTTTTCTTACTTTTTTATGTCTTTTTGATATGTTTATATATTTATACTTAAATCAATTGTACTTATATGCTAAATTATCATACTTTTTTTTTTGTATCTTTTCCATTTGAATGATCTTTGTGAAATTATTTTATCTTTCAAATGAAAAGAAATATATAAGAAGAAAGAGGTTGATTCAATTTGTAGGTTTGTAATATCTCATGACATGGGTTAGTAATGATGTTGCCTAAAGGTATATCATAAGGTAGTTGAAAGTTATTAGTATCTTTTTAAATATTTTCTAAAAATGTTGTATTCACGTATTATATTTTCATTTGTAGGTTGTAATATCTCATTGCGATGGTTTGTTGTTAAGATAAAGGTATGGCAAGATGCAATTGTTATTTAATTGATTTTTTTTTAAATTATGATTTTATTTTTTGATGTATTTATATATTTCCATTTATGTTATTTTAAAATCATTTAGAAATTTAGTATGTGAGACTGATTTTTCAATTAAGTAATTTTATAAAATGTTATTGCTTTTCTAGTTAAAAAAAATTATAAGAATGATGATGTTGATCTAAAAGGTTTGAAGTGAAGACTAGATGCAAAGAATTTGATAAAGAATTACCTCTCTCTCTCTCTCTCTCTTCATGTAACCTTTTTAAAGCGGTGCATTTTTTTCCTTTTTCGTTTTTCTTTTTAAAGGATCTTTTTGTAATTTTTTTCTCATTCTTATCATATATCAAATAAACATATTTACAAATAAAAGTGATGGTTATGAAAGAATGATAATGTTAACATAATGAGTTACAATCTTCTATAAATTTTGATATGAAACAACACATTCTTGAATATAAAACTTGATTTGCCAAAAAAAAAAAAAAATCCTATGTAATTATGTAACTTAAAGGTCAAAGGTTATAACTCCAAAACATTCTAAAAATATATGAAAAGATAAAAATAATCAAGCTTTTCTTTTCTAAAATATAATTAATGATAACAATTGCTATTAATTGGAAATGATGTGATTACTAATGGAAAATGTAGTTTATAAATAAATTATTTAAATTTGAATTATTTATGAAAATTAATATTAAAGAGAACTGAAGTATATTATTAGGTATTAATGACATATTCTTTAGTGTAAACAAAAAACTTAAAAATAGTATTATAATGTAAATGCATGGAAACTTCCACTTCCACAATTATACCACTTTTCTTTATTGCATCCTTTGAAATTTACAATTATATGGATACCATATCTATGCCTTTTACTTCTCATTTTCCATTAGGCACTCTCCCTTTTATAATTTTTTTTTCAACTCCTACTTTTAGTTCATTAATGATACGTATAATGGTTTTTAAAGTTTGACCTTCTTTCTATAATATTTTAAATATTTAATCATTTAAAGCTTTCAAGTTTGCCAAATAGCCGATTATAAGCCAAAAGATATTCCTTCCATTTTTTTCCTAAAGCAACATTTCTCCAAATACTATACATTATTGTCTACCACTAGCAACCTCATTTTGCTCTCTAATTACTAATTTAACAAGGTGTTTTCATTAAAATTCACAATTTCACACCATTTAACAATCTATGTTACTTCACATACCATACATCTATATGCTACATCCCTATTACATTGCAACTTCATAATTGGCCATCAAAATATCATTTTTCCCATAGTTAACAAAATTTTCAGATTTTAAGTCCATATCCCCTTTAAGCCAAACATGACACGCATAGATACATATATCCAACCAATTTTCATCAAATTCAACTCCAAACCCCCAATTGACATTATGTTTCATCAAAACTTATAATTCCTTCAATAATTTGCACATGTAAATAATTTATCACTAATTTGATAAATCATTTAAGAATTTCTAGCAAATTTTATTAAATTTCGGTCATATACACCACATCCCATTAACCATTTATTATCACAATATGCAAATCTTCACATACAATTACCTTTCACAATCACCTAATTATACAACAATTTATCATAACACCATCACTTACTATACAACTAACCACTCTTTAATTCATCATATTCATATTCATGGGAGGGGGTGGGTGGAGTTAGGTGAGGTTGGGGTGGAAGTGAGCATTTGAGTTAATAATCATAAATAATTAATTTTAATGCAAGGGATCAAATGTAGCAATAGAAATAACAAACTAGACAATAATATGGAATATAAAAAAGATAGAGATAGAGAAGATTAGTCTAATGTAGTCAAACTAGGACCAGCTCGGCCGATTTGATCCGTTTACTTGGAACCGGTATTAAAAACGGATCAATCCGTACTTGGGACTTGTTTTTGGGTTGAACTAGCCAGACTTGGTTAGCCTAGCCGGTTTGACCATAACTTAGTTAAGTCGAGCAGGTCAAACAGGTCTGATTGCACCACTTCAAAAAAAAGAAAAAACAAATAAGACCTCCAGTGACTGAGCTCGTTTTAGGTTTGGCAAGGAAGCTATTTGGGGTGAGGGAAGGTGGGGGGATTGACGGAGATGGACAATCATCGTTAGTTTATTGGCTTGGGTCTAATTCCATGTATGGAAATATTGCTAACCTTTACCATCTCGACCAACAACCTAAGAGCCATTTGACTTAGCCATCATAGCTATCTCCAATCATTATCGCCACTTGAAGGCTTACATCAAAGGATAGATGAAGACCATCGTTGCTACATGCCAAACCAAAGTTGATGATGGACTTAAGGAAGAAGACAAGACCCATAAACCAGATATGAGTCTGCATGCCTTTGAATGGACTAGAAGATTGAAAATTTCACTACAAGAAAATGGTTTTAGAGACAAAAATTCTATCTCTAAACATAAATTTCCATCGCAAAAACCATTATCGCATATTTTATTTGTAAAATGATAACTAAATCTAATTTTCATCACAAATTTTCTGTCACTAAAGGCTTGTTTTTTTGTAGTGTTTGACAACAAAGATTGGAACTTTAATGATAAACAGGAAAAACAAGAAAAAGCAAAGAAAGGAGGGTGTATGTGTGGTTATTAAAATGGGGCTTTCTATTTTTGGTGTTTATGTTTTTAATTTTGATTGCTTATTTTTTATAGTTTTCTTTGACCACTTTTATTTCATCCACATTGCAAAAGATAGAAGTATTAATTTTGATACATTTAAAAATCTTCACTTTAATAGAAAGATTGATTCATATTTTTATTATTTGTAACAGAACATGGAGAAAATTCATTTTTATTTTTAAAGTCTTCTAACGATGTAAATGGCGTACACAAGACTTTTTTGGTTCCTTTATATACTTTTTGGAAAATATAGATGTATATAAAAATACATATATCATGATTTTTTTATTCCAAATACCATCAAATACGTATGTGATATTTATATTAATTCTTAAGTCTATGTAGGATATAACTTAAATTTTTTTTTACATTGACCCTGGTTCAACCCCTTGATCCCTGACCCCCCAATATATCTATTCAATACCCGGTCCCTTCTGATAATATTGGATTAGCTAAGATTTAACGTGGAGTTAACCTACTTCTTATTCTCCACGATCCACAAATGCCTCCAACGAGAACTTCGCGACCACTTTTATTAAACACCACAAAACTGCTCAAGATAAGTAATACATAATTTACTCCACTTTAGGAAATAGAATATTTCCTTCACTTACTAGATGCTCTTTTAAAGATTTACAAATAGAGGAATAGAGCAATTTTCTCTCTCTTACTTAAGATTTATAAATTAATGAATAAGATAACAGAAAAATTAAGTAAGAAGACTTGTTTGTTTGATTGTTTGCAAATGATAGCTCTAAAGAATGTCAAAAAGTTTTATGAAATTCCAACTTAATGAGTATTTATAGCTTTTAAAAAAAAGTGCCCATTAGAGATTTCGTCTATTAGATAGCTGTAATAAATGCATGCAACGGTCGACTTTAGTATAGCACCGGCTCATTGGTCTTAGGACCCATCGGCTCACCAGTATATGGTCTTCAAATGTCGTGCCTTGAACTTTCTTTATCGTGCCTCAAAATTAGGGCTCGACAATTTTAACTTTTGGAGGTCATAGGACCGACTCGCCGGTATGTAGTTTTCTTGTGTCGCACCCTATTAGGTTCTCTTTGCGCCTTATGTCGCATCCTAAAATTTTAGGCTCGATACTTAAAAACACTTGATCGGCTCTTTCGTCCCATATGCATTGGCTTGTCGGTGTGATCCTGCAGCATACAATACACAAACACGTACAAGGCATATTTTCTATATTTGATGTTACTTTATAATATTCATAAAAAATTATAACTTTTGCACTCGTTAAAATCATATTTTATATTATTTATTTTAACATTACTTATCATGGGAAAAAAGATAGGTGGATCCTTGGTCCACCTATCTTACGTGGACTCTCCAGTGAAGGTATGCTATTTGGAAAACAACACTACAATGGTCCCACATGTGGTACCGCATGTAATACTATTTTTTCACTTGGCAGACCCTTAATGGAGGGTTTACTTAAGATAAGTAGATCAAGGGCCTACCCACCTTTTGCTCCTTATCATGGCTCATATTTTCAAATAATGGGTTATATGCTTAAATCAATTTCTCCTTCTTATAAATTATTATCAAATCATTAACTTCTCATTTGATATGATTCAAAGCAACTCACAATTGAACTATACATAAAGCATTTTCTCTAACTTATTACCAAAATCAATTTTAATTCGGTCCAAACAATCTCACTCAAACCAATTTTTTTGCATAATTTCATCGAGGGAAATGCCCAATTTAATACCTAAACTTTGATGAACAAGTTAATTAAGTACTTGAATTTTATATCAATTGAACTTTTTGTACTCCTAAATAATACCTTATTCAATCGTTGCCTTATAATGTCCATTATTTAAGAGAATATAAAAGAGTCGGCTAGTATTTATGGGTATGAAAAGTTAATCATGTATGAAATTAGACTTTTTAAAATTCAGGTATCTAATTGACTTTTTTATCAAGGTTCAGGTACCAAATTAGGCATTACTCCTTTCATTAATTTAACACAATTTGCACGAGTTTTATCTTCCATATGTCATTCCTATTAATCAATTACTTTATAATTCATCCCATAATTGTCAAATTCCTCATTAGTTATTAATTTTTGAGATTTTAGACATCCATTCCTTCCCTCATTCACTACACGCCACAATAACATACACATATCTAATTTAGATTTCATCAATTTTCAACTTTTAACCATTAACCAACAATACAATCCATTCCATGAGTTATTATATTTTAAGAATTCATGTATACAACAACTAAATCATCAAATTCATTAAGGGAAATAAAGTTTCTAGTAGCTTACGCAATAAAATTTCAAGCTTACCCACCATTTACAAAAAGACACAAACAAACCTACATCAATATTCATCAATTTCTAACATCACTAACTAGTTTAGTAGCTTACCTTAACTTTGCACCCTTGTAACTTCTTCTAGTGACAATCCCAAATGAACATCTCCAAAATCTACTAAATCTTGAAGTTTAGCTACTGAAAATATATACTCGTATATCCAAGTCATTTTCTACACTTAAATAATCGTAAAACTCTCAAAAACACCCTTTAAATATAAGGTCTTATCTTAGCACATGATTGGATGTGCTTGAGAGTCTTCCTTCTCTTCTAATACTTCTTCATTCTTCACATGTAAAACAGATATCAAAAGCTAATCAATGCTAACCTCTCATTATCTAGTTTAATTAGTACAAAAGATAAGGTTATGGTTAATGCTTCACTTACCTCTTAAAGGGCTGTAGGTTCCTTGTTTAGCAAAGAGGAAAAAGAGGGAGGAAGGAAACTAAAAAGGAAAGAAAGAAAAGGGGAAGGTAGCTGTCACACCCCGAGGGGTACCCTAAACGTGGCAGTCCGCCGTACACAATACTAAAGCCTAGAAATGACTACCTTAGCCACGCAAAGGCTTCCATATCATGTACAAGGCGTACATCACAACCAAGGGAATGTATCGGAGTAGCGCAATTTATATTGATAATAAATAAGTAACAAGGGAAAGAGAATACTTATCATAAAACATAAACATATTGCATTGCAATTCTTAAGGGCATATCCATCTATTATCTTCAAATAAATATACATCACTAATCATATAAGTCATTATATATACAGAACCTTACAAAATTACTTATCTTATGATTCTATTTCCTTTGTAGAAGCTTAACCATCCTTCCATGACTTCCTCAATGTCATGATCCTCAATTTAAGCCACGGGTATACTTGTTTCATCAAAATCTATAGGGGTATAAGCTACAACTAGCTTAGTGAGATATTCCTTTTCATTCGCACCATATATTCAAACAAGTTTATTTAGATTTTCACTCATATGCTATGCAAGCAATGCGACAATCACATGATTACGCAAAATATATAGTTATCCGGAAACCATATATAGAACGGATTTACCCCTCCGTATCAAAGGTTAGGGAATCAGGGTTGAAGGTCCTCGACCTTCTACTGCTAGTCCCCAGTCCTCACCCACAGTGTTCGGTTGGCTCGGCTCCGAACCTAGAGTGGCTTTTCCCGATCGATTTGGACTCTCTAGGAAGGAACATGGCCCGTGGCACCACACAATCACAGCCAATCTAACTCTACGTGTAGGAGTAGCAGCCTTCCGAAATAGATGTGACTCGACGGATGCTATGCGTGAGTGTTTTAATTTTCTTAAGCCAAATCTTATTAAGGTTTATTAGGGGTGATCAATCAACTTAGCAAATAATAAACAATCACACAAGTAAGTAAACAAAATTATTAAACAAGTAGTTCGAAGTTGCGATATTCTTAATTCTCATTTCATACATAAACATAGAATCATACATACATAATCCCGATTTCCCCAGATATATATCCATTTTTATCTTTTCTTAGTATACTAATGCCGCTACTTTACAAGCACAAGCAAGGTAACGAAATTAGGAGGAATAACTCACTTGTCCATTTGCGATCTTTTTAGTCGTAGTAATCATCGGGTAGGGTAATCTCGTATCTTTCGTCACCTAGACAAATGAAATACCCGGGATAAGTCCTTCATGAAATTTCTATTCTTGGATTTTCTAAACTTTTCTTAAATCGCGGTAAAATCATATAAGAGGAAATTCCAACTTAAAATGGCCATAACTTGCTTATTTTAACTCGGAATTTCGCATATAATATACCGTTTCCTATTTATTCGAAAATATCTATCCATTTCTAAGGTTATCTTTTTCATAAAAGGTCATTTGGGTTTCGAAAACGTCAGGTACAGATTTAAAACGAATTTTCTAAACTTTTGTAAAAATCCATTTTCTAACTCAACTCCTTTTTAAAGAAAATCCTTTTGTAACAATATAAGTATATAAATATATATTCGATAAACACTTTTGAATATATAGGTAAGCTCACTTTGTATGCAAAAATCCTAATGGTAGTGTCTCAACAATTTATTTCATAAAATAATTCATTTAACTTTAACTTCGAAAATTTCTTTTTAAGTATTTAAAGAAACTTTGTTATAAATGAGTACATTTTTATTTTATTTTCTTCATTCTTTTTCCATGGACAATTAAATCTTCTTTTAACCTTAGTTTTTCATAAATTTCACTCCTAGTGATAAAAGATCAATTTTATCGAAAGTATATTAAGTTGATGAAAAACCCTTTTCATAATTTTGTATTTAGGATAATTTTAGGAAATGAGTCTTGTCTTCTTATGTTCATTTCTAAAATATAAGCTTTTGCTTTTTAAAACTTGTTCTTTCATTTCTTTTGAAAAGGATTATTTTTATTGATAAAATCATTGTTTTAATCTATTTTATTCTTTGAAATTAGTTTCTCTTTTAGGAATTTGAAAATAATTGTTTTTCCTAAATGGGTTTTAACTTTATGGATTAAATTCATCTTATCTTTGAAAACTAGTTTGTTTCCTTCGTTTTGTTATGAAGTTAAAAGAGTTTAAATCTTAAGCTTTTGTAAACTATTTTACTAAAACTTTAGGTTACGCATTATTCAAAGAAAATATTTATTCCTTATGTTTCCTTAGTAAACTATCTTTGTTATTTAAGAAAACTTTGAGAAAACTTGTGTTACTTTAGTCTTATGTTGTTGATAATAACTTCTTTATTTTGTGACAAATCACATAATAGAAAATCTAGTTTTGAGTTCCTTTAATAAAATGAAATTCTACTTTTAGATTAGTTGAGCATTAACATTATGTAGATGCAAGTATCATGAGCATATAAAATAATAAGAACATAAGAAAATACTAGTAATAAATAATAAGCAAGAAAATAAAATATCAAGTATTGGGAACCTTAGCTTTATCAAGGTATCCCGGTCAAGTATTGGAGCCTTAGCTTCATCAAGGCATCCAGGACTAAGAATGGACTAGTCCGTAAGAAAATAAATAAAAGATTGTTTTGACTTGATATGGACAAGTCTAAGACTAGAAAGACTAGTCTTAATAATAACATGAAATAAATAAATTTCATAACTTAAAAGTAAATAAATAACAAATGAGCTTATATGCTCTAAATATATAATATACATATATATATATATATATATTTATAATCAAGTTATAGCAAAAGATCAAAATATAAACAAGTAATAAATGACAAAGTATTATATGCATGAAATAGTTCCATGAAAAGAACCAAACATGATCTTAATGTGGTTTTCTTTAGTTTTTCAACCTAAGAAACAACATCAAAACCATATAAGGTTTCTTGACATAAAAAGAATAGAATAGAGTTCTTCATTACCTAAATGGGAAGAAGAAAAGAAGGATTGCTTGAAGGCTTTTGGTAGTGGTAAGTAGTGAGGCTTTGAAAAGAAACTTTCTTTAGTAATGGAAGAAGAGTGTTTTCTCTTTACAAGAAGTGAGTTCTTGTAAGATTATAGAGAGGAGTTTTTGGAGAGGATTTTAGCATAATTTCTTTGCTTTGGAATGGTGTGAAGAAATGAGAAGGGGAGAGGTGGTATTTATAGAGTTTTGTAAGGAATTAAAAGGTAATTAAATAAAAGAAAAATAAATTAAAATGGAGGAAGGGGGGGGGGGGAAGGGATGATTGCGCCGGTTTTGGTCCTTTAAAGGGGAAAAAATTGTTTTATTTTTATTTCGTTGTGTAATAAAGAAGTAATATGTAAAGTTTGATGTGATTACAGTTGTATTGGAAATGAAAAAAGTAAGAAAATAGGTATGTAGATGTAAGAAATAGGTGTAAGAAAAGTAGAGATAGTGAAATAGTAATGAATAGTAGAAAAGTACTATGAATAGTAGACTAGACAATTAAAGTACCGGTAGTAATAAAAATATGTGTAATAATGCGATATCTGTGATTTTTAGCTACCGAAAAATTCTAAAACTGATATTTTTGGAATCCTTATATTTTTACAAGTCTATTGGTATGAACAGAATATTTTTAATATTTCGAGCTCCGGGACACGCTTTTCGAGCACTGATCCCGTTTGAGTCCGAAGGACACTCGAAATTCGTGAATCTGATATTTTTATGTTACCCTATGTTATTACAAACTATTCTAGGCCATTAACTTAATTTTGTTTTCTAGGGTTTGAAAACGCGGGATTGGCGGATCTTAAACACTAGGGTTTGTTATAGGCTTGTTGACTTTTAGGGTTCCGTTTTGATTTCTGATTTTCACTGAGTTATTCGTAAGACCATATAATTTTCGAGTTTTGATTGTTTTATATTTTTAGCTCGACATCTATGTTTTATCTATTTTTACTTGTGATTATTTAATAGTTTTTAGCTCTCGGGATAGTTTAACTGAGTCTAGGGTTATGAGTTGACTCAGTTTGACTTTTGGTGAAAATTGAAAATTGTGATTCTAAAATTTTACTGAAGGATTTAAGATTTTATCATTTCGTTATTAAGCGGTATTTGGATCTACCGTTTTGATTCACGTTTTAGGAATTGGGTAGACGATTTAATTGGCGTACGGACGTTGATTATATCGGTAGTTGGACTTTATATTTTGTTTCAAGAGTTCTCGTTTTCTCAGGATGGAGAAAACTCGTTTTTGATCTTATTTGGGATTAAGTTTTAACTTGATTTGATTTTTTAGGATTTCGTTTCCGATGTTTTGACTTGGTCTAGAATTGGGTTTTTATCTTGAGTTGATTTTCGGAGTTTGTATTTTGATATTAGGCTTCTAAGATTATTTTTAAGAATTATGAAATTTTTGGGGGTTTACAATAGCTGCTACTAGGGTTTTAGTAGGGTATAAAGGTGTCTTTTGTCACATTGTGCTACATGGTGCAATTCTAGGTATTCACCCTTTACATGTGTGGAAAACTTAACTAATTTTAATCTATCTTGGGTATTTAATTAATCTTATGAGGTAATAATGATTTAAATAGTTCAAATCAGTCTAATTTATTTATTTTAACTACATGTTTAATTATAATTTGGATAAGTTCCTGGTTAGAGGCAAAATCGTAATTTTCTAAAAATAGGATCCTGAATTACATTGTTTTAAATTTTTATTATAAAATTTTCATCTAAAAAAATTATTATATTTTATTTTACTTTATTTTGGTATTTTTGTTCTTTCTTTTGAATTAAAAACTACAAGTCTCGATTTGGGAGATAATTGGAAATTATGAAAAATCGGTCATTTAAGTTCCTGCATGATTTCGAAAGGCTTCAATTGATTTTAGATGTTAATTTCTTATTATTGAAGTTTGGATTATTTTAGCTTCATTATTGCTCTAGAATGGGAAAAAATATATTAATTTGGAAATAAGAGTTATATAGCACAGGCAATGAAATTGAGGAACTATTGGTTCTCTCTCTCTCTCTTTGTTTCACGATTTCTATTGATTTTATGTACATCGAGAGTGTATCTCTTTAAGCGTAGGGAAGAAAGTAGAATATTATCATTTGATTTATTTTGTTTGGTACCTAGTTTTATAAAAGCAATTGATAATATCAAGCTTGCAATTACTTAACCTTTGTTAGAATTTTGTATGCATAAAAGGAATTTCTTTAAGCATTGCACAAATTTTATATTATATATTTTCTTGTTTTTTGTATGATTATATGAACTTATTAATTTATTTTGAATAAATCTTACATAACCATTATGGCCTTTTAACACCTTGTTGGATTTGAAAAGTGAATTTGTTATAAAATTTGTTAGAAATAAAATATAAGGAATACTTAAGAGGGTGATGAATTAAGTATTATAAATTTTTCTATTTTACCAAACCAGATTAATTAACTAAGATAAGATAAGAGTTAATTAAATAACAAATACAGCAGAATAAACTATTTACTAATTAATAAATAAGCAAAGATAAGGAAGCACAAAGAGAGAGAAAGAGAAGCAACACAAGGATTTAACGTGGAGTTCGGCCCACTGTCTACTCTCCAGGGTGCAAATGCCTCAAAGAGGACTTTTATCACTATATTAATTATTTCAAAATCAATACACCTTTTAGACGAGGAATTACAACAATGCTATTACAATAGGACTTTTACAATTACCTTTCATAAAAGACTTCCACTTGATAAATCAAGTGTTATGCTGGTAATACACGACTAGACTTCGAATGCCTTCCATTGAGGACTTCTGCCTAATCGCAATTAGGACAATGCTGGTAACTCCAGACCAGACTTCAAATGCCTCCTACTGAGAACTTCTCTTTGCCTTCAACGAAGGGCTTTTCTTTGCCTCTATGAGGACTTTTCTCAATGCCTCACACGATGACTTCTTTTGCAAATGCCTCATTTGAGGACTTTTTACAAACAACTCCTATATGAGCAGATTTACAAATTGAAAAGCTCTTAAGGAAATATACAAATTTCCTTTACAAAGAAATGCTCCTACATGAGCAGATTTACAATAAAATACTTTGGGAATTTTACAAATTTCTTTTACAAACTGAGCTCCTTAAACGAGTAGATAATTGAATTTTATAAATCTTAAACAGTGCTAAAAAACTCTTGTTTAAAGTGATCAGCAAATTTCGAAACAGATAACTAATTGTTCTCTTTAAAAATTTCAAATTAACAAGAACAAGAACAAAAACACAAGTAAAAAGAAAAAAAATTACAGAACGTTGTTTTCGTTTTTACAGTGCTTTCATAAATTCTAGGATTTCTTCTTTTTCAAAGAGAGGAGGAAAATTCTATTTATAACTCTTGATAAAAATTTTCCCGTTATCAAAAAGTTTCTATACAATCCATACTTGTGTTTAATGCACTTGACGTTTTAAAAAACGTGTAAAAGTCAAAAGCAGAGAAAGAGCATTAAATGTGTCTGACACATGTATTAAATGCATTCCAACAGCTCTTTTCTTTCTAAAGTTGAGGGCTGACTTTTTGAAGTCGAGGTCTGAGATCGAGGCCTAAGCTTCAGCCCTTGAATTTATAAATTTTGCCCAATGCCAAATTTATGAAGTCGAGGGCAAATTTATGAAGTCGAGGTCTGAGGTCGAGGTCTAAACCTTCAGCCCTCGACTTTATAAATTTTACCTAAGGGCAAACCTTCTAAAGTTGAGGGCAAATTTATGAAGTCGAGGTCTGAGGTCGAGACCTAAATTTTAGCCCTTGACTTTATAAATCTTGCCCAAAACTCCAAGCCTTGACTTCACGATTTTGCCCAAAACTTTAACTCTTGACTTCACGATTTTGCCCAAAACTTTAGCCCTTGACTTCATAGTTTTGCCCAAAACTTCAACATTTCACTTCGCAGTTTTGGCCAAAACTCAGTCTTTTGTCTTTATTGATGAATAGTACCTCCATCTTTCTTCTACTGGGCTCGATAGCTTTGTCTTGATTTTTCTCAACTTTTGCTCTGTTAAAACTTAAACAACAGCAGAACAAATACAAAGCATATATATAAATATTTTAAGTATTTGAACAATTAAGGATATTAAATAATAATTGTGTAATAATTATTCTCATCAAAATCATTCGTGAACATAAAGTTCAACAATCTCCCCCTTTTGGATGAGAATAAATATGCACAATTAATTCTAAAATAATTCTTAATTGTGCAAATACTTCTCCCTCTTTCTCATAAAAGAAAGAATAAAGAAAAGAATAACACAAACTTTGTTAAAAAAAGTATTAACAAAATCAAATTTCTCCCCCTATCAAAAGCACTTTTCAAAAAAAAAAATTTCTCTCCCTTTTTAAAACAAACTTTGCTTCTTTTTTTTTTTAATTAAAAACCGAGACAGAGAAAATGAAATTTTCTTAAAAAAAAGGTGTCTCCCCCTGATTCTAACAACCTTTGTTTTATTTAATTTTTTTTAAAGAAAATTTAAAACAAAGCATAGAATAATATAAACAAATTCATAACAATAAAAAATTATAGAAGACAAATATTGGCATATGAGCACAAACACAAACACAAACATGCATGCAAGTATAGACTCTAGTATAAAGTCTGAAATATTTATAAGCTAACAGACTTAAGATCAGATTTTCAAGGAAGTTCCTGGTTCAAAATTATTTTAGCACTCATCAATCTTTAACATGGCCAATTCTCCTCTTAAAGTGCAAAATCGTTCTTCACTCAAGGGTTTAGTAAAAATATTAGCAAGCTGACGGTTTGTATCAACAAATTCCAAGCAAATGTCCTTGTTTAGAATATGATCACGAATGAAATGATGTCTAATCTCAATATGCTTGGTTCTTGAGTGTTGAATGGGTTGTTTAGTCAAATTTATAGCACTTGTGTTATCACACCGAATTGGTACACTTTCAAATTTTAAACCAAAGTTTAATAAAGTTTGTTTCATCCATAAAATTTATATACAACAACTGCCAGCAGCTATATATTCAGCTTCAGCAGTTGATAATGCAATAGAATTTTGCTTCTTTGAGTGCCAAGATATTAAAGAATTACCAAGAAAGTGGCATGTCCACTTATGTTTTTCCGATCTACTTTGCTACCAGCAAAGTCAGCATTAGAGTACCAAACAAGTTCAAAAGAAGTATGTTTGGGATACCACAAGCCAATTTCAATAGTGCCCACAAGGTACTTGAAGATGCGTTTGACTGCACCCAAGTGAGATTCTTTTGGGCAAGATTGAAATCGTGCACATACACATACAGAAAACATAATATCAGGTCTAGAAGCTATAAAATATAACAAACTACCTATCATGCATCTATACATCTTTTCACAAACATTTTTATCTTTTTCATCTTTGTCTAGTTTTACACCAGTGCTCATAGGTGTAGGTTTAGACTTGCAACTATACATTTTAAACCTTTTTAACAAATCTTTAGTGTATTTAGATTGATTTATAAAGGTTCTAGATTTTGATTGCTTAATTTGAAGCCCAAGAAAATAAGTGAGTTCTTCCATCATACTTATTTCAAATTCTTTTTTCATAAACTCAACAGAAACTTTTATAAGTGAAGAATTAGTAGCACCAAATACAATGTCATCTACATAAATTTGTACGATTAATGTATCAAAATTGTGATTTTTGATAAAAAGAATTGTATCAATTTTTCCTCTTGAAAATCCATTATTTATAAAAAAACTACTAAGTCTTTCATACCAAGCTCTAGGAGCTTGCTTGAGACCATAATGAGTTTGTTCAATTTAAAAACATGATTGAAAAATTTATTATTTTCAAAAACCCGATGGTTGCTCGACATAGACCTCTTCTTTTATGAAACTATTTAGAAAAGCACTTTTGACATCCATTTGATAGAGGATAAAATCTTTGTGAGCAGCCTATACCAAAAGCATTCTTATAGATTCTAGTCTTGCAACCGGGGCAAAAGTCTTGTAAAAATCTATCCCCTCTTCTTGTGTATAGCCTTTAGCAACTAACTTAGCTTTATTCCCAGTTACTATTCCAGATTCATCCATTTTATTTCTAAAAACCCACTTTGTTCCTATTACAGTTTTATTTTCAAGCCTTGCAACAAGATTCCAAACCTCACTTCTAGTTAATTGGTTTAGTTTTTCTTGCATGGCTTGAATCCAAAACTCATTCTAAAGCTTCTCTAAGGTTTTAGGTTCATGTTTTGATAAAAAAAACTAGATTGGGTTGTTTTTAGGAGATGATTAGTTTGTACCCTATTTAAGATTTACCTATTATTAAGTCTTTTGGATATGAACTAGCATATTTCCATTCCCTAAGTAATTACTAACATGCTTATGCACATAATCAACAGCAGCAGATTTTTCAACAGCAGAAACAACACCAAAATTTTCAACGTTAGACATGAAAGATTTATTTCTATCACCAACATCATCAGCATCATTATTAATATTTATAGGAGTCAAACAATAATAAAAACAACATGTATAGATTCTTCTACATAAAAGTTCTTTATTATATGCCCTATATGCTTTACTAGATGAAGAATATCTAGAAAGATTCCTATATAGATTTAGCATCAAATTTTCTATATATTCTTTTCCATTTATTAAGAATATAACACTTTGTGCCAAAGGATGAAATAAGAATGTTTGGTCTTTTCCTTTCCATATCTCATAGGTGGTTTTCTTAAATTAGTCTAATAAAAATTTGTTTGAAATATATAAGCGGTATTGACAGCTTCGACCTAAAAATATTTTGGCAAATTATTTTCACACAATATAGTTCTAGCCATTTCTATTAAAGTTCTATTCTTTCTTTCGGCTACACCATTCTATTGTGGGGTTCTAGGTGCTGAAAAAAGTGTGTTCAATACCATATTTTTCACAAAAATTATTCATTTCAAGATTTTCAAACTCTCCTCCATGAGCATTTCTTATTGAAGCTATATTAAGACCTTTTTCATTTTGGACTTTGTTGCAAAATCTAAAAAAGACATCATTAGTTTCGTCTTTAGAGGCAAGAAAGAAAGTCCATGAAAATCTAGAGAAGTCATCAACAATAATCAAAGTATATCTTTTTCCTCATAAACTCAAAGTTTGAGTAGGACCAAAAAGATCCATATGTAACAGTTGCAATGGCCTAGAAGTGGAAACTGCATCCTTAGCCTTAAAGAAGTCTTAGTTTGCTTTCCTTGTTGACATGCTTGACAAATCTTGTCATTTTGAAAATTTAAACTTGGTAAACCTTTGATAAGATTTTTCTTTGCAAGTTTTGAAATTAATTTCATGTTAACATGTCTCAATTTTCTATGCCATAACCAACTATTGTCATTTTGAGAATATAGACATGTTTGACTTAATGATTTAAAATCATCTAAATTAATTTTGTAAATATTTTTATGTCTATATCCTTCAAAGCATACTTGGTTATTATCAATTCTTTCTATAGTACATCTTTTGGCATAAAATGTTACTTTAAAACCATTATCACAAAGTTGACTTATACTAAGCAGATTATGTTTCAGATTATCTACCAATAACACATTATTAACAACAAGATCTTTATTAAGGATAATGCTACCTTTACCAAAACAGTTGATTTTCTATCATCACCAAAGGTACACTCCCTTGATCATCAAGTCCAGCTTTGAAAATTTGGAAGCAACTCGGTATGTGCCTAGAGCATCCGCTGTCCAAGTACCATTTGTTGCTGCCACTTGACAATCCCTGTAAAGCAAGTTATTATTTTTTTGGTACCCATTTCTATTTGGGTCCTCTTGAGTTAGAAATAGATAAAACTTCTTTCTTAGCCACCCAAACATACTTGCTTTTATGACCGAGAGCAAAGCCTTCCTTATTGCACACTTGTATGTAATATGACCAGACTTGCCACAATAATTACAAGTGCCATAAGTGGCTTTTACAAACCGAGTCTTATGAGACTTATAATTCTTGTGCCTAACATAGCCAATTTCATATTTGTTATGATCAGATTTTTGTTCACCAAGGAGAGTATTTAAAATTTTCTCTCCTTGTGTGAATTTAGCTATGACAACTTTCGAATCATCTAAGCTAGATTTCATATTTATATTTTTTATTCTTAGGTCATCTAGCTCTTTCAGAAGTTCATTGTTATTGATGTTGTTACTAGTAGATGCAGGTTTATTATTATCTTTTATAGTTTTAATTTCTAAATCTAAAAGATCATTTTCAATTTTTAATTTATCATTTTATTCAACCAGAATTTTTTTTCTGTTTTTAGCTTCTTATTTTGATTTCTAATTTCATTAGTTTTCAGATTCATGCTACTAAGATTTTTATGCAAGCTGTCTCTTTTAGAACCTAGAGCTGTTATTATTTCATCTTTTTCTTCATTTTTAGTTTTAAGCTCATTAATTTCATCTTGAAACTCTTCTAATCTAACTAAAGCATTTTGCATCAGATTTGTAAGTTGTTTATTATCTTCTTCAGATTTTTTAAGCTTTTTACAAACTTTTTACACAAGTCAAGCAATTCATCATCAAAGTAGGAAGGTGAGCGATTGTTTACCTCATCGTGGATTGCCATGAAGCATAACTCTTCTTCATCAGAATCTGATGACTCTTCATCACTCAAAGTAGCAATAAGTACTTCTCTCTTTGATCTTTTTTGTGCTTTCTTGAGGAGAGGACAGTTTGGTTGGATGTGTCCTGGTTTCTGGCACTTATAGCACATAACATCCTTCCTTTCCTTTCTAAACTTTAGAGTTGCCAACCTTAATAAATTTGTTGAAATTCTTTGCAAACAACACAACATCCTGTTTATCTCCTCCTTATTAGAATCATTGTTGGTTGCCTTCAGAGCAATAGCCTTCTTTTGGGATTCCTCACTTTGATTCTTGATGAGCTCATGAGTCTTGAGTGCACCAGAGCTCTTCTTTTGTCAGTGTGCTAAGATCCCTGGCTTCCCCTATTGCTGTGTTTTGCTTCCCATTCCTTGCAATGATCTGAGCAATTTTGAATTTATTTCAACATTAGTAAAGCTCTTGCTCAAAACACTCAAAGGATTAATGATATTAATGAATTTATCATTCATTTGATCAATTGTTTCACTAGACAACATCTTAAAACTTTCAAATTGACCAACCAACAAGCTTATTTTAGTGTCTTTGATCCTTGAAGTTCCTTCATAAGTTACTTTAATTCATCCCAGATTTCATTAGCTGATTTACAAGTACAAACTCTATTGAAATCACTTTCATTCAATCCACAATGAAGAATATTCATGGCAGCTTCATTATAATCCTAGTTTTTTCCAATCATCTTCTGAATATTGATCTTCATTTTTATTTTCAATTGTAAAAGTCCTTTTTCAACTACTCTCCATATTAATCTATGTTGAGCTTTCAAAAATATATTCATTCTACACTTCAATAAGGGTAATTCCCTGCTAAGAAGTGGTGGCCTATTTATAGCCTGACCCTCCAAGAATCCTAGTGTATTAGAAGCCATGATCTTTTCTCTTTTGAGTTTAAGCAATCAACCACAAGAACTAGACTCTGATACCAATTATTAGAAATGATACACAAAGAATACTTAAGAGAGAGAGAGAGAGAGGAGGGAGAGAGAGAGGGAGGGGGGGGGGGGGGGGGTGTGAATTAAGTATTACAAATTTTTTGTTTTATCAAACCAGATTAATTAACTAAGATAAGATAAGAGTTAATTAAAATAAACAAATGCAACGGAATAAACTAATTAAAACTGATTAATAAATAAGCAAAGATAAGGAAGCATAGAGAGAGAGAAAGAGAAGCAACACAAGAATTTAACGTGGAGTTCGACCCACTGCCTACTCTTCATGGTGTAAATGCCTCAAAGAGGACTTTTATAACTATATTGATTATTCCAAAATCAATACACTTCTTAGACGAGGAATTACAACAATGCCTATTATAATGGGATTTTTACAATTGCCTTTCACAAAGGACTTCCACTTGATAAATCAAGTGTTATGTTGGTAACACACGACCAGACTTCAAATGACTCCTACCGAGGACTTCTGCCTAATCGCAATTAGGACGATGCTGGTAACTCCAGACCATGCTTCAAATGCTTCCTACTAAGAACTTCTCTTTGCCTCTACGAGGACTTTTCTTAATGCCTCACAGGAAGACTTCTTTTACAAATGCCTCATTTGAGAACTTTTTACAAACAACTCCTATATGAGCAGATTTACAAATTAAAAAGCTCTTAAGAAAATATACAAATTTCCTTTACAAAGAAATGCTCCTACTTGAGTAGATTTACAACAGAAAATACTTTGGGAATTTTACAAATTCCTTTTATAAACTGAGCTCGTTAAACGAGCAGATAATCGACTTTTGTAAATCTTAAATAGTGCTATAAAAATTTTACAGAACGTTGCTTTCGTTTTTACTATGCTTTCAAAAATTCTAGGATTTCTTCTTTTTCAAAGAGAAGAGGAAAATTCTATTTATAACTCTTGATTAAAATGTTTCAGTTATAAAAAAGTTTCTAACAACTCATACTTGTGTTTAATGCACTTAACATTTTAAAAACGTGTAAAAGTCAAAAGTAGAGAAATAGTATTAAATGTGTCTGACACATGCATTTAATACATTCCAACAGCCCTTTTCTTTCTAAAGTCAAGAGCTAACTTTTGAAGTCAAGGTTTAAAGTCGAGACCTAAGCTTCAGCCCTTGACTTTATAAATTTTGCCAAAGGCCAAATTTATGAAGTCGAGGTCTGAGATCGAAGCCTAAACTTCGGCCTTCGACTTTATAAATTTTACCCAAGGACAAATTTTCTAAAGTCGAGGGCAAATTTATGAAGTTGAGGTCTGAGGTCGAGGCCTAAACTTCAGCCCTTGAATTTATAAATTTTGTCTAAAACTCCAGCTCTTGATTTCACGATTTTGCTAAAAACTCCAGCCTTTGACTGCACGATTTTGCCTAAAATTTCAACCCTTGACCTCATGATTTTGCCAAAAACTTCAACTCTTAACTCTACGATTTTGGTCAAAATTTTGTCCTTGACTTCATAGTTTTGCCCAAAACTTTAGCCCTTGACGTCATAGTTTGTCCAAAACTTTAATACTTCACTTCATAGTTTTGGCCAAAGCTCAGTCTTTTTTCTTTATCTGATGAATAGTGTCTTCACCTTTCTTCTACTGAGCTTGATAGCTTTATCTTGATTTTTCTTCAACTTTTTGCTCTGTTAAAACTTAAATAACAGCAGAACAAATACAATATATATATATTTTAAATATTTGAACAATTAAGGATATTTTAAATAATTAATTGTGTAATAATTATTCTCAGCAAAATCATTCGTGAACATAAAATTCAACAAAATTTAGTTTACCATTATTCAAAACTTTGATTTTAGACTTGGGATTAAATGGAATATTGTTGATAAGGACTTAGTCATCTATATCTTTAAACTTCCTTTTTGTATATAGTAATTTCTTAGAAGTCTAAGCATTATAATCTTTAGTGAATGAAATCTATTTCTTGAAATTATACCTAATTCATTAATAACATTAGAATAAAAAGAAATTGAAATGGAAATTGAATCAATGTGAACAAAAGTGTCTACTTACTCTAATTCCTTAGAAAACCAAGTTATGGGTATCTTTGAACCCTACCCTTGAGTACATCTTTTAATTTTCCTAAGGTGTTTTGAAACTAAAATAGGCACTAAGCTAAAGTAGATGTGCTAATTTGAAAAACAATTTAGAAATGGGCTTTATTGACTAGAATTCTTAAGTTTGTGGGACACCTTTTTGAGGGATGATACCCACTGACTTAGGTGATGAGCTTAGAATCATCTGCTGAAAGCTCATTACAAAGATCAAGAGAAAAGTCATTGCATTAACTATTTAAGGTAATTGATTGAAGAGGTTTGAAGAGGTATCTTAAAACCCGATAGCCTAAAATCATCTACCCTAAGACTTACTAACTATGATATAAAGTGTGGATAATCTTACTCTAGTCAGTGGATATTACCTCTAATTTCAAGTTCAAGGATTTTTGTTTGGATGACTTGATTAACCTAGTTTAACTAATTAGCTATTGAAATCGAGTATGCAGATACTTTTGTATATTGAATGTTTGAGTATTCTAAAGGAATTATTATATGGTAGAGTGAAGCTATATTGAAACTAGAAGTTGTTGGGATGAATGGAAATTTTGATATTGAGGATGCAATCAAATAGAACAATTAATTTCTTAGAGTTTAATAAATTATGCACTATCGTGGTAAATCAATATTTGTTTTGCTAAGATGATATTATCCTTAAGAGGAATTTAGTTTTGCAAGATAGATTTGTTTTGCTCGGAGACAAGTAAAGGTTTAAGTGTAAGGAAATTTGATAGGAATTAACTATACCTATTTTATGGGTTAATTTTAATATTTGATTTTATTATTTCAAGGGTGTTTTATTTGATTTAGATGCTTATTTGAGCTAAAGAGTTTATTTAGAGAATTTATTCAAGTTTTATGGAGTTTTGAAGATATGTGGAAGATAAATTGAAGCAAGAAAGAAGCATAAACCTAAAAATACACCTAAGCAGGTTGTCGTGCGTTGAAATTCGAAGAATTTAAAGTCAAAGAGAAGCACAACTTAGTACACACCTCTAGAATCCACTTGTGCTCTCCATGGAATGATTGCTTGATGAATTTATTTTACTTGGAGAGGAGCATGGTTAAGCACACAGTCCATGCTTTTTGCCATGCACTTTCTAATTGTCTTAATTTCCTCATGTGTGTATACATATATACAAACATCTCCTTATAACGAGTATTTTTTTTTGGGTCATTTTCTTATAAAGAGATTGAAAGGGAGATTCATTCATTTGTTTGTACCAATATTAAGAGAGAGGGAGAGATATTAACATAAATTAAGAATTCCCATAGTTTAAGAGATCGATTAGGGAGTTCAATATTAATGTTAAGGTCTCATAAGTAATTTGAGTTGTGATTTGATGGTCTAGCCTTGTTTCTAAAACTTGGTGAATATTTAAAATGCTCTTGTGTTAATTGTTTTAGTTTCAATTGATTTTTTTATTGAAAGAATATTGAATTGAATTTTAAGAAAGATTAAAGAAAATGTGAGATTATTGGTAATTGAAGTACCTTATGGATTTGATTGTGTCTAACCAAACTTAGTACACTTGCTAGTAAAATATATGCTTTTGGTTTAAAAGTGGTTGGTTTAGCATGTGCCATCGACTCTCATAATCTGTAAAGTATCTTATAGAATTTTGGGATGGGTTAAGTATTGCTTTAATTCAAACCCTATAGGTTTTAATTAGTATTGGGATTAAGATAAGACCAAAGTGGAAAATTGGATTTGGTAAAATGATATATTTGAAATAAAAAATAATAATCAAGAAGAATTCCCTTTTACTATATAATTAGGAGAATTCATGTTCACCATAAGCATCGTCAATTTCAGATCACTATAATTTATTTCTTTTGCTATATTTAAAATTACAATATTTTCTTTTGCTAAATTTTAAATGTTATGGTTCATGATATATGTCATTGTCAGGTTGGAAGCAAGGCCCACCATGGGACTTACAATCAACATATCCTCAATGCCATTTTCAACATTAAATTCGAAAATCTCCATATTTCAAATACATTCAATGAGTTGATTATGCTTTCAAAATATAACATTTTAAGCTTGTGCTATCAAACTCATAATAAATGGTCTAATGATTACCAAGTTGTGTCCGGGTTTGATTTTATCCGATTTAAAAAAGGCTTGAAATTTTAACTAAATATTATCTAACAATACAAAAACAAGCTAAGTTAAATGTATCTAAACAAGGTTTAATTTTCTTTTTATAAAGTCGGACCAGAATGGGAAAGCTTTGAATTGTTAAAATAATTAATCTGTGTTAAACAGGGCATATATCGGGTTTAATGATAATTAAAAAAAAAAAACCCAAGGTCTTTTACTGGATTTTGGAAAATCTAGTAAGGTCTCGTGCTGGATTTATATTTTATGAGACTATTTCAAACTAGCCCTGGTTGCAAATTCGAAGTGCGGTGAGTGATGGATTATCTTTATAAACAATTATGAAACGGAAGAACTCCAAAATTTGGCATATTTGGTCCTCCTATTAATCTCATGTGAAGCATTCAAACAGATCGAACACTTTGCAGCTTCCTGACATTACCAGGTTTATAATTACAACAATTCGGAGGGTTGTTTTCTTCTTTGTTTTTGTTTCGTTTTCCTCCACATGTACAGCAGAATGCATATATATAAAAGCAAAACAAAAAACCTATATATCACAGATATTATGTTTGGTTGAATGGAATAACATCAATATTCCAGCTTTATTTCAGCAGAATATTTATTCTTTTATTTGATTTGATAAAAAAAATTTATTAAAAAAATATTTATTTTGTGTAATATGGAATAGATAGGCAATTCTCGTTCTTTTCTTTTAACTATAAAATAAGAAATTATTATTCCTTTTCAGTTTTATTCCTTTCCAGTGGACCAAACTATACGAATATAATTGCTCCATTAATATACTTAAGAGAAATGTCTATGCATCCCATATGAATATAGATAGATTTATAATAATTATACACGTGTACCGTCGTCCAATTGTCTCAACTATTTATATGGGCAAAGCCCTAGAATATACAGATACCCAAACCCAAAGTGATGACGTTGGATCTTTTTTTTTAGCTCTTAGAAGCAGCTATTATTGGATAAAAAATATATCTTAATGCATAGAGATAATATTATTGCTGATTATAAATTATCACATAACGTGTGTAGTACAATATTTATATTTCCATTATGTGGAAGCTTCCGAAAAATTAAGGAAAAAAAAAAGAAAGAAAAAAAAAGACATCTCTATCTTGATGTTGCCACTCAATGCAATCATTTCGATGTCGTTTCCACCAACTTCATATATTTTGATGCCAGGATGGGATCGCGAGATCCATCCATCTCACGGTTAATGGCAAGTAAATTATTCTTAAACCATATGGATTTAAAAATACATTGCCGATGACATAAGAAACTTTGAGTGGTGTCTAAAAATGGGGTAGGGATTAGGTGGTGAAAATTTGCCCCCTCTTTTATATATATACAATGGGCTATGAAGGGAAGGAGAAGGAGAAGGAGAGAGAAGAAACCTAACCATGTTGTGTTTTTCTTTCGTCTTTGACATCCAAGACCACCTTGACTTATGATATCCCCTCCCTCAATTTACCAAGTGGTTTCGTTATAAAGAATGCTCTCGAAGATGCTAATTAAGGATTTGTTTGAATGTTTGTTTTTTTTATTTGTATCTATTTCTGTATCGAAACGATTGTGTACGTAAATATATTCGATTTTTTTATATTTGATATTTTCGTGAGAATTGTCAATTTTTTTTAAATTTAATCTATTTCTCAGTAAACGATTTGTTAGAAAACAATTTTAAAAAATGGCTGTATCTATCTAAAAAACTAAACAAACAATCGTAAAAGTTCTTCTTTTATATATACATATTTTATACATATTTTTTAAGAATGATAAAATATTTTACTGAATTAAAAAAAAAACGAAATGAATGGAAGCATATATATTTTTCCTTCCATTAACTAATGTGCCTCATGAAAAGAATCAATTTTTTACTATGTTATAGATACAATAGATTATAGGGCTGGGGTTGTCAAATGATTCAGTGAGTCCGATAGGTCATCGACATGTGTCCGAAATTAGTTTAGGAGCAACGACAATCGTATGTTGATTGCTATTTAAGGTCGACGATGATTTGAAAGAGTGTGAGATCACGGATTTATCCCTTGTAGGAAAAGCAATCGTGTGTTTAAACTAATCATCCTCTACCTCTTAGGATATAACTCATAATTATATATAAATATACAGCATGTGTTTTCACACGTAGATATAATATATGTTACGGTACGGGCTCCTTGAAGTTCAAACCTAGAGTCGTCACACACACGCATACACATATATATATGTATATACAATAGTAATTTTCTTGTTTATAGTAGTAGTATGATTCGAAGCCTAACTACTACTTGTTTATGAAATTAATAATCTCCATGATATATCTTTATCAATCTCAAATATCAATCCTTACAACATATAAAAACATTTTATTCTCGTTTAAGAAATCTCATACGTGTTTTCATTTGAGTTCAGAATCGACGCATACAAAGATGATCGAGCTGGGACTAGCCCGTCTAGTTTTGGTTCGATGCCAATTATTCTTTCCACTGATGGTTCCTATGGGTCTGGATTATGGTTTTGGAACTGTTAAATCACTTTTTCATGATACCGGACTGAGAAAATTATTATGTTATCTTTGGTTTATAAAATATATCTGAGATTGGATAAAACTTGAAATTTTTGTTCATATATTTCATAGTACAAAAATATTAGAACTAGATAAAAATAAAATCACTTATTAAAATTTTGTCCAGTGATATCTTGTACCATGCATACCAAATATATACAAGATAATTATAATGTTCAAAACTTCTTATACTGTACTATCGAGTCCTTATTATCCCGTTGAGTTCTTGTTAAACGTTTCCTTTAATCTTTTTTCAAGTGTGTTTCACAATTTTGGCTTTATTATATTTAACAATCTGTTACTAATGCAAATTAATAATCCAAAAGGTGCATGATAAATTTCCTCGTCATAATCACATAGAAGAAATAGCAGATACACGAACGCTGCAGCCTTTATATATATATATATATATATATATATATGTATTGATATTGGAAATAAATACCGTAGTGCTACTACTGCCTTTATTGAAATAATTAGAAAGTAATACTAGAGAGTAATTATAATGTACCAAGTGCTAATTTCATAGTATTAATGGTTTCCATACATATAATATTTTATAGATAGCCTATAACTAGCAATAAAATATAATCACCATTAAGGAAGTCTTTCTTAAATGTTATAAATGCTCAAGAAAGCCACTAAAATGGAGTGAATTAGGGAGCTCGAAAAAATTCATGGAAGACAGAGACAAAGGGCACTTATGTGTACCGAACTAATATGAGCAAAAGTGAGTGTAATACATATTTACCTTTAATTTTTACATGTAATGTAAAATTCGAGAAGCACAATAAAGTTTTAACAAAGTTAATATTCTATTTCCTTCTTTTTCCAATCTTTAAATCCCGTGTTTTTGTTCGTGTTAATTACTTGTTTTAACATCTAAGGATTTTCTGGCCCAAAAAAAAAAGAAAAAAACATCGAAGGATTTTAGAAAAAAATGTTACAAGTAACACCACATAGTGAGGTACACACTAATATCTATTACAATACCTATGTTGCATAGTACTTGTGAGCTCTTAAGAATGTATTGAAAACATATATATTGGAGACATAAAGAAAGAGTAAAAAGACAATTTTCCCAAACTCAAAGAGACGCCATACTAACCATTGAACTTTTATTTATAATCACTATACCACTGAATGTCACAAAAACACAAAAAAAAATTCCAATTAAATTGCTATGATAAATCTTCGATCATATCGCAACTGAAAATCTTACATAGCACTTATAGTTTATTTTTTCTTTAGTTAAGGTGTTTATGTATCATCCTACATGTAAAGATATTGAATTTTTTTTCCTTTTTCTCTAAAAATCAAAATTATATAAAGAAAATTTAGTTATGAAACATTTAAAATGAGGAATTTAAATTGATTTGCATGACTACAAAAAAAAAAAAAAAAAAAAGGAAAAGATATACTACAAACCCACCACAATATAGTGTGATGGATTTTTAATTGTGATATGGTTAAAAATTTATTAGAGTTGTTTAATTGGACTATTTTGAAAAGTTCGAGTGGTTGTGACAGTCTAAATAAAAATTTAGTGGTTAATATGGTATTGCGTGGATTTTATGCCAAAGCTCGTGTTTTAGTGAAATAGAAATGTTAAAATGGATGCATATTCGCAGATGAATTTGAGTTTTGCACCTACCCTTTTTCGACTTCACTTGAAATGGAAACTTAGAACTTATTATTATTATTATTATTATTATTATAACGCTGCTTGAAGTAGCCAGGCAAATAGTAATCAATTTGATGGCTACGATTATGCAACTAATATGGCACCGAGCCATTTTTCTTTTGTGGAATGTCAGCAAAACCCCAAATATAGATCCGTGGATGCCATAGGTTTCAGTACATGACTCGCCTTAGATCCGTGAACCAATGCGAGCAGTGTCTTACATGAGTCATTCCCTGCCTCCCAAGCTAGGTTTGGATCATAATCCGAACATTTATCTGGTCTGATGACTTGTATCCATAAGACATCCAAGAATGCTATTTCTATATAAATCCTTTTTCATAAAAATACAAGTTATTAAATAATTGATGAAATTGATTTTATTAAAAAACATAACGAGGCTATAATGATTAATGTAATTTTTCCAAATATAATTCTTTTAAATACGAGGACTCGAGGGAGTTCTAGCCATCACCGTTAAGATCAAGTTTTATCCGTTTTGTTAAAAATAACTTCCTCATTCTTTCTAACTTTCACTTCTCGGTTGGTCTTAAACTAGAAGAAATAATTTCCAACCCATTTAATTTGAAATCCGCTTTTCTGTTAGCGTTTGAAATTATAGGGTACTGGGGGGGCGGCCATCACTACTTCATATAGATCCCTCAAAGTCGAAATGTTTAAAAGACGTGATTTATAGAATAATTAATTATATTGGTATTTTTATTTAAAATTGAGTAAAACGATTTCTTCGTGAAGTCAATACACCCCACCGAAGGCAAAAGAGTTCAACAATGCCAGTTGGTGGTGGTATTGGTAAGCAAATTTACTACGTTTCATTAACTTTAGTTTCTTCGATAGTAGGTATAGGTGGAGGAAGAACGCATGGTAAGAATAGGACAATAAACCCTCTAAAAGATTTATGTTTTCTATTGAAACCGAGAGACTCAAAGAGCATCAAAATTCATGAAATTACTACTGCTGCTTTTGATCCCATTTCTTCATAAACCCATTTGCTATATCTTTCATCACGTCAAAATAAAAAATTTTCGCACCTTCTTTTTAGATGCTCAAGTTTTATTGTATATTTATTTTTTCATTTAATAATCTGTGCACCTTTTTTTTTTTCTTTTAATTTTCAGACCCTATTTTAAACTGTACGTACTTGTAAAGAAGAACAGCAAAGATCTTATTTTTGTCTTATTTTGACAATTTACGTGTTGAAATGAAAATTAAAAAAAATATGGTTTCTAAAACGTAAGAAATACAAAAGGTTGAAATTCTTATTATTTAATTTTCGGTGAGAATAGAGATACACAGCGAATTATCCAAGTGGTAATAGTAAAAGACTAATGACTTGTTCACTTCACAGTATATAATAAGAAGGAAATGAAACTTTAATTCAAAGGGAATGTAATAAGATTATAATGGCTATTATAATGTTCACTTGATATAAAAGATAAAATAAATAATTATTGAAGTAAAATATAAAATATCTATAATACCTATCATGCTTGCATATCCATTATTTTGAGTCTCCAACAATGATTCTGAGCGGGGATAGCATTTCTCTTCTGTATGTTTATGGAGCTATGAAAATTTATAGAAAGAGGATAATTATATATAGTTGATATTTTCAAGATGAGGGTATTTATGAAAAAGTTGAAAAATAAATTATTGAATTGCAATTCATGGAGGTGGGAATATGAATTGCTATTCATCATTTTATGTAATAGAAATTTATTCATTATGATTATCATTCCACTCAAGTGAATACAAGTTTTACGTCAAACGAGCAGATAATGTTCATTATTCATGTCAAGTGAACGGGTTGTAGAATATGAAAAATGCCTATATGTTGACTATTTAAAATTTATTATTCTAAGTTTGTTTTTTTCTTTGTGCTTTCACGAATAAATATATGATACATATTATGAAATGTTTTTTATATTTTAAGAATTATTGAAAATTAAATTTACTTGATCAGATATTTATTCGGAGATATGCAATAGAAACAGTAAGAACAAAGTCTTTTTCTTCCATGTTGACATTTGATACCCGAAAACGAAAGATGGCCATTTCAAAACTTGCCACATACTTATTATTTAACGAGATTTGTCAGATCAGACCTATCGAATATATAGTTTATTCCACTGAGTGTGAGTGACAGCGAATAAAACTTTTAAGACTTTATTATTTTTCCTTTTTTTTTTTTTTTTGTCTTTTCTTCACTTTTCACATATCAATAAATTCAACTGTTACCAAGGGCTAAGATTGCATTCTCCTTTTTTTTTTTTTTTTTTTTCCTATCTCTTTGTTATTTCCATTTTTTGGCATCAATATACATTTTAGAATAAGATACCACAAAAAATAAAAATATAAGGACAAAATTAAGTTTATTTTACCGATTATTTCATTCATTTTCATCCGAAAACATATACTTTAATTTTTATTTTAGACAAATAAAATATGGTTCTTAAACCGCTTCTAAAAGCGAGTGAAATTGTTCTTACTAAATCTTATTTTTGAGTTACCATCTTCATTATTAATATGATGAAATACATAAAATAACGAGTTATCGAAACAACGTAATTCAAAGTTAAAACAGATTACACGTGAATCGTATAATTTTTCTCATTGGTAAGGTCTCGAGGGATGGAAAATTTTCCAAAGACAGCTCTGCAAAGATATGTTCTGCCAAAATGGGAGTAACGTCTGTATGGATCCTAAGGTTTTGTGATTTAAGGCTCAACCATAGATTTGTTTCATTCTATCGTTTTCAAATAGTTATTTATTAATAAAAAATTGATAATTTTAATTACTTATAAATTAACTAAACAAAATCGATAAAGATATAATATAAATAAATTATAGATTCCGGTCCCATACATATGCAATACAAAGAAAAAAAAAAAAAATCTGATAAACCAACTGAATTAGCGACATCTATTTTGGCAACATATATAACTTCTCGTTTCAAATAATTTGGCTCTCGTCACAATATCATTGCAGCATTTTACAAGACTTGAGTTTGATTGACAACTAACCCACAATTAATTCATACTAATTTACTCGATACTATATATCCTGGATTATTCACGATGGTGCCTCAAAAGTCAAAGCATATATATATATATATATATACGGGAAACAATTCCAAGTACATATCTTGGCAAGTTGTTAAATGATATATTTATTTGTTATACTTGCAGGTTACGAATGATTATATTTTCTAGCATAGATGCTTCCATTATATATATATATATATATATATATATATTTTAGAAATCATGTCCCTGTGAAGCTATGATGATGGTCGCATGCAGGTTGAATGAGATGAAATATAATAATATATATTTATAATTAAACTTTGTACAATGAAACTAACAATCGATAAGTTTCATAAGATATGTGCAAAAATTATATCTGAATTAAAAAGAAAGTGTCTTTGATTGAAATATAAAACAAGTTGAAAACAGCAGTATATTATATTGGACCATGTTCTTTTATATCAAAAAGCTTCTTACAGAATACATTATTTTTTCTGGTAATTTTTATTTGGATTTATATCAATTAAAACTGAAATAAAGTATTGTTTCACAAGTTTTTTTACACTGCCAACCTTCATCAATAAATTCTCTTGCAACAATTGAATAGATCAATATATCTTTTTTTTTTTTTTTAATTAAATGATATTAAGCTTGACATGGAAAAAAAAAAAAAAAATCCATTCAAGGATATTTAAACTCGTCAAAAGCTAAAATCAGGCGATTATGGATCTACCATAGCTATAGCTATTCTAGTGTATGCTTTTATTCAATTAATCAGGAGAAAGAAACGAAGAATTCATACATTTGAGATTAACACACTTTTCATAATCTTTAATTTTCGTGGCATTGGACGATAAAGTCTTGCTAGCTCTAAAACTATTTTTTGATGACTACAAACTTTGGATTCATCCAAAGTTTGTCATAACATTTAAAATCAAGTATCAGTTCTTACCGAAACAAATGACCGTGTTTGAAGTAGACATCGGGAACTGACCCTAACCCCCACCGGCACTTCCCAAAATGGAAATCAAATCGGCTATGTTGGATTGGAATCAAATCAACATTTTTAAAAGAGTCTAATAATACCTAAGGAATGCATATTATGCACCGATTTTGCTCTTTTTAAAGATTAATATCTAATTCATGCACAACAACAAGTAAAAAACAATAATATAAGGTGCAATAATAATAATAAAAAAATAAAGGAAAGAAGAGATAATATCACGATATAACATGGAGTTTGATCTGTCCCCTAATCTTTATAGTCCACAACAATATCTCTCTCAAGGAGGACTTCACACTTTATTCAACACAAGAACAATCACAATGCTCCACTAGAGCAACATCACAACACAAATATAGTTACTTGACTTGTGCATTTACAATAATCTCAAACACTATAGGTACAGCTCAAAATCTCACTAATTTGCTCATAAACAATTGAGTAGTGTTTTACAATGAATAACAAGTTAAGAAACCTATAGCACTACTTAACTCTCTTTCACACAAATAATATAAATTACAAGAATAAACTTTTGAGAGTGTGCACAAGATTTTGGATGCAAAAATAAGCTCAACTCGCTACTGTCAATTGCCAAACAACTTGTATTTATAACCTCTAAAAGTCTCCTAGCTGTTGAGCCCAAAATCCAAAAATTGGTTAAACATTAAATGCTTCAACAATTCTTTTTCTATGACATAGCGTTCGGACACTAGCTTTAATCTTGCACCAAAAACACATGGTGTCTGACCGTCGCACCCTGGCATTCAGATGCTAGCCTGCTATCACATGATTAGAAGCAATTCGATCATGTGAGAATTGCTCGGAGTCTGGATGCTAGTTACAATTCACATTATTAATCTTTTGATCATGCCAACATTAGGATGCTATGCCTTGAGGCATTCTTGGTGTTCAGATGCTAGGCCCTGTGTAGCCAGGTCTTTTGTTAGCCCAAACATATTCATACCAAACCATATGCTTATTTTGCTAATTAAGTGTAACTTATCATTATTAAGTAATTAATTGTGTAATTAATTTCCTCATCAAAACACAGTTGAACACATAACTTTAACAATCTCCTCATTTTTAATGGAGACAATTATGCACAATTAATTCTCTCTCATTTTACAATATAGCAAAGACACCTTGAACACAAAAGTTCAATAATCTCCTCCTTTTTAATGAAAACGACTATGCACAATTAATTCTCTCTCAATTTAACACTTCCTTTCAGTTAAGCATTCGAGTTTTGAAAAAAATTTCAAAAATAAGTTAACTCAAGGGAATTCCAAGTTGTACTTAATTTCCAACATATATTAATTGTTCTAGAGGATCATTTAGATCGAAATAACCTCGTGAATGCTACTTTTGTGCTACATTTCAGAAACAAAAGGAAGGAGACACCTTTTGCCCCCTCCTCAGTTCAATTTTCCGAAGTTAATCATCATGGACTGGTCTTCATGGGGATTGTATTTCACCAAAAATAAAGACGACGCTACAATATTAAAGCGAGCAAAAATCTAAGGTGCCATAACATATTCGTGGTACACTTTTAAGAAGATGGAAAATGCAGCTAAATGGCATGTGATAGTTTCTAGGTGGAGCATCCTGACTCATACCTTCATGACATTCACTCCAACCCTAGAATATGTCTCCCTTTTATTGAAACTTCATACTTTTAGGAGGACTGACGTTGCAACTTGATGGGGGCCTACCTTGAAATAAAAATGGGTAAACTACATTAAAAGGTATCAAAATTTGAGAATAAGTTCATGTGAGATATCAACTTTTTCAGTTATTAAAAAGAGGTATTAACATTTAGGGAGTAAATTCATTTAAGGTGTTAAAATTTTGAGTGGTTAAAAAAATTTATCAACTTTTGGCAAAGTGAGTCAAATAAGGTATCAACAATTGACCATTGATGGAAAATTAAAGAGATTTAATTAGAAACTAATTCAAATGTCAAAACTTTAAATGAACCTTGAAAAATATTGAAACCTTAAATGAACTTATTATCAAATGTTGATACTTTCTAGTATAATTTATCTAAATAAAAATTGAAACAAAAAGATCTACATTCTCATCATAGATTAAATGCTTCTTTAAAAGTAAAAAAAGAAAAAAAAGAAAAAAAATCATATCATCAAGTACAACAAGGAGGAGAATAAGCTAAATGTCCTCATACCTTAAAGTGATCATGCCTTTGAGAGGTACAATTGACTCTACTCTCTCAATTTTTCTAAGAATTTATTCTTTATTTTCTTATCGCTTATATAAAAATATATATGTTCTTTTATTTATTTATTTTTCGTAGAACTCTTTCAGTCGAGCTTTAACTTTGAAGCAAGATGCACTAGTGGGGGAAATGGCTAAAAGAGGCAAAATTTTTGTCTCAATAGATTAAAATTTTGCCTCTTTTGGCTTAATAGCGAAAAAATTTCACCTCAATTGGTTCACATCCAAAGGTTTGCCATATTTGCCAAAAGAAGTGAGTCACCTAAATAAATTCTAGGAAAATCTTATCTCATTATAATGAAGTAAGTATCATCAGACTAAAAAGAAGCTCACATGTGTGCCTTTTTTTTCTTTTCAAATATTTCCATTTTTTTCTAGGACACTTGAAATTTTTATATAAAAATATTAATATTTTTATATTTGTTATTTTTATGTCATAAAAATAATATTTATATATTAGATATATAGTATTACTTATATTTACAATAATCATTAAGTCATTATATCATTATAAAATTTAGGGTTAATAACCAAAACATGTCCTATGTTTCGATCAACAAATACATGACCTGTGTTAATTTTTTTGATAAATAGATGACTTTCATACAAAAGTTTCATTATAATTAATTACTATTAGAAGGATATGTGTTAGAGTCTAAGTAGTCTAAAAAATTAATTTAATAAAAAGTATTACAAAATAAAATATTAAAAATTAGTTTTTAAATGAGAAAATTGAAAAAAATGTAAAATTAACTTTTATGACCAATAAAATATTGACATATGTCATTCTAAAATTATTAACTAATACTAATACTTTTGTATGAAACTCGGGTCATCTGTTTCTCAAAAAAAAAAAAAAAAAAACAAGTCATGTGTTTGCAAATTGATCAAAATGCATGTCATGTTTTTGTAATTAACCCTAAAATTTATTGTAATACTTTTAAAATTATATTTGCAAAAACATACAAATAGATGATATTTTTATACTGTTCAAATAGTAGAATACATAATTTCAAGCTACTTGAATACTTGAAAAAAAAAAAGAAATAATATATTAGTTTGTGTGTGAAATTATACGTTGTAGTAAATGTAATTAAAGAACAAATATCTTGCTTAATCGGTGCCAAAAAATTCATCATTAGAAATGGCTGGATAATTAAAGACCAGGACATCACCCAAAAAAGATGAACAAAACAAATAATGGAAGAGAGGAATCCAACAAAGAAGTGGAAGAAAGTGATGGAAATTTAAAGGTGGAGAGGAAAGGCACTGGTTATGTTTATATAAGGATAAAGCCAAGCAAGTCTCACCTCTTATTGATTGAGGCAGAATTTGTTGCTAACTAGGCCAGGGAGGCGAAATGCCTCTTTTAACATGAATGGAGGCAAAACTTGCCTTAAATCAAAAGTTTAACTTCCCTCTTACCATTTGAAATGTGCAAGTTATTTTTAAATATATTACAATAATATATATTAATATTATATATTAATTATATATACTAATTTTTAAAATAATATATTAATGTATATTAGAATATATGTTAATATATATAAATATATTTGAATACATATTACTATAAATATTTACATTATAAGTTTTATATTAATATATAGTATTATTTTTGTTAGTGATATATATTTATATATGTATATTAATTGTATCAATGTATATACTATAGGGGGTCATGTCGGTAATTGGGCTTTTAACCCAATTTAATGTCATGAGTTGATCTTCTCAGCTGATGATAGAACTTAGAAGACCGAGTCTAATGAGGAATATTATAGGAAAATTTGACTTGGTAGACTCGGAATAGAGATTATCGGATTGGTTCATTATGATCTCGACCTAATTGAGTTTTCTCGTTTATGAAAAGTAGACTAAAAAAATATCTTCTTAGGTTTATATAGGCTTTATTTGATTAAAATATGCCTTAAGCCCTTTTATCTTGAAAATAGGCTATTTTAAAAGATTAACTGGCTTTTTTATATTATAAAGCTCTCAGGCTCTTCTCAAGCCCATTTGCAAGCCTAACGTAATACTAAAGAAAAAAAGGCTTCAATATCAATCGTCGAATCCTTAGGAATGATCCAAAGGCTAGCATCAGCTTTCAACATCCATAAATAAAAGCTTATCTTCTCATTTGGGGATAATTCTGAGTATTGCTAAGATTGAGAGCAACATGGAAACTCTATTGTAACATCTATAGAAAGGATCATATCAACTACTTCGTGAAGAATGAGTCAAGAACAATCGAATCTATTTGATTTGATTTTTTGTCATACTAGTGCACTTGATAAACCGGGTTTGTCTGTTCCTCTTCCCATACCTCTCTCCACAACAACTTACACGTGTCATCAGTTCGAGGCTGCTCTCAGGTCAATCGACACGCTTGTTGCACGTGATTGACCAACTATAGCAACCTTACCATATAATTTCTTAATGTGTATATTAATACAATTATGTCTTGTTATGTGTAATATTTTATAAATTATCACCATGGCACGTAGGACGAACCAATAATATAAGGAAAGCATGTAAATATGTTATATGTAGTCTGAGTAAAACATACAAATACACTATACGTAGTAAAATCCTTTAGATGCTTATAATAGTGCAAAACACACACACACACACAAAAGTTTGCAAAAATAGAAATGATCGAAAAAGCAAGACATAACAAATGTACACCAACAACCTTAGCCTCTATGCATTTGACGCTAACTGAATTGACCGGAACTCGTACTTGAGGTTGTCTAGGTAACGATGGTGAAAACTATAGCAGACAGTGATAGATAATGTCCATAAGTAGGGGTCACATATGGTTGATATGGCAATCTAGGATGAACTCGGACTAGGTGGGGGAGCTATGTTAACAAATGGAATGGAGCCTTACAAGGGAGGCTACTGTGAAGATTATTTAACTGGTGTTGATGGTAACAATAGCATAAAGCCCGACATCGAATGAGGCCCTTGTGGAGATCCAACTGTAGGTTGAGTTAGCGATTGAGTGTGATAAGCTAGCTAGCTCTCCATCTAATAGGGCATAAAGAATGGCAATGGAAATAGACCTACAGGTGTAGGCAGCATTGATGTATAAGTAGGTTAGCTTAAACCCATACCGCTAGTAGGGTCATTTGTAGGCTAAGGGTATAGTGTGTATCACCTGTATAATGGCATAGGGAGTTGTCTCATCAACATATGTAGCATCTATTGTACCTTACTGATCTACTACTTCAATAGATCAACATCGAAGTCTAGCTCACAGTAGACTCCTTATGAGGCTGCTCAAAGTAGGATTGCCTCTTCTTCAAGATTGGGGCATCATTTGCTATATTGCACTGATAACCGAACCTATGACCTAAGACCTCCTCCATAATGGCTTCATCACTCATAGGCTCCTAGCTCGTCATAGTAGCACATGCATCCTCTTCATCCCTCCTTGATTTTCATTTGTAATTGCAAGCAACAAATGATTGATAATTTATTAGTAGTGTTAATAAAAAGATATAATGTAATACCATAGAAATATTAATCAAGTATTCTTACATAATATGCATGTGACACCTCCAACTCCTACTGATCAGTTGGCTTCCCATCAATCCTATTCACACGAATGTACTGGTAATTCTGTATAGGTGTGAGATTTCTAAATGTAGCATATAACATAAAAAAAAAAAAAAATTATGAAGCATTAGTCTATATACTATGTTAGTATACAGAATTGAAGTAGAATATACAATTTATCACTTACTTTTATTAGTGCATGATACATCATTAGCTTGGTCGCACCCCTCCTCCCCTCCCTTTGTGTGCATTGACTTCTGCTTTTTCTTATTTATCATATTCACCTTCAATCAATGCTACAAAACACACGAAGAACAAAGTGTTCCGTTAGAGCATTATGAGTGTTTGCAAAACATATATACATAGTGCTTTCTGTCTACAGCTAGAAAGCGGTAAAAATCCCTCCACTCATTTACTCTGTAATCATATCCTAGTGGTAGTAGGCTCATAGCTAGTTGTAGTTCCCCAATCTTCCTAATGTATTGTTTCAATATGTAACGATTCTAGTTGTAAGAATTACTGGCCATGAAATTTAGAGTGATCTAACATTTCCAAATGCTCCACCAGTTGGGTAGCGGTGAGAACTTTTGCTGTACACCGACAAATATTAAGTGTGCTAGTGAATAGGTAAAGACTACGCAACTCAAGTAGGTAACATGTCAAATAAAACATAAACTTACCATAACCCGCTTGATAATCCCATGGCGATATGCCTTTGGAAAAGCTAGCTAGACCTTACTGCTTGATCCCTCTGCAAAGTCTTTGTAGAGGGCTTTCACATGAGTCCTAAATACCCCATAAGCATGCTAACCTCTAGCCTCTGGCTAGTTTATCTGAATACCTCTTTTGCCATTTTCCCCTTATATAAGCCTTGGCGTCTTTTTGGCACCACGATATCATATCTTGTTGCACTTTCTCACAGTTGTTAAGCATGGTTCAATGCATCTTCTTAAATTCAGCGTCTAACTCCAATATGGCACTTGCACCTAATGGTTGAATCAACTATGCAAATATCTAAAATGATGAAATTGAACCATCATCTAATGGATCATTTTACAACCGATGGAGTCAATTTATCCTTATGTCCATGTTCACAAAGTACAGTGAACAAAATTGAATATTCTTTCATGTGACATTTGATTCAGTGATGGAACACTCCGGTTTATCCCGGTTCTTCAAATCCCCCTCAAGCACTCCCAGGTATTGTTCAACCAAATACATCCAACGATATTAAACAAGGGATCATAGTTGTGCTTCCTTCGGCAAATGGATAACCAAATGCACCAAGATGTTAGAAAAGGGTGGAGGGAATATAATCTTTAATTTACATAGTGTTAGGGTAATGGTTTTCTTTAATAACTCTAACAAATTCACACTAAGCTGTTTGGCGGTCAACTCCTTGAAAAAATGGGAGACATCACATGCATGAATGACAACTAGGAGAATTTGCTGAAACAAGATTAATAGTCGTGGCTCTTTAGAACCCTCAAACTTACTTCGTTTACACTTAAATAGAAGCTCATGTTAGAAGCATATTCGTTCGGAAGTTCCACATTTTAATCAAGCTGCACACCACTCTAATTTGCCTAGATGACAATGTGTAGGTAGCATCTGGCTTGAAAGTCCGATCACCACAGTTTTGTAGATTGAGGGTGAGTCTCACCTTTTCTACGTCTTTGACTTACATTTTAGACCAAGAATAGTCCAAACTAGATTATCACATACATGCTTCTTGATGTGCTTCACATCAAGGTTGTGACGAATATCTAGTTGTTGCTAATACAACAATCTGAAAAGCACAATTTTCTACACCAGTTTGTATCATCTTCATTTCTTCGCTGACTAAGTCTCTTTTGTGTCTTCCCCATTACAACATGCTCATAATGACTCAACTGATCCATAATATCTTCACTAGTTAACTCCTTTAGTCAGGGATGCATCTCAACCGTGCCATTAAAATTCTCATTGTCGCGGTGCCATCAATACCTAGGTGGCAAGAATGATCTATGGCACATGTAATAGAACTTAGTGTTGGCATGGTCATTTGTGCAATCTACATTGCATATAGGGCATGCTTTGTATCCCTTGGTCATCCAGCCAAAAATGTTACCATATGCTGGAAAATCGTTTATTGTCCATAAGAACGCAGCATGCGTCAAGAGCGTCCAACCTTCTACCACATCCAATGTCCTCACACCTTTCAACCCCAATTCCTCTAACTCTTTTCATTAGGCCTCGTAAGTATACATCAATGTATTTACCTAGAGATCTAGGTCCTAATATTAAAAGTGAAATAATTAGGTATGGCTCCTTCATGCATCTCTGCGATGGAACATTGTTTATAAATAGAATGACCGGCCATACGCTATATGTCATACACATGTTTACGTAAGGATAGAAGCCATTAATAACTAGTTCCAATCTCACACTCAAAGAATTCGAAGTGAACCAAGGGTATTTACCATCCTGTCCTTTCCATTACTCAGAGTCTATAGGATGCCTCAACATATCCTCTTCACTAATTGAACTTCCCTTGTTCTGCATCATCTCTTGAGCCATCTTCCTACACATGAACAATTGCTGCAGTCGTGGAATCAGTAGAAAAAAATGTAGTACCTTAACCGACACAATCTTTTGCTACTTCAAATGAAGCTTCCACCTTCTTTCCCCACATATCAGCAGTTGTCAAAATTTTCAAATTCTTTCTAGAAAAGCACACAATCATTCCTACATGCATGTATATCATTTGCATCATACCCAACTACCTTGACATCTTCTGTGCATCATAGTATAATGATTACAAAAAATTGCGATCTAGTAGCAAACTCCTTATAAAAGCAAGCTAATCATTGAATAATTTCACATATTGTTTTTCGTTGACTTTTAGATTTATCATTTAAAGAACAACAGACAGTATTGAGAACTTCATACAACCTAGGCATACAAGACACTTTGTACTTTCAAACATTCTCGTACGTTAATTTACATGGTTATCGTTGCTTTTATCTCTACTATAAATTTCTCCACCCTCAAGGTTACTCATATTAGCGATTAGATCCTCTAACATTCGATAATTGGCTTGGTCTTTGAAAGTTTAGCTTTCATCTGGAATACTCTGATTCAATCAACAACATCATTAAGGACTTCATCTTCATCATCCGATTCCTTACCATGATAGGTCTACCTTGACTCCTTACTATTCCCCTCATCTGGGGAAGATACTTAACAATTTGAATATACTATCATATTGTGCTAAGATAGTCTTTGCATGGCATCTTGTTAATCCATCTGCTCTTCTATGGTTCACCATAACTTGTACAAAATCCTTAATCCTGTTTCTATATTGTGGTGATGTTAACTCAAACATCATGTGCCAACTTCATTCCAACATCCTACACTAAGGTATAGTGAAACATATCACTTTAACTTATTAGTTTATTTCAAGTATTTTTTTTTCACCTACATTTTCCTCTTTATATAAGGCATTGAAAGCTCTAACTAACTGTAATATAAGTATGTAGTGTAGCAAATAATAATTACCTAACATATATATATTGATCTCCTTGTATAAAATATAGACAAACTATAGCATCGTAGAGTGTTATTTTAACTATACGTAACATATATTAAATACTAATATATTAGTGGATAAAATAAAAATAATTAAATAAATAAATAAAAAACACAGTTATATACATTTGTATGGAGTAAATTACATCAGAAGATAAAAACGTTTGGGGATAAATTTATTTGAGGCCACAACGTTTAGGAAAGTGTCTCAATTGAGGTTACTATTGATACGTGCCACAATGAGATGAATTTTCTAGGTTTCAATTAAAATTTTCTTTTATTGATACATGTTAATGGTGATCTTAATTGATCTACTTCTCTAAAAGTTATGACCTTAAATGAACCATTTGAAATGCTTGTGACCTCAAATGAACTTACCTCCAAATTATGAGACCTTTTGGTGTAATTTACGCTATATATATATATATATATATAAAATATTTTCATTTATATATTAAAAATATACACATATTTTACAATATATAAAGTAATAACAAAAATAATTTACTAACCTTTCAAACGTGATCATACAAATAAGCCTTCATCGAAAATATTTGAAAAAAAGAAGTATAAAACATTAATATTGATAATTTCATAATTGTAAAAAAAAAAAAAAAAAAAAAAAAAAAAAAAAAAAAAAAAACTAGACAAGAGGAAGGAAGCAGGACATCTTGGGGAAAGAGCGTGAGAAGTGCACAGGAGGGGAGAGAGTCTTACCTATTCGTAGGAAAAATATGAGGCAATCTCATCTGATTTGCTAAAGATGCGAGACTCGCCCCTGACTAAGATAGATAGGCGAGCAAGACTCGCTTCAAAATTTCACACTTGTATCCGATGTTTTCACTAGTGCGATCCATGTTCACAAGTCCGTGGCATGAGGGAAATCATGGTGATGAGCCACTGGATTATGGAAGTGCTCCTAAAGCTTATAGCGACATGAGCAATGATGCAGATACATATTATATACCTGAAGATATTGACACCGACTTGGTTGAACTTAATGACAATGATACTATCTTTGATGCAAAGGTATATGTTGAGGATGATGTTGCTATTTAGGCTTGAGCACCCTACATAAATACAAATGCTAAGACAAATGAAATCTTGGTGCCTTTGACAGATGCAAACACTGAAACTTATACAGAGTTTTTACTTCACACAAGTATATATGATGAAGACATTCCTCTTCAATCAATAGTTTGTCCATATGTTCTATTAGTTTTCATACCTACGGTCCAATCTATCTTCTCCCCTAGTTACTAATGTGCTCTTCAAAACAGGTCAGCAACTTCTATTGTTGATGTGAATGTGAAAGAGGACAGAGGCTTTCATGGTTTTGATTCATCTTCTCATCTTTTGGCTCTATTTCAACGTCTTTAAGCATTAGTTGGAGAATTTTGGCAAACTCATCATTTGCATATACCTTATCATGTAACTCTACCCTAATCATGTTTGGTGAGGCAATGTTGCTACTTATTCATGGGATTCCCTTACGAAGTAAGAATTGACATCCATGTAGATGCTTCAGATGGTGCACTACGATTGGGCTTTCATATCCCAAGTTTGGAGTTAGTGACTTTCACTATGCACAATTTAATTTTGTATCGCCAAATTTGTAAGGATTTAGAAATAATAAGGAGCGAGATCGAGAAAAAAGAGGAGGAATCGAGAAGTTTGCATGATAATTAGGGATGAAGCCTTGGACACCGATTTGAGTGAAGTGCTTGGAGATACTAACATTGGTGTAAAAAGGGGGAGCATTATTTACCACATTGATATAATGGAAATTTATTTATAATTAATGATAAGATTTAAACTATATATTTCTTCTCTCACTTCCTTCTTGCATGCTTTACTCTTTAATAATTGTTAATATTGTTGCGTCGTTATATCTTCTGAATCGGAATCACTTGGACTTGCTATCATTCATTTATTTTATCCGCCACAGTTAATATTTCAAACAATTTGTCATGACAATTGTCAAGTCATTCAACCCATGCTAATCATGTTTGGTAAACTCACCTTCTCGCGCTTATATTTTCATCAGGTTTCTCTCTCATTCTCTCTTTTTTTTTTTTTTTTTTTTTTTTTTTTTTTTTTTTTTCATTTTCATTGACCGCCGATTTGAAAATGCTGTGCTCGTTCCGGTGCCAGTAATCTTTTTTTTTTTTTTTTTTTTCCTTTTTCCTATTCTTTTTATTAAACAATTACTAATTATTTTTATGTTGTTTCTTTTGCAGGTATTCGGTAAAAAGTTTGCACATTTGACGCCTGTGAATTTTTCTTCATTTGAGCTTAGTAAATTATTTTTCTTATGTTAAATATTTATAATACAAAATGTTATATATTAAAATTAATATTATTACTTAATATAATTTCACGAAAAAGATTGGCACCATATTGTTAGTTAATAAAAATGTTAAATAAATTACAAATTGTATTTATTGAATATTAATATTTAACGAAACGCATAAAATGTAAAAATAAAAAAAAAAACAAAAACTTATAAAGAGGCGGCATCCACCTCTCTATCCTAATAAGGTGAAAAATCATCTCTTTTGGCCACATTGCAATTAGTGTCTATGTTTATATATTGTCGATTTTTTGATTTTTTGAGTCTAATCTAGGTAATTAAGAGGGCACAATGATGATAAAAATAATACAATAAACAAGGAAGAAAGAAGACAGAACTTGTTGGTACATATTGATAATTCTTAATTATAAGTAAAAAGTATGTACAATAACATAACATTAGATGTGAATATCATATTTTTACGTGTATACACTGTGTCCCAGTCATCCAGCTTGCCTGTATAAACCATAAACAATATATTTCTAGCAAAATATAAAGGAAGAGACTGAACAAGTATAAGCAACAACCAACCAAGCGTATATATACTCTATTCACAAAATTTAAATCATTAAAAAAAAAAAGAAAAATAAAAAACCAACAACTCACGAAACTCAACATGATATGTCATTGACGATGGCTTCATCTAGAACAAGTTCCTGCCAAGGGCAAGAAGATCCTCGGCCGTAGCTGGAGGCACCGCTGGCTTCCCCGACGACATTATTGCTTATTGAGGAAGATGTCGCGTCGGTCCGAGCCAAAGGAGGCAGGAGATCCGGTGAAGATAATCCACTCCATTGAGTGTCTACCAGGAGAGAATTATTATTATGGTCGTTGTCGTCGTCGTTATTGTTGTTCATTTGGTTGACTATGGGAAATTGACTCATCTCATTATGATCACTAATATTCAACAATGTTTGGAAACTGAAAGGGACTTGTTGTGGGTCTACTAAATGAAATAATAGGTTGTCAACAATACTAGTTGTGTGGTGGAGTGGTTGGGAACACGTTGGGGTTGTTGCTCCTACACAAAACGAATCATCTTCCATTTTCGCGAAATGCGATGATGATGGAGGTGGTGGTGGTGGTGGTGAGTTCCCAAAACCATCTGTACTAATATCTTTCAAAGGAGGAACCCAATTCAGCATGTTGGAATATGATTCTATACTGTCTTGAATGTTAATGTTGTTTTGGGCTAATAAAGGTATAGATTGGAGCAAATAATCTTGTATCAGTTGGAGCTTATTGGCCAGTTGGGCAGCTTGATCTGCTTGGAACAATTCCAATGAGTTGTTGTCATCAAGTGGAGGGTGGCTCATAAGGTTCCTCAGGCTGGCTAGGGCTAGAAGGTTTTGAAGACCAGAGAAAAGGTCGTTCTTGGCTGATGAGTTACAGGATCTAAACCCATTCGGAGCAGCTTCTTCTTCAAATGCGTGTTCCAATAATTCTTGATCTCGTTGTCAGTCCGGCCAGGAAGGCGGCAGCGATTGAGGGACCACCTAATCAACGCAAAAGCACAAGATCACAGCATTATTAGCAATATGCCTTGAAATATGGTGTCGATACAGGCACAGGGTACCTAAAACGTGACAAGATTTTCCTGGTAATAATGATGATGATTATCAACGTCAAAGAGACACTAATCTACTCTATACTAAAACAGCATATAATAATTCATATTCGACCACCCTAGCAATATTACTAGAAGATGAAAACAAAAATTTGAAGTGATCATCAGTACTAAATTTTCTTATTAGAGAGAATAATATTACTTGTTCCCAAGAATGCAGTGAAGACGAAGAATGGTTTCCTCCTCTTGGGCAGAAAAGTTCCCTCTTTTGATATCAGGCCTCAAGTAATTTATCCATCTCAGTCTACAGCTCTTGCCGCACCTGTTGAGTCCTGAGAGAAAAAACCCAATAAACAACTTTGGAGAAGATGAGGAAAAAGAAAAAAAGAAAAAATGGTTTATTTACACAGGGTTGTGATATATAATCAAAACTATTACCAGCTCTCTTTGGAAGAGAAATCCAGCTTCCATGGCCATGTTCTTGAATATAATCAAGGAGTTTCTTGTCTTCTTCAGGCCAAGGACCTTTCTTCAGACCATTCTTATCAAAAGGAGACCTACCCATTATTATTCTTATTTAGTATTATATATAACTGTATATCTTTTTCACTGATATCTGTAATTCCTAAACTTTCTTGCTAAGGCAAGTTCCTTCGGTGCCAACGAATCCTTGTGGACATTGTGCTATTTATATTCGCGGCAGCTACCTAAGTCTTCATTTAATAAATCCAGTCTGAGGGTTCTTTTTTTTTTTTTTTTTTTTTTTCATTATTAAGTTTGGTTGGTTCAAATGACGGATACACCCTTGTATAAAGTCTTAAGGGTTGTTCAAGAATTGGAAATTAGTGGGAAGTCTACTGTTCATTGCTATTGACACCCTTTCTTATGGAACTTTTGGCTTATAAAAAGAAGGAATATCACTGATGATGAAAATATTAAGTTCAAAGTAGCCGCGTAAATTATTCCCACATTTTTGCCATTATTTAAATTTTAGTACGATAAAGGCATAATAATTAATAATTTCTATATTTTCAATGTTTAACAATTTAGTAATTAAATTTATTTTGAAAAATTGCAAAATAGTTCTCTAAATTTTAACCTCTATGTGTATATACTCCTAGCTAGACTTTTAATATAATGAACAATTTGACCCTGGTAACCCCGAAACTTTTATCTGTTCGAAATAATTAATCCTTTTAAATTTTATAAATTGGCAATATACAGAATTCTTCTTTCTCTTCCCCATTAAAAAAGCTATGATGAGCGTTTAAAAGGTGTTGCGTACATGTTGATAACTGATAAGTTTGAAGGAGTATTTTTAAGTTATTCATTCATATGAAGAGTAAACTTTAGATAGTCATTGGCATTTTCCAAACTTTATTTTTATGATTTATTGCTTGTATTGTTAATTTAATTGCAATTTAATGTGTATATTTCAATTTGACAATCAAATTTGACACTAATGATGAAAATATATGTGAATAATTAGTCAGTTAAAAATATTTACATTTCGCGTTATTTGGATTTTAGTGGACAAGGGGTTATTTAAGTGAAATTTTAGAAATATAATATTTAAAAATTTATTATTTCAAGTCTTATCATAAACTTAAGAGTATGTTTTTACAATTAGTTTTTTGTGATTAATTATCTTGCTTTTTAACAATGCAAAAACTCCATAAATTAAATTAGAACCGCTGGGCTGCTACGGCTGGAACGTTACCTGCTTCTCTAATTATCAAGCCACAAATAATTAATGTGAAATGTGGAATTTGGAAAACCTAACAAAAATTAAAATTGAAAAAGACAATAATATCAGATCAGAAATGGAAGAACTGGCGATCCCTGTTGCGATAGATACCTCTTCCATGCACGCAACATATATAGGTTTCATTTTCGTCATCTTTTTGTTTGCATGGGCTTCAAACCACTTAACTCTTACTTATCACAATTTTGGATTCCTATACCAGAAACCTATATCAGGCACTGATCATGATTGATATTGGTTTTATTCAATAAAACACAAATGTATGGTGCAAATGCTACCTGCACGTACGTGACGGACACCACACGCACTCACCACGACGACCCATTACACACCACCACTTGATAACTCCCAAGGAAAGGAAATACTTATCATTTAATGTCCTATTTATTTCAAGGTAAATATTTTTTGAAAAATAAATATTTTTATATTTTATTGTTATGCAGAAAATGATACTTTAAATAGAAAATATTTTTCCTTATAAAAAAATAAATTCCATTAAAGATCATATGCTTTTAAGGAAAATAGCTACTCGAAAATAAAATAAAGTTTTTGAATTTGCTTTTGCAAGTATCTAACTTTAAGAAGCACGATATTATTTCATGTTTATCGTAATTAACCAATAAATTATATTTTAAAAAATAAACATAATATACTAGAAGAAAGAAAAATGAAAAATCATTAACAAATTTATAAACATTAATAAACGGTTTTATAAATAAATATGTAAAAATATATTTAATACTTTTATTTTAAAAAATTATTTGGCTAATGTACTTATATAGTAACTTGTTAATAATAAATTATTTATATATGATAATGTGTTACATAGTATTGGTAAGTCAAATACCAGAAATTTTTTTGAAATATTTCTGCAAATATAACCAAATGCATGAAAAACATATCATTTTTAGGAAAACATTTTTACATAAAACACTTTTAAAATACATTTTCATTGAAACATAAGGGGTTTGACCAATGTTGTTACAATTTTTTTTATTTTTAATTTTTTTAAAATATAGTTACTAATCCAACAATGACTTTGATATAATAAGGACTGAGAATAAGCTAAAAATGTGCTATATTTGACAAAACATACCAAATATAGCATTTACGGTACTGCTCGTTAGGAGACATTAAAAAATAAAAATAAAATAAAATAAAAAGCGATAAAGGGAATCATAAAAAGTTAGTTATAAAAAAAATTTTCAAATTGGCAGTATCACTATTAGAGAAGAAGCTTTTACATATAAGGTTTAACTGAAAATGAATTATTCCCATTTCTATCTTTCTAATTGTTTTTTTTTTATAATTTATCTTTTTAAAATACTGCCACATGTTAATTATTGAAATTAAAGAAATAAGATAATGTTATAATAATATTATTAAATTTTTTAATAAATTAAATAATTTTAAATTTTTATTTATTAATTAAAAGAAATTTAAAAATAACAAAAATTAAATGAATTTAAATCCGATTTTGTTCCGTGTACATGTATTAAAGGTCACGATCATCGTCCAGTTTCTTGCCTTGAGTATCGAGGACTTTGTAAAATTAGATATATCATCATGAATTTTCTCCATCATAGATGTTGATTTGAGGGGAAAAAGAAAAGAAAAAAAAAAAAGAAGCATGAATTAATTAATGAGTGGACAATATATTATTACGTAGCATTGCCGCGTTTATATATGTCTTATATATCAGTGAACTTGCCTTGTGTCTTCATTTTACTGGTTGGACCAAAATACGTTGTTGGCTATCATCCTTCTTTGTGAAAGACCATTGTTAGTATATTTCCCCCGCATCTTACACGAATGGAAAAATATTCAATTGATAATATATATTATATATGTTTACGTAGGGATGGTATATAATTATTAATTATATATTAATATAAAATAGTTAATAGATAGTTTTAAATAATTATAAAATCACGTATTAGAATATTATTAAATAGTTATATACTATATATATATATATTTATATTTCATGTGATGTGTCAGTCGAATGATATTTCAAAATGAAGTTGTTCCACTTACGCCTTTATATCTTGTTTTATCATTCGGTCATACCTCTATGGATTTACACGAATTTTTATGTTATTTGAAGACTGGGTTACTTCCTTCTTTCGTTCCTTTTTTCTTTCCTTCTCTTTTTTTCTTTATTATTATTTTAATTTTAAAGCTACTATTAAATTTATCCAAGGAGATGAACAAATCTAATCTATCTAATGAAAGACCTTTTCTGTCCCATTTCACTATGAAAAATCCTATCTATCCCTTTTTTTTCTTAACTACAATTAGAATTGGAGCAAAGAGATTTGAATCGATGGGCAAAGATATGTTAATACTATTATAACTCAATAGCATTATCATTGGTCTTTCAAATAAAATGTACTATTTTCCGATCACTGATCACTCATCACCATTATAATAGAAAAGAAAAAAAAAATCATCCACTTTGGAGACCAATCCTAATTTTATAGGAGTACAAATGCTTTCAAAACTATCACCTTATTTAAAATCCTCATTTACTACAGTTTTAATCCCATTTGCCTCTAAAGGTTTTGACTATCCCCTTATTTTCTTTTTCTCTTACAATTACATAGAAGGAAGGAGAGATTAGATCCTTGTCCATCAACTTGAAAGATCGATATTAAACCCAATAGGGTACAAACCCATTAATACCTACACAATTAGTTAGAATTCTTTTTTTTTTTTTTGCCCGTGGAAAGAGAAGAAAGCATTCATATTATATTAAGCAAAATTGCAGCACATCGGTACAGCTAGCAATCGAAGGCGGAAGAACTAAAAGGTCTCCATAATAGTCTGTACAATAAGAGCCAAAAACATCAATAGAAGATAAACCCAAAATAAAGTGGCATAGATGTTAGAATTTATGATCCAATATGTAACTTTCATTAAGAAGAATCGTGATTTTTAATCTAAATGATATGATTTTTCGTGATGAGATATCTTGATGGGAGGTATTCATTAACGGTTCATCAAAATTATTCTTTGATGCTAACTTTACCGTCATACTGAAACGGTGGATAAGGATTCGAATAGGGATGAAACGATACATCAAGGCAAGCCAAACAAATTTTCCTAGAATGCATGAATGGTGATGGCATTTCGTTTATCCAACCATGTGGCTTTTGCCAACTGCCGAATTTAATCGGTAGCGGAATATTTTAATTCTCTTAACCGTTTGTCATTTGAAAATTAATTGTAAGAGTTTGATATGATATTAAGTATAGATCGTATGTTAAAATCACGGTGAATTAAAAATATTGTTTTGTACATCAAATATTATAAAATAAAATAATTAAGTTATTAATTTGTTTTACGAATAATTTATTTTATATGAATGTGTGGGTATGAAATTTATATAATAGATGATTTGTTAGTCACCAAAGCGGTCAAATCATTAAATCTACAAGTTTCATTACATTTAAGTTTTTTTTTTTTTTTTTAAATTTGCCCATGGATTTATTTGCAAATGACATAATAGATTATATTTAGGTAAATAAAAGATTTGTTATTATAAGACATTATAAATCATCCAAAGATGGTTTTTCTTCTTGTAATACATAACGTAAGTGTTTATGATAATGTTTTATTTGATTTATTTGTATATCCAAAGATAGCAAATATATCAAATTGTATGTATACTTGTTTGTTATGATGAATGTTTATATATATTTTAGTATCATCCAAAAGTGGACTTTGATATGTAAAATTATGTTATTCCATGAGTTGATTGAATCTAAATTTGTATGATTGTTCAAAGCATTAATGTATATTGTTTCTTTAATTATTGCAGTATCTATTCTTGTTTCTCTACATTCTCATGCTTCATATGTTCTGATATTCAATGGACAAAATTTCTCAAATTGGTATGAGCAAGTCTAATTTCACTTAGGTGTTTTGGATCTTGACTTATCTCTTCAAATTAAGAAACCCACTACTATTACTGATGAAAGTAGTGATGAGAAAAAAACATCTCCATAAACTTTGGGAGAGATTGAACAGATTAGGCTTGATGTTTATGAAAATGGCAGTAGCAAACAACATTAAAGTTACTTTTTCCCAAACTGATAATGCTAAGAAATTCACTAAATTTGTAGAAGAGCGTTCTTAAATTGTTGACAAGTCTCTTACTAGTACATTGATGGGTACTTTGACCAACATGAAGTTTGATGGGTCTTGTACTATGCATGAGCATATCCTTGAAATGATGAATATAACGAAAAAATTAAGGACTTTAAGAATGACCGTGGATGAGTTTTTTTTGGTACAATTCATATTGAACTCTTTGCCTCTTGAATAGTATGGGCCTTTTTAAATGAAATATAACACTATAATTGATAAGTGAAATATCAATGAATTGACCAATATGTTGAATCAGGAGGAAACAAGATTAAAGACCAAAAGACTCATTCTATTCATTTTACAAGTAATCAAAAAGTTGTGTCAAGTTCAAAGAAAATGGCTAAAAAAGGCAAGAAGAAAGGTTTACACAACCTGAATGAATCTTCTAAAGATGCACAAATCCACAAAAGGGAAATCAAGGAGCCTCACGAAGCATACAACTTCTTAAAATTATACATACAGATATATGTAGACCATTTGACACTCCATCTTTTAGTGGAGAAAAGTATTTATTACTTTTATTGATGATTGTTCATGCTATACTTATGTCTATCTTTTGCATGAAAAATCTCAATTTGTGGATGCCTTGAGGTGTACTTTAATGAGGTTAAGAGACAATTAGATAGAAAAGTGAAAATTGTAAGATCTGATAGGGGTGGTGAATACTATGGGAAGTATGATGAATCGGGATAATGTCCAGGTCCATTTGTCGAATTTCTTGAAAAGTATGGCATATATACTTGATACACTATGTTAGGCACATCAAAACAGAATGGAGTTGTAGAGAGGTGAATCATACATTATTGGACATTGTTAGGAGTATGCTAAGTCATTCATCTTTACCTATATGCATGTGGGTTTATGTATTAAAAACTGCAGTACATTTGTTAAGCAGGGTTTCTAGTAAAGTAGTTCCAAAGACCCCTTTTGAGCTACAGACTAGAAGAAAACCTAGTTTATGCCACCTATATATTTGGGGTTATCCTGCAGAAGTAAGGATTTATAATCCACAGAAAAGAAATTGGACTTTTGAAAGGTCAATGGATTCTTTATATGATATCCTAAAAGTCCAAAGGAAATAGGTTTTACTGTCCTAATCATAGTACAAAAATTGTTGAAATTGGAAATGCCAAGTTTATTGAAAAAGTGAAATTAGTGAGAGTAAAGAATGACATGATGTGTGCATTAAAAAAGTTACAATAGAAGTTCCTATACTTTACCTTCTAAGCCAATTGATCCTAATATTGTAGAATTTCACCAAAGTAAAGAACAACAAGTAATGGATCAACCGCATCATGAAGTTATAAACAATACGCCTTTAGTGGAGGAACCATATAACACAACATTAAGAAGATCTTAAAGAGAGAGAAGATTTGCTATTCCTAATGATTATGGTTTATCTAAAAGAGTCAGAGCTTGACATAGGAATTGACAATGATTTAGTTTCATTCTTACAAGCCACGGGGTGTAATAATTCTATTAAGTGGGTAAATGCCATGAAAGATGAGTTGAAATCTATGGATCAAAACCAAGTCTGGAAACTCATCGAATTGCCGAAAGGATGTAAAAGAGTTGGTTGTAAATGGGTCTTTAAACAAAGCGAGACTCAAATGGTAATGATGAATGACATAAAACCAGACTTGTTGTCAAAGGTTTTACTCAGAAGGATGGCATTGATTATAAAGAAACTTTTTCACCGGTTTCAAAGAAGACTTACTTAGAATCATTTTGGCTTTGGTTGCTCATTATCATTTACAGTTGCACCAAAAGGATAAGACCGCCTTTTTTAATGGAGATTTGGAAGAAGAAGTTTATAAGGACCAACCTAAAGGCTTCTTAATTAAAGGAAAGGAGCATATGGTATGTAAACCTAAGAAGTCGATATATGGACATAAACAAGCTTCTCGCCGATGGTATGTTAAGTTCAATGACACCATAACTTCTTTTGGTTTTAAAGAAAACACTATTGATCGGTGTACATACATGAAGATATTGATGATATCCTGATTGTTGCTAATGATTTTAGTTTATGGGAGTAAGTTTGTTTTCTTAGTCCTATATATTGATGATATCCTGATTGTTGCTAATGATTTTAGTTTATGGGAGAGGCAACATATGTGATAGGGATTGAAATATTTTGTGATAGATCACAAGGATTGTTAGGCTTATCCCAAAAGGCTTTTATCAACAAAGTTCTAGAAAGATATAAAATGGATAAATGTTCCGCAAGTATAGTTCCAATTCAAAAAGGAGATAAATATGGTAGTATGCAATGTCCAAAGAATGATTTGGAACGAAAACAAGTAGCAACAATTCCTTATGCATCTGTTGTTGGGAGTTTGATGTATCTTCAAACTTATACAATACCTGACATCAATTTTAGTGTTGGGATGTTGGGCAGATATCAAAGTAATCTAGGCTTGGATCACTGGAAGGCTGCCATGAAAGTTTTGAGATACCTGCAGGGAGTAAAGGACCACATGCTCACTTATAGAAGGTCCAATCAGTTAAAGGTGGTTGGTTATTCAGATTAGATTATGCTGGATGTGTTGATACAAGAAAATCCAAATTTGGTTACCTGTTTCTATTAGCTGGGGTAATCTCATGGAAAAGAGCAAAGCAGTCTGTCATTACTGTATCGACTATGGAAGCAGAATTTGTGGCTTGCTTTGAGGCCACAATTCATGGCTTATGGCTATGAAATTTTATTTTAGGGCTTTAAGTTGTCAACACTATTAATAGGCCGCTGAAAATTTACTGTGACAACTCTACAGCAATCTTCTTGTCAAAGAACGATAAGTATTCAAAGGGTGCAAAACACAGAGATCAAATACTTGGTCGTTAAAGAAGAAGTTCAAAAACAAAGGGTGTTAATCAAACATATTGGTACAAAACTGATGATTGCAGATCCATTAACAAAAGGATTAGCACCCAATATTTTTAGAGAGCATGTTGAAAGAATAGGCATTATAGGACATCCTGATTAACATTATTGTATTTGTTTGTATGACACTCTCGAGCTCAATTATAGTGTTTCTGATATTTCCTATTTTCTATATTGTATACATAATTGAAATAGAATTATGTTAACATGAATTAATTATGTAGTACATGGAAGGGACAATGACGAGATGATGATGTACAACCGCCATGACTCTAATTAATTTTTAATTTAATAATGTGATGTAAAGGTACAATCAACATAATGAAGACTTAGAATAACGTTATCGTGCACATTTTGTTTATTCTAAGTTATTAAGAATATATATGGGCCAAGTGGGAGAATGTTAGAATTTATGGCCCAATATGTAACTTTCATTAAGAAGAGTAGTACTTTTAATTTAAATGACATGACTTTTCGTGATGGGATATTTTGATAGGAGGCATCTATTAACGATTCATGATGAGGTATGATCCTCTTTCTGCCTTTTATATATATAAGTGAAAATTAAAGGAAAGTATATATTTTCACATTTTTTCACAATCACTCCATCATAAAGTAAAAGGTTAAGAAAGAGAAATTATATTCTCTTGAAGAAATAAGGTTGGATTGGAGGGATAAGAAATCTATTAAAGAATTAAAGAATCTTATTCATTGGAATTCAATATATTATTATGGTTATGGAGAAAGGTATGCATCATTTATTTATTGTGAAAATCATGAAGTTCAAAGATCTTGAATTGATGTTGATGAAAGAATCATGTAAATTATAAAATCATCTTACAATAATCCACGAAAGAGACAACAACAACTGTAAACTAAGGTTATTTATGAACACTTCTTCTGCTTAGAATTGCCAAATAGTAGCAAGAAGAGCATCGGCCAGTCTAGTCATCTTCCAATTGCGCCATATTAAGTGGAGCCTCTAATATGTCTGGTATAAGTCCTTGCTATATATAAGAACCAAGAGGAGGTAGTGGATTCAATATTGGAACTAGTAATCCCTTTAACCCTCTCAATGGAATCAGTGATATCACAATCAGTAAGCCCTTATCAATTGCAAGCTTCATTGCCTAAAATATAGCCCATAATTGCATCTCTAAGGAGAAATTGTGTGATGATTTTCCAAATAAAATCTCCTATGCAATGTCTAAAGGTATCTACCTGTAAGCTGGCACAACCAACAAAGGGATGGCTGACTTTATAAAGCCCCATATAGAATATTCAAGTAGAGTACTTGGGAGGGAATGGAAAAATGGACATGGTTTGCTCAACATTCATAGCTTAATGCCGTTGCATTGTGGCCTAGAACTCAGTGGTAATGGAGCGAGCGTGAGGAATCTAGGCTAAGTTAGGGGAGCTATGATCAAAACAACACTAATTTCGCTCCTTCCAAATGCACTAAAGAAAACAAGAAACTGACATTGGGAAGGATATACGGGTCTATGCGGCAAATACTTAGAGATAAGAGCGTTAATGCACACCCAATCATAAAACAAGTGGTTATAGGGTACAATAAACTGGGAGGTGGTACTCTTAAAGTGCTACCACACATTAGTAGCCCATGTACATTCCATAAATATGTTCATGAGATTCTTCATGTGTACCACATAAAGTACAAGTCGTGTTTATTGGAAGGCCTCACTAAGCCAACGCAGTTTTTGTTGGTAGTGCATTAAGAAGGCTTTGCCAAATGAAGTACTTGATGCGCAGCCCATAAGGCAATTTCCATATCCAAAGATAGAAACATCACATTGTGGGTAAGTCTTCACAAGGGAGAACTTCATATGTTGATTTGATAGTTGGTTAAGCACTAATGTCATGGTTCTACAAAACCATATCGGGTTCAAGGCTATCAGGATCAAGTAGGATTTAACCTAACTTATCCCTTATAAGATCATCTAAGGGTTACTTGATGGATTCCTCCTACCATTCAGGAGATGGAGAGACACAATCTTTAATGGTGAGACATATCTTGCTACAAAAGAGGACCATATAGCCAAGAAAAAACTCAGCCAGCAGAATATTAAGAGGCAAACTAAAGGAAGTAACAATGTTCGTCCTTGGTCAAATGGAACAATTGTTGTCCACCCAGGATGTCATGGCTACAGCTTATTTAATAGTGCATGAGCAGCCCAATTTATGTAAGGTTGGTTGAGCGATAGCATAATTTTTCTCACACAAGTTGTCCACTCAAGATTTAGCTTCCAAAGCATCCAACCAGTCTTACCCCATTTTAAGTTAAAAGATCTTATTAACACCTGAAGTAAGATAGCATTATCACTGGCACTGCAAGAAGGAATAAAACTAGATTGGGTAGAGGGATGAGGTGGTTGAGATATGGGCACAATCATTGGACTAGAAGTTTGGTGACCACTTTGTAGAGGGTAGAGCACAAACTAAACGGCCGGAAGCCCTTGAGAGAATTGGCTCCTAGCTTTTTAGGGATTAAAGTGATGGGGTTTTTTGAAATCTGGATACATTTTGCCAGTAAGTAAATCTGTCGGATATGCTAGCAAATGGACGGCCCATAACATGCCACATTTTCTGGAAAAAATGGAACGGTAACCATTTAAGCCTGGACTCTTTAGGGGGCCAATACTGAACATAGCCTCACAGATGTCAATAGCCATGATGGGTGCATCTAGCTCAGATATTGTAGCATTGTCAAAGGTCACTCCTTGGACATCAAGGAGATCGTTAAGTAAGGGAACTACCAATTTTCCCAAGGAGAAGAAGGTAGAGTAGTACTAGACAACATGGTTAACTACTACCTTAGATTCTATGAGCTAATTACCTTTGGTGTAAAAAATCCCCATAATTCGAGATCTAGATCGTCTAGCTATAGCAGAATTGTGGAAGAACTTGGTATTTCTCACCATGTATTCTCCACTTTGTGTGAGATTTAATTGCCCATAAGAGCCTTATTGTGAAGAATATGTTAGAATCCTCATTTACTACAATGCAATTCTCGCAAACAACTTTCACACATAATTCATTCTTCATTTATTCAGTTGGTTTCAGCTATACAAGCTTAATTACTATATTGATGGCATTAAAAAACAAAATCAAGACGATGACAACTTAAACTAAGTGAGATTTAACCCACTTAGGCGAAAGCCCTAACATTTATTAGGATGATGATGATGATAAGCTAGTATGAAAAATCAAATAAGAGCTAAGAGAGGAAATAAACCAAAAAGAAACATAAAAACATACAACAATAATTTTAGAAAATATAATTGCTTATAAAAGTTTAATTTTGAAAATGTAATATTATATAATATTAAGAGTAAATATATAGTAGAGAAATGCAACAAATTAAAAAAAATTAGAGTTATAAAAAAAATTTTCCAATATTTTATATATATATATAAAATCAGATTCCACAAAATATATCGAAGCTACCCATAATTTTTTGGTGAAAATCTCAACAAAGTGTTTTCTTAATTGATTGACATCAAATTTTAAGAGGTCATTGGTCATGCAAGAGGCATTGTGTGTCAGTCTTCAATGTTGGTTAATAGCCTAAATGTGTTGATATTACTTTTATACGAAGGTTTTGGTAGAGGGTTTTTTTTTTTTTTTTCCCTTGCTTACCTGCATGGAAGTTAATTAATGGATTAGAGCTTTAGATGAGGTAGGTAGAGGTGATCCATAAGGGGGAGACAAACAACTAGGCCCTAACGACTAGGAGGCTATTTACGAGATTGATACTTTTGTTGATTGGTATGAACATGGTCTACTTGATATCTCCATACATTCATTGTGGAATGTTAGGAAGTTATATTGGAGAAATATTTCAAAATGAGGGTGTCACAAGGTAGCTATTCCCTCTTTTACCGTTGTGTTGAGTCCAAGTGTTATGAAGAATATGTCACATGTTACCTAGTTTTTATGGGAAAGCTCATGCCATGCTCACCCTTGTGATTCAACAAGGTCGAGTAGCTTCCGTTTGATAGTTTAGAGAAGAATTAGCTCACCGCAAGAACAGGCAAGAAGTTGTAGCGGTATAGGGTAGGCCGATTAAGAAGGTCGTTAGTGCTCGAACATTATCATCTAGTCCTTTTAAAGTATCTAATCAAGGAAGACTAGGGATGTCTAAGCACTTTCCTCTAGCGATGATGAGCTTATGGATGATGTGGCCTGACCTATTAATATACCTTTAGGCTTTGCTTTGGGCAAGGTGCCTTTGTCTGTTGATCCTTCTAGGTTCCCAAGTAGTGAAGGGGCACCTTGTTTTGTTATGTTGTTGATTTTCAAGTTGTCAAGGAAGCATATGGTTTGTTTTGTTAATCATCATGACCATGGGATAGTATTAGTGGATTGATGAAGTTTTACTGCTCTTCCTATTCTATAAGGGTAGTTTTGTTTTATGTTTTATAATGTAAATTTTTATTTATTGCCTGCATTCATTTATGGCTTCATCATTAGTTTGGTCATCGGTTTTCCTCGGTAGTTTTCCATGCATGTATCTAATATGATGGAGACATGGCATGAGCTCTCTAATATTTTCTAGACTTTAGTACTTTTAGTAGGGGTGGTAAGGGTAACAAGGGCTAGTTTAACAATAAAGTTCTTAGACAGAGAAGGATGTTGAATGAAAAAAAAGTTCAACAAGCTCCAGCATAATATTTAGAGTACCAACATTAGTTGGGGGTTATTCTACTAGCCTTTACGAAGAAACATCAAGGTGCCAAAGTACATACTTAGAGCCTAGATGATACAAATAAAGGGCTTAGTGATTAGCTGTTGATATGCTTGATGGCTCTGATACCAAATTATGATGTGCCTAAAACCTTAGACACAATTATCTCAATTGGACACGCAGCAGATCTCAATTTCAAAGGCTTAAACAAAATAAAAATGGTGTTTTAAGGGTTTTTGTATTTTGATTGAAAGGAAATAAAATGGATATGATCGATGTTGATAAGGATATGACACACCGAACCAACTCGAAATATGCTAACCCTAGGTCAACATGACTCATGAAATAGGGATCATGATTTGTTCGCCACAATCTGTAAATAGATTGATAAGAATTGGTTGTTCGCCACGATCGCAAGGATTAATAAGAACGAGATCTCGCCACAATCAAACAATTGATTGATAAGAGAAAATAGAGAGAAAATTCTCCTTAGGGTTTCAATAATGTCCAAAAACTTAAAGAGTCTATTACATAAAATGGTATTTACAGTAAAAACCCTTAAACAAGGCAAAATCTATTAAAAACTAGTGAAAATAATAAATGATATTTCGGCCAAATAATAAGTTACCGACCTAGAAAGAAAGATGACGGCTTATAATTGAAGGATGGTGGCCTATAATTCAAAGATGGTGACCTAAGTGGCAGCTTACATGCCATGATGCTCCAGTCTTCATCTGCTCGTCCTTCTAAACCACCAACACGTGTAGTTCATTGAAGTCATAATATATGGATGGAACATCTAGCAAATTAGCTTTTTTCTAACTCCAAATTGTCTGATAGAAATCACATGGTAAGATTTTGTAATTCTCAAGCTCGGCCTCTAGTGATGTGTCTTGTAACCTGATTGACCATCTTGTCTTTTGCACTTGCTTCCTTTGCTGAGCTTCCTTTCACTCCTTTAAGTAGGATCGATAGATGAAGTCATGAATCAATTCCCATCATCTTCCAGGCTTGTTGAAGATTTGCCTAAATCTTGAAGGGAAATATGTCCACCAGATCAAATAAAAATCTGCAAAATCAAACAATGTGAAATAAAAGTGCAAGGATCAGCTCATACACTGTCTCCAAGGCTTGATCTATGAACCTTCTCTTGACCAATGATTCCCATGGAAGCACAACATCAAGTCCTAGCTCCTCCAACCACATGGTGCCATAATAGTTATCCATAATTAAAGGCTTTCTAGAAAAGTCGAACTACTTATCATGAATCCAATCAATGGAATTCTTAGGAACTCTATGACAAGTGTCTAGCAAATATAACTCTTGTACCTTCAATAGCTTTTGTTTCCCACACTTGCCTCCTTTGAAGTAAATAACAACAAACTCCTCATTGTCATCTATAGATCCTTCATCAGATAATTCAAGAATCACAAAACCCAACAGTATGGGTTTAGAATCATTGAGACAACAATGAACATATCTATTTAGTGAGTCAACATCATGTCTATCTCTAACAATCAACTCACAAATAGGTAATACATGGAACATGGTATACACTGATATGCTACCACAGCACATTCTAATACTCCGCCAATAGATAAAACCATCTAATAAGCTCCAGTGAATGTCAACAAATATCTTATAAGATCTTACAGGAACAATGACATCACAATAATCCACAATCCTTGGCAAACCCATTAACGCATCAAAATATATTGGATGAACTATAGGAAAACCAATATGAAAATACTTGAACGTCTCATTAGCTACTAATGTGAGTGGCTCTAAATCAGGTACACATATATCAAGAGATGATTTTAGGTCAACATCACAATCTCTACTACAAATGAGTTCCACTTGCATTTCATGATCATCTTCTGAACTGTCTTCAATAACATCACTGCTACCCACCTTAACCAAACGATTTTGCTTGGAATGATTTTCCTGTGAATCAATTATTATCGAGGCCTGCAGTAGTTCCATCTGCTTGGCTATTTTAGAAGTCAAGATCGAGATTTCTTTTATTGAGGCTACCTATATGGCTTCCTGCAATGTCTAGAAATGCTGGTAACCAATTGCCTTGGCAATTTCATCATGTAGGCCAATAACAAATCTATTGATGGTGTGTGTAATAGGTTCATATATGTCACTATGCCTCAACAAAACCTCATATCTATGAGCATATTCCTTAACACATATCTCACCTTGCTTCAGGGCCAATAACTCTTGATATTGTTCGTCATAATAAGATGATGGAACGAATCTTCTCCTGGCCAGTCTTCTCATATAGCCCCATGTCATACCATCATAACATCCTTTTGTGTTCATCTATAATATATTAATATCCCACCATTCTCTTGCAAGCCTCATAAACTTAGTGATTGCATACCCTACATTATAATTAGGGTGCATGAGTTTCTCAACAACTTGTGTCACCTAAAATTCCCAATCCAAATACTCTCCAGGGGTGCTATGACCATCAAATTAAGGTAGATGTGTTTTTATCACATTCAATATCTCAAGGCTAGGGCAAATCTCATGATGATATCTATAATCCATGACTCTAATTCAATCTCACATGCTTTCATATCACATATATCACAATAATACTACAAACCTTAATTTTCAATCTCAATAGTAATCACAATAAGACTACCAATAATTCACAATCACCACAAACCCTAATTCAATTCTTCACACAAAACAGCACAAACCCTAATAACATAAAAATCAAATCTTATGCTTACCAATCGTCCCGTCACTGCAACAGTGCTCTAAAAGATTAGAACTTTTGTACTTATAGATAAAAAAGATTAAAACTTTTCAGTTCTGTTCATCCCGTTGTCACAATCTGAAGCCTTGATACCAAATTATGATATGCTTGATTGCTCTTATACCAAATTATGATGTGCCTAAAACCTTAGATACAATGATCTTAATTGGGCACGCAGCGGATCTCAATTTCAAAAACTTAATCAAAATAAAACATGGTATTTTAAGGGTTTTATGGATTTTGATTGAAAGGAAATAAAATAGATATGATTGATGTTGATAAGGATATGACACATCGAACCAACTCGAAATACGCTAACCCTAGGATGATATGACTGATGAAATAGGGATCACGGTTTGTTCACCATAATTTGTAAATAGATTGATAAGAACAGGTTGTTCACCATGATTGCAAGGATCAATAAGAATGAGATCTTGCCACAATCAAACAATTGATTGATAAGAGAAAATAGAGAGAAAATTCTCACAAGGGTTTCAATAACATCCAAAAACTTAGAGAGTCTATTACATAAAATGGTATTTATAGTAAAAACCCTTAAACAAGGCAAAATCTATTAAAAACTAGTGAAAATAATAAATGAAAGTTTGGCCAGATACATAAGCTACCGGCCTAGAAAGTAAGATGGCAGCCTATAATTAAAGGATGGCGGCCTATAATTCAAAGATGGCAACCTAAGTGGCAACCTACATGCCATGATGCTCCAATCTTCATCTGCTCATCCTTTTGGAACCACCAACATGTGTAGTTCATTGAAGTCATAATATATTGATGGAACATTAACCAAATTAGCTTTTTCTGACTCCAAATTGTCTGACAGAACTCGCATGTTAAGATTTTGTAATTCTCGAGCTCGGCCCAATGATGTGTCTTGTAACCTGATTGACCATCTTGTCTTCTGCACTTGCCTCCTTTGCTAAGCTTCCTTTTACTCCTACAAGTAGACCGATAGATGAAGTCATGAATCAATTCTCATCAGCTGTACTAAAATAAGATCGAGCTATCCCAAGCAATGAAGGCTTCTGGTGATGCTTAAGGCAAGATGAAGCAGACAAAGGAGTAGATAAAAAGTTTGTGAGGCTAACCTTATAGGTAAGTTAAAGGATTCTCGCAAGAAGCATGTGGGGATAGTGTAGCATTTTAAACATGGATAGATTATCTTAGAGGTTGTTTGCTCTAGGGTTACTACAAACTATACAAAAGAGTCATTTGTACAAAGATGATTGTACTAAGGTGAGGAAGTTGATGACTTTTGTGCTATTTGTCGAGATTCAAAGTTCTTATCTCAATCTTTATTTTGTCAAGGTAGAGTTACATGGGGTCATTGCTTAATTAGATTTCTTTTACTTCTTTGACTGCTTCTACCTTTACCTTATCTCATTCATTGAGGGTTTCCTTAGGCTAAGGCCATTAGAGATATGTCCCTAAAAGAGTTTCGCTGCCCCTTTCAAATTCCAATTACTTTGGGCATTAAAAACTTCACCTTAAAATGTATTGGTGATCCTATAATCCTAGAGAATGGTTGGCTAGGTTGCGTGAGTATTACATTGTAAGGGGACGACAATTGATTAATACAAATTATATGTTGTGTGTAGTTGTATCAATCTTGTTGAGTTCTGCTAGTCGTGTAATAATGCCTTATGCTTTAACAACATGGTTATTGAAGTTGTAGAGATTATGGTCACATAGCTTTAGATGCTTTCGCAACTTAGGCAACATCTTTTCATAGTTATTAAGGATGATATTGGCCCTTCTTTTAGTGTCGATCATTTCCATTTTAATGTTGAAATTGGCAATTTTGTTTGAATAATGAGAGTTCCCTAATGTTAGAGTTGGATACCTTTGAGGTATTTCTTGGAAAAGCAGATGAAGTTGTCTATCTTCTACTTTTTACTGCACAGATTTAGTATATACTCTTTCTTTGTGGTGTTATGGAGGTGGTTCATGGGTCCGCCCTTGGGGTCCTCCGATGATCATATTTCTAGCCCCATGGGGATGTAATCATGGCTACCATTGATGTTGGGTTTTTCATCCCTCCTATAGTGATCAAGTTCTTTGTGTCATCATTTGATAAGTCGGCTCTTGTCATAGATTAGGTCGATGATGTACTCTTTGAGTTATCCTTATTAAACTGCATCTTGTAGGGAAATTCTAAGTTGATTAGATTCATTAGTGGTGTGTCCACAATCCACATGGTAGTCATAATGTTTTCTAGAGTTCCTCTAGATAGTATTAAGTCTCATCTTGGATAGAGGAGGCAAGATGTTCCTATTGTAGACTTCAAGGAATACCTTCTTTAGCGATTTAGATGATGGTGTGAACTTCTGACTTAGTTGAGAATAGCCTCTTCCTATTATTGTCTTCTTGGTTCCAAGCCGAGCTTTGACAGAGAGGCGATCCCTTCGATAGCCATTATTATGTGACTATGGTTTAGGACACTCTTCCTTTTCGAGATCTCTTGCAACATCATCCTCAATAATGTATTTCTTGGCCTTTTCTCCAAGCTGCTCTGAGATATTAGGCATGTTTCTCACCAATGACTTGAATATGAGACCGGAGGAATCCACTTCTTATGTGATAACATTTAGGGTGACAACCTCATTATTATAAGGATCTCGAGGACTTTGATAAAATGAATAATGTAGTCTTGGAGGGGCTTGATCTTTTCCTATTTTATCTCATCAGGCATAATGTGTCCTTCTTAGGTAGCTTGCTCTTGATGAAGTACGTTTTGAATATTTCTTCAAATTCTATAAAGTTGTGATAATGATTAAGGTGAGTTAGATAAACTAGATGTTCACTGCCTTGCAGAAGGTTCCACGAAAAGCCTTGCATATGGTGGCGTCATTGAATCCTTATAGGACCATGCAGGTTTTAAAGTAGGTGACATAGTTTATTGGATCAATTGTGTCATCATGGTGATTGAAGGATAAGAGGTGGAGATTTGTAGGGAAAAGCTCTTGTTGTATGGCTTTGAGAATGGATTAATCGGGACTTTAGTGGCTTATTGTTGATGAGTGCTTCTAACTTCATTTTAGTCATATCTTTGGATGATTTTGCCACAATAATCGGTCAGGTGTCCGATCGCCACTAGTCCTCAGCTCTTGCCAGTAACAGTAGCAGGTGGTGATTAGGATTCGTTTATTGCGAGTACAATGGTTAGTTCTTTGCTAAGGGTGCTCGCAAGTTGTTCTTTAGGAAATTTAGAGAGGAACTCCATCTCTTGTTGTCCCCTATAATCAAAGAAGGATTCATTTCCTTTTCAATTATTGTGAATTGATTTCTCTATTATTTGTTGCTCTAGAGCACTTCTATTTATTTACCTTTCATATGTTGGTACATATTCTTTAGTTAGGTAAAATAGTATTGGAGCACAATCACAGTTGTTATCGTGCCCTCGTGTTGGCCCTTAATGGAATAGGTTTCTTGCACTACACTTTTGCTCCTGGTTCTCATTATTATATTTAATTGCAATAGTCTATAAGAAAACTGATTTGTTTTCCTACAAACGATGCCAAATATTCAAAGTGAATTTCAATTAACACTTAAGGATCTCTTTGAACTGTAATACACTCCAGTATAAGTCGAATAGGCCTATAGTATGGCACGATAGGACTTGCAAGACAGATATCTTTTAGTGGGTGTTAAGGATGTGCCTAACTTGGTCACTTTGATGCTTAAATTAGTAAGTGGGTAAGAGTGCACAATATAGAGATGGGAAAGACAGTAGAGAGAGAGAACCTAGTCTTTAAATTGTCTAGGTAAAGCTTGTATAGTCAAGTACCATTTTCCTTGAAGGATAGGGAATTTACCTACAATAGGAAATTGTCTCTTGATTATTAAAGGAAATGCCCATATGAATTTTAAGCAAGTATAACATGATTATTCAGGAATCATTTTAGAAATGACTCTTTCTTTGGGAAGGTCTTGAGTTTAGTTTCTTTTTTGTCTAAAATAATAAGGAGGTTGGACTTGACGGTTCCTCCTATATGGATAAGCCATCAACGTGAGGCCATCAAGGTCCATGCTGAGCTGAATACATTGTTAGGGCAATTGGTCATAGGTTAGGCAAGTTGGATTGGACTTATGAGGCACATAACATAAATTAGAAATAAACATTAATTAAATAACCTAATAGCAAATTTTTGATAGGTACAATAATAAAAGGATGAAGGAAATGTTCATTGGCTAATTGGAAAATGTTCACCAGTCCTAAAGAGCATGATAGTTTGGGCGTGAAGGATTTGTACTTGTTTAGTCTCTTGCTTCTTAAAAAACTTTCTTAGCATATTCAGGACCAACCAAATGCTTTATGGGAAATTATGAAGGGAATTTATTTCCATAAGATGGAATTTAAGAATGCTACAAAAGGTGGGAAAGCTTTTTGGGGATGAGCTAATATTTTAGATGAATGTGATACCTCATTCAATGGTGGGTTGTAGCAAGTTGCTAAGATAGAACCTATTAAAGTTTGATAAAATAAATGGATATCTTATCTAGAAAACTTTAAGATAATAAATTTGAATCTGCAAATGAATCTTAACATGGTTAAATATTTGATTATGGAAGAAGGATAGATTTTAGGATTTGAGAAGTATATTGAGTTTAATTACTTTAGAAGGAAAAAGAAAAGCGATTCAAAAGGTTTATAAACCTATGCAAAACAAAGAGGCTAACTTGTTTAGCCTTACAAAAAAAGGAATTGTACTACTAAGTTAGCTTATTTCTTCTCATACAGTTAGAGGGATTTATCATTATCCTTGGCATCGTTCACCTCAATAGTTGTTTTTGCAATGGAAGGGACGATAACTTTTACTTTAGTTGTACAATCGAAAATATTTCCTTTTTTATGTTGCCCAAACACAAATTCCTTTCTATAGAGATCTATAATTTGGTAGAATATGCGCTAATCCTTTTCTCTTGGGTGGAAATTGTATTGTTTGCAAACATAGGTTTGATAATGGAACAGAGAGAGGTGGGGAAGTTCTGGGTGTAGTTGAAACCGTGTCGAGAAAGCTACGACCTTTAGAGTTGATAAAGATGAGATTTGTGCTTAAGTGGCATGGTGATAGGAATCATGGTTCACTTGGACCGATAACTTGATCTAGAGCTAAAGGATTGATGAACTTAGCTCAGTGGATCATTATCAATGAGTTGAATGAAGACAAGTTGGCGTATTTTAGTGGATATAAGATGCACATTGGTGATGGGCATGGTATGGTACGTTTAACTTTGAAGAAATTGCTCAATTTAAAGTAAAGATTGTCAAAGTTGTATATCACACCCATGACAAAGATAATGATGAGAGCAAATCAAGAAAATCAAGTTACAGCAGAGATCACCATCCTTATCATGGTCGTGACGCTGTCGATGACCCATGTTATCATGCCCACAATGAATTTAATGAGAAGAATTGTTTTTTGATCGATGAGATCACAACCTAAGTCGTGACCATGATCACCAGCGTGACTTTCTATTTCAGATTTTTATTTTTACTTTGTTATTCTATTTATTTGACTTTTTATGTTTCATATTTACCTTACCTAACTTATAAGAGTATATATCGGTCGTTAAGGCCATGTTAACAGTAGTTTTATGAAGGTTTTTGCCCTCTCAAACATTGAGTTGTCCTTTTTGACCAAATTGATTCCTGAATAAGATTGAGTTTTCTTATCAAGATTGTTCTTTGTTGCTTCTTTTCATCGTGCATAACATCAATAGAATAGAACAACTAGTTCGATTATATCATTAGCGCATCATATCCAAGGATAGATCATTCATATCCCTTTTTAAATTTAGTTTTCTTAAATCATAAAACCCAAAAACATACTATAAACCCTAAAGTGAAATAAAGCACTAGATCCACAAATCACTCATATTTGCTATCTATATCACGTGGGCATATCAAAAGGAGAGATGTGAGGTGATTTTTGGAGTAAAAAAAGTTAGAACCAAAGGGTGTTATGAGTAGAGTGAGATTTTATATTAATGAGTGAAGAAAACCGAAGAAGAAGGAGGAGTGTAGTACTTTACAATCCTGCAACATTGATGAGTACATAGGTTACAAGAAATGAGGATGTTATTTTAATTAATGTAGGTGGCCCCTTTTCAACACATGAAGCACCTAATTTTGCGGCTAACATGGCTAGAAATGTGAATGATGTGGTTTGAGGTATTGCAAAACTGGTTGAAGTAAATTGTCTTGAAATGTTGGATTTGTGGCAAATTTCTTGACATTGAATTAAGTCTAATTGAAGGGTTGTGCCTCAACTACAATAGCTTCCAATGCATGTAACAAGGTGAAAGTTGTGATTACTAATAGTAAGTCGATAGGTTAGGCTTGTAGTCCCTAGGTTGATGAGATTAAGCATTTTATGAATAAGTGTATTGGTTTTAGACTAAAATTAATTTCTAGAAATGAAAATTAGTAGCTAATTAGGTAATTGGCAATACTACGAGGCAAATGTGTGTCCTTGTGCTGTTAGTGTTTCCTCGACTTTTCTTGGGTTACTCAAGTTAGAATTTATTTTTACTGGTTACTATAGAAAAAAATTACCGATTTACAAATCCACGAGAAAATTATTTACACAAATACAAATTATATAAAAAATGGATTAATATCATAAATGGTACTTGAACTTTGATAAAATATGCAATTAATTATTTAGATTTTGAAATTGATTAGTTTAGTATTTAAAAGAACTTTTTATGCATGCTAATAATATTTATGTCAAGCTCTTTTAGTAACTAAATTGATCAATTTCAAAGTTTTCTAAATACTTTATTGATTAATTTTAAAGTTTAAGTATTTAACTAGATATTTTGTCAAAGTTCAGATACCTATAAAAATAATTATATAAATACTAATGCAAAATTACATATATAAGATGCAATTTTACTTTTTTTTTTTTATGAATGTTATATGTCTTACGTGCGATTTTTGTAAAAATAGTAAAACTTTCCATTTAAAGTAAAACATATTTCTTTGTTAAAACCCCAATATTATGTCTTAGATGCAATTTTTTATTGGAATTTTAGTAATTAAAATTATTGAATTGTATTTAGGTAATTTTCTTTTAGGATTGGTAACATGTATTACACCCAGTTATTGTACTTTGTTTGTCAATGGATGAGTAATGAAATATATACTTATCTTTTGGCCACAAAAAAAAAAAATTGAGGAAAAAATCCGTTAATACGCAAAGAACTCGTTGGCTAGATGTTGACTTTGCTATAATTACTTCTTATTTGGGGCATGATACGTATAATACTGATAGGTGTTAAAAGACTTATTATTTGCATTAATTTGATATTATATTATATTATATGCATTTTATATAATTTATTAAAGAAAAAGGATACTTATTTGGTTAAAATATTAATTTTAGGAGTAAAAGAATATAAAAAACTTAATGAAGACATTTTAATGAGTTAAAGGAGAATTTTATGAAGAATTAGCCAAAGTGAACATATATAAATAACATACATGAACTTTCTACACAAGTTGTGCAGAATTTAGGTATACGAAGTGAAATACGACCAGCAGGTGATTTTAAAGTGAACAAGAAGCTACACAAGCTATGCAAAACACTTATTTAGGAGAAGCAAAATGGTCAGAAGTATGTTGGCATTGTACACGGGCACCTTGCACGGGCTATGCTCGAGGTCATGCAAACCTGATTTTAATGAATTTCTCAATTTTGGATCCGACACGGTCTCGTACATGGCCATCTAGGATGGTCTTATAGAACTGATTTTGGATTTTCCTATAAATAGCCACCTTTACTCATCATTTAGGATACACATATTCATTCCTACGAACCCTAGAGAGAAAAATAAGTACTTTAGAGTGCAAAAACATAAGAGCTCATCCAAGATCACAAGACATCGGTTCAAGAGGGTTTTCATCATGATTTCTTCTTATTTTTCTATGTATCATTATTGTAAATCTTTATCTATGGAAAAATATATCACTATACCCTAGGTCTTGAGAAACCCTAACTTTAATGTAAAGATTTGGTTGCTTTGTTAATGGAAGTTTATGTATTCTTGAATCAATTCATGTGTGTTTATTGTTCATTGATTTAATATATGCACAACATTAGATCAATGCATAATTCTTGTTAATTAGGTCAAAAGATTGATTGATGAGATAGATCTAACATGAATAGAGAAGTTTGAATGTGTATCTAAACATAAATTGTATGAACTTTCTGCATAAAGCTTTAATCTTTGTTAGGAATCTTGAACTATAATGTAATCTTATATGTAGTTAATGATGAAAGATATTTCCATTAATCATGTAAGGTTAGAAATTAATATTCTTGAAAGAGATGTTAATTAAATATAGAGTTCTTATAGTTCAAGAATCTAAATATCCATTAATAAATATCTTATAAAAATTGAAAAACAGGGTTAGTGGTGATTCAAAGTAGATACTAGAATAACCCCTACAGCAACACATATAACCAAGGTAAAGAAATCTCCCCAATTTCTCCTATTCCAACAATAAGAGAAAATCACCCATCACCTAGATTCTAGAAGCCACAGCTACCATCTCCTCAGCAATTTCCACAACTTCCTCCACCTCCAACCTAAGAGAAGAAACCTGGTTTAGAGGAGTTAATGACTCAGTTCATTTAGACTTCTAAAGGTCGTCATTGAAACCACGAAGCTTCCATTCATAACTTGGAGAACTAGATTAGGCAACTTGCCAAGATGCTATCACAGAGACAACCTGGTTCACTTCCTTACAATACTGAGCTAAATCCCAAAAAGCAAGTAAATGCCATAACTCTAACGAGTTGAAAAGATCTGCAGTTTAACCAACAAGGAGAGATTATTCTTGAGAAAAGAAAGATGCCTAAGGAAGAAGAGATGCAAACACCAAAAATGCAACCTCCTAAGGTGCAAGCATATAAGCCACAGATACCATATCCAACATGTCCGAAGAAGGATCACAACACTGAATAATTTGGTAAGTTCCTAGAACCTTTCAAAACATTACATATCAACTTACCACTTGTTGAAGCCTTAGATGCCCAAACATGCAAAATTTTTGGAGGAGACATTCTCCAATAAAAGAAGATTAGAAAAGGTATCTACGGTGATGATTGGAGTAGAATGTTTAACGATTTTTCAAAATAAATTGCCAACGAAGCTTAAGGATCTAAGAAGTTTCATAATCTTGTGCCTAGTTAGGGGATCATATGAAGAGAGGGCTTTGGCAGATCTTGGGGCGAGCATCAATGTGATGACATATTCGTTCTTCAAACGATTAGGTTTAGGTGAACCTCGTCCTACCTGAATGAGTTTGCAACTGGCAGATCATTCAATAAAGCTCCCTAAAGGGATTATTGAGGATGTGCTAGTGAAAGTGAGAGATTTTATATGTCCCATAGGCTGTGTAATACTTGATATGGATGAAGATAGGGAGGTTCCACTAATTCTAGGAAGGTCATTCTTACATACTGCTAAAGCTATAATTGATGTGGGTAATGGTAAGTTAACCTTTAGAGTTTAGGAAGATGAGCTGATAGTGAAAGTCCTTACGGTACTCAAACAATTTATGGATTCTAATGATTCTTGTGTTTCTATTGATACTATTAATGCATCTGTTTTAGATTGTGTGTAGAATACACTTTGTAGGGATACCTTGGAGTTGAATTTGATTATGGAAGAGCAAGAAAAGTGTGAGAACCCTGAGAGACAAAATGTTGTAGCTCAGTTAAGAGCTATTGATAAAATTTTAATTAAAAATGGGTTCAAGGAGATATATGTAGGTTCTAAGGCATGGTTAAAACTATCCATCAAAGAATTGCTAGGTTGAGTTTCAGAAGGATATTGAAGTAACGACATTAAATAAAGTGCTTCATGGAAGGTAGCCCATGTCTAAAACAAGAATGTTTAGTTTTTTTTTTTTTAATTTAATTTTTTCTTCACTATCTTTAGTCCATGCATTATATTTTGCAGGTGCACACACTAAACTTTCAAAATAGGGAGTGATTTTCAAGCTCAAAGTGTGGGGAAGAGAAGATCTTTACAATGATTTTAAGCATAAACTTCTATTGAGTTCTCATCTATACGACCTACTGCGGTGATTAGCTCCACTTGAATGACTTTTTCAATTCATAGTACTACTGAAAATCTCAAACCGAGGAACTCTCATTTTCTTTTCTTTTTATTTTCTTTCTTTTATTCTTTCTGGGCTTTATCTATTTAGTAGACATTGAGGGTAACGTCACATTCTAAGTGTGGGGAAGGGACAATTTAAAAAGATTAAATTAAGTGGTCTTATTTTGTGCTTTAATGAATTATGCACTTTTATTCAAAAATCCCCCATTAAATCATATGAATTTTGAAATTTTTGAAAATCCTGAAATATATTAATTAATCTCTTTATTAAGTTTAGCATTCAAGAATTAATAGTAATTTTGTGCTTCACTTGCTTACTTTGAATTTAGCATTCCTAGTCAAAATTGTACGATGGAATATAGGTGAGGCAAACTTACTTGCTATTTAATGATGGAATTTAGAGTTTAGAAGTAGATCAAGGTCCTTAGTTAAAAGTTAATTGGTTATGATTCTAAGCTTAATGAGTTGTATATTCTCTTTTTAAAATTTTTGAGAGCTCATTTAATCTCTTGTGAAAGGAAAAATGAAATCATTCACTAGGTGATTCTCCTTGATGATTGTTTAGAAAAAAGAATGGACAAAATGAAATAAAAAGGCTTAATTAGTAAGGGTGGGCTTTGGTCCCTTATAAAAGTGAATTATGAATCCTCTACTAACAATAAAAAGCTAATAAAAAGCAAGTTTGGTTGATATGAGTGGGTCTTAGTCCCTTAGAATAGCGAGATTTGTTCTTCACTATTAACTCAAAAAAAAAAAAAAAAAACACAAAAGAAAATGAGCCTATTGACTTAGGTAAATAAGTTCGAGGGATGCCCTCTCTTAGTAAGGATAATGTTTGTTAACTTGGATGACGAATCTAGAATTATCGGCCAAAAACTCGCTACAAGGGTTAAGAAGCTTAACTGAAAATTGGAAAGGAACAAATGAAAATACTGGGGAGATCAATTAAAAGGAGAAAATTAAGGGAAAAGGTAGATGCAATATACTTTCACTTTAGATTATTGTGCTTAGAAATATGGTTGAATGGATTGTATACTCTTACGTAGGTGATTGAAGTGTAATTGGATCTCTTTTGATCTACTTGACTTTGTATTTACTTTATAACTTTAAAAGTTGTTATTAAATAGTGACGATAAAGCTTGACTGACTTGAATTAGTTTTAGGATCTTGATTTTGGTACGTCAAGTACAAGTATAATAGGTTTGAGTAGAAGGCACAAAAGTTTAAAGTTGCTATATTTGGAATTGAAAATTTGAAAGCCATCATGTGACTTGAATTTTCATTGAGCTTATAGGTGTAATTGATGATACACGTCATTGTTCTTAATTATTTTCTTGAGGACAAGCAAATGGTTAAGTGTGGGGAAGCTTAATAAGTTTCAAAAGACTCTTATTATTTGCCTAGAGACTAGTCGCAAAGTAAGATTAGGGCTTTAAATTTAATTTGATTAATTGCGATTAGTTAAACACATCGTTAAATAGCAAATAAGTTTCTCCCATCTAGATTTCATCATACAATTTTGACTAGTGATGCTAAATTCAAAATAAGCTTGCCTCAACTAAATTCCATTATACAATTGTGCACTTTTTAGAACTAACGATGTGTCAATGTTCCTATTACCATTTTCCCTTTTATCCAATTTTTACTTTTTTCAATGTATCGAATTATGTTGTCTGGAGAAACATGTATATGGATTAGGTGATATTAACAATTCAATCATATCTTTGTTTAGAATACAATACACAATTAAAGACAGATGATGTCTTCGCAAGTAAAATTACTATAAAATGTGAATACCCTAAAAAAAAAATTCCAAGTAGAGAGGTGACTTTTGACCTTCTGGTAGTGCAGTATGAGGAGAAGTTGGTCCGTTTTATTGAATTTGCATCATGTAGGACATTCTTTTCACCCTTACGACTTCCTTCTCTAACATTAATTGGAAAATTGTCTTCATCCTCTTTGTTGTTTCTCAGATTTTTCAATTATTATTGAGATACTCTCGTTTGTCATCTTACATGATATAAATTAATGTAAACAGACCAAGCGAAGCATATACAACCAATGGAAAGTAAAAGGTTGTCCTACGACACAAGCTAATTTCGTCATGAAGGTAACAACCATGCATAATAAGAATCCAAAGAGAACATATCAAATCTTGTTGGTCACCCCGGTTCGTGAATATTTTTTTCTACTGACTAATTTGCTCGGTCAAAAAAATTTTCATTTACATGTGAAACCATTCCCATTTGAAATAATAATAATAATAATGTTGTATCAATTGAAGCACCATTTGATAGGATCTGTACAAGTCGTTAAGTCAAGTAACCTCGTCGGCAACGACTCGCAAAAGCGTTTCGTATCGGTGCTAATTGCTTGATGCACAAAGACCAAGTACATGATGGTCTTATCCAAACTGTTTGGCCCTTTCATCTTTTCTTACTATGAATTTATATTCTTTTTATCCAATAGGAATTGATTTAGCTTGTCCGGATAACATCGAATTTTCTTCTAAAGAATAAGTCTGAGATAAAGTATATGTCCCTCATTTTCATTTTTTATTTTTAATTATTTTTTTATGTAATTTGAGTTCACAATCTCACATACCATATGCACAGGATTTTCCACTGAAAGACCTGGAAAACACCATTAGTAGAACTTTGGTCCACTGGAATCGTTATATTTATATGAATGACTGAGATATTCGGTTTCTTAACTAAGCAGCATTAATATTCTAGTTAACTTAAATATCAACAGTGCCAGCGATTCCTATCACCAGCGCCACTTTTGCTCCAAAATTTTTACCATATTATTATGGTGTCGTTAGTTGAAGCCAGTTTGAAAAAGAAGAAAAAAAAGCTCATTTGGTACTCAAACTTTGACGAAGTGGATAATCAGATATATGAAAAAGTTTAATTTTATGCCTAATTAAACTTTGTTTTGCCCTTTTAACATATCTAAACTTCATATCTAATTAAAATTTTTGTGCTTCGTTTCACCACCCCAATCTTCTATTATTTCTCGAAGTAGTTGACACATATTAGACAGTGATTGAGCATGTGGTGTTTAGGGGGACAAAAACTTTAATTAGGTATGAAATTAAACCTTTTAAAAATTCAGGTACCTAACTGTCTATTTCATCAAAGTTCGGAACCAAAAGAAGTCTTTTTGCTATAAAAAATGGCATTATGCTTTAGAATTTTACAATATTTAGTAAAAATTTATATAATACTTGCTCGATGCTACATTGATTACACATAATGGTAAGTTAACTAATCATTTAACTACGTTGGCTAGACGTTGATGATCTTGCGAAAAGATAAAGACCACCTTTACAAATTTATTATAAATGCAAGTCTAATAACAAATGTTAATAAGATAAAAGCCCTATTTTTTAAAGCTGTGATAAAGTGTAAAAACACCTCCTAAACTTTCAAAGTGACGCAGATTGACCCTCTGAACTTTAATATGTGGTTTTTGATCCCCTAAACTATAAATAATTTACAATTAAGGATATTTTGTACTTTTCTATCCAAAAGATACAAAAATTTTATTGTTCTAAGTGTTTTTTTTTTTTATACAGAATTTGTATAAATTTGTATAGAATTGTATGAAAAAAGACAGAAAGAAGGGAAATGATGTCCTTATTTATATATTTTTTATAGTCCAAAGAATTAAAAATCATACTTTTAAAGTTTCGATGGATCAATCTGTATCACCCTTAAAATTTAAGGAGTGTTTTTGTATTTTCCCGCTAAAAGCTTTCCAAAATTTTATGGTGTGTGATAAGAGGAATTTTACTTTTTTTTTTTTCCTCTTTAATAAAAAGCTAATGCTCATTAACATCGGTAATTATGCATTTTCCACTCACTAAAGAATAGTATTTAACACCGTGAGTGGAAATAAAAGTAAAGGTGTAAGAAAGAGCTAGCTTGTTCAAACTTCTGTCTAACACACTAATTGGTATATATAAATAATTTAGTGTCAGCATCAATTGCCAACGGCCACAGGATGACAGGAGTGAGGCTGACCAATTTTCCGAATTTAATAGAAGAGTGTTTGTTCTCTCTCCTTTCTCACCTTCACGAGTACATATAACAAACCAATTTTTTTATATGAGGACACAGTTTTTCTTACCTTTGAAAGCATGGTCGTTAGTAAAGGATTCAATTAACGCAAAGCAAGACATACCAACGATCTCGGTCGTCAAGGTTTGATTTCTGGTTGGACAGATATAACGATTATTTTTTTTATACAACTGCGAGTTGCAAAGTTCAAAAGCAATGATGTCACACAAAACCTAGACCAATTAAATTATTGATCTTTTGTTTCGTGTTTCTGTTTAAGAAGTGACACCATGTCAGCTAAACAACTGATTTGCTTGCAACAATGGTTTTCACCCAATACATCTAAAACCAGCCTTCGTGGCCATCTATGTATTGCTTTAGAATTGCCACTGATATGATTTGTCCCTTCAACTTCGTGCAACGTAATTGGTAGCTTGTGACGGGGAGCTTTTCCCCCAACTGGATGGAACAAAAGTTTGCAATTTTTAATTTAGAGTCAAGATATTATAATTAATTTTTTTTTTAAATTACTATTGGAATAAGTGATTATATTGGGTTAATGTAAAATTTGACACCTCAACTTTATCCACTACTCCAGTGATGAGGTGAATTTACATATCATCTAACATATAATTATCCAGTCTTAACGTGGACATATATATTGGGCCTTGTCAAAGGCCTACCCTAATCCACACATGTTCCAAGCCTTTCCCAGTGCAGAATTTTTCAAATTAAACTTTTGGACTTGATAATATATAGAAGGTTTCTAATCAACACTTAGGCAATGTGGGACAAATAAAAACTCCTTGTCATAATTGTTTATCTCCTTCTTTGTTTCTCCTCTAAACTCTCTCTCTCTCTCTCTCTATGACAAAGGAACCATAGTTAAAGCAAAAACTTTCAAACGCTCACATCTTAAATATATTTAGCAGAAACCCGAGCAACGTGAAGATTTCATGCCGAGCTGCTGCACATCAACAGAAACACCAGCTAGACATTGATGCCAACCGATCAACTCAACATCACCGACCTACCATGATTGGATCGTCCACATAACATATGCTCAACTAGGATCCTCCACATATTGACTCGTTTTGTTTCTATTGAGCTAACCCACCATCAGTCCGAGCTACAACAAAGTTAATCAGTTGCTACACATGTGAGACTTGAACTTGTAGACCACCAAGCTCTCATAACGCAATAAGAGCAATAGAAGCAGCATCACGTATAATTGCTAAATTCTGAGCAGGAAAGCGAATTTGGTTGACCAAAGAGGGGCATGTCTAGTAGATGAGAGACAGATGGATGATGACAAGGCGGTGAAGGAGCAAAAGAGGTCTCCACCATCACTTGTAGATGAAACAATTTCAATCAACCAATTTGCTTATTGCAAATTAATTTAAATATCATCCAATTTTCTTTCTTCTTATTCAAATTAAACAAACTCCACCGATAGCTATTGTTGCTTGCTTTGTTTTTTATTCGTGTCACAAAGCATGATTCTCCCTCACATATGAAATTGCAAATTAATCTTATGTGTGGATGGCGTTAATAGTGTGTGGATGGCATTGTTGGTGGTGGGTATGCGTGGATGGTATCGGTGATGGTAGGTATATGGGGATGGCATCGATGTAGGGAGGCTCATGTTTTGTTTTGAGTTAGTATGTGTTATTCTTAGCCATCGTGTTAGAAAATTGATATTATTTTGCTCCAGTATCCAAGTCATTAGCTTTGGATCATCAATAGAGTTACTATGTTATTGTTGTTAACAGATAGGTTCTTATTGTGTTAAGTATATTCCAAGGAGCTCATCATCTTCTTCGATGTCGAAGAAAGTTGAGAGAGCCAAGTCATGATAGATGATTAGAGGTTCAAGGTGTGAAGATCATCCTTGCTTCTTCAATTTTCCCTTTCCTTTATAGTAATTTGAAGCTCTCATTGGTTATCTGTTGAACAACTTTGTCCCATATTGACAGAATGTTCAAATTAAACCTTCTTTATATTATCCAGTTCTAAACTCATGTCTGAAAAGATTGAATTGGTGAAAGGTTTGGACACATGAGGCTAACATAGGCTTTTGAGGCCCAATAAATATAAATTTCTTTTGAAAAATAAGATAATATTAATTATAATAAAATAAAATAAATTATAATAAAAACATGAAAATAAAGGATTGGGAAAAAAAAGATTAAAAAAATTGCCACGTCAGAGACACATGTCATGTGGCGATTGGTCTGTATGTCCACGTCAGTACTAGAGTTAACACCGTTAATAGAGGTATCAAAAATGGACATAAAAAGTTTATTTAGATACTGAAATTGAACTTTTAAAAGTTCAGGTACCTATTTGAATTTTCAGGCAAAGTTTAGACACAAAATTTGACATTAAACCTTCTATTTATTTTTTCATTATAATATATTTTAGTTTGTAATGATTAATATTCTCACAAACATCAAAAAGCCATGGGCTTGCTTTCAAAGAACCATCATTAACCCATGCCCATAACCCCAATTTTTCTTGCTACTTTAACCATGTGCCTTCATTTACACAATTCATACTATTGAGACTCATAAAAGATTAGCCATGTGGGACTATCATTGTGTAGGCTTGAACAATTATCAAGATGTTTTGCTTGCCAATAGAGATAAACTTAAACAATTGTTGGTGCTTTGCTCTATTTTAGCATTATAGAAACAAAGCATTAACTCTCAAGAAATTACACTTGCCATCCTTGACATATTCAAGCACAACAAACCAAACCAATTAGCCTAAACCAGTAGACTAACAATGGTTGAAGAAGAAGATTACACTTGCCATCCTTGAACAATTGAAGCCTCAATGCTTTCTTCTCTGATGTCATTATTTGCACCGCCATTTCTCCAACATCACAAAAGCAAGCCTCAATACTACACCTATGATTAATGAACAATTATGTGAAAGAAAGAGAAACAAAAATTTTTAAGAAGATGAAGAGTGAGAACTGAGAACCCTTTCTTTGTAACACAATATCATATGTGGCTTCTAACATCTTCCTTTCCAACACATGAACTTCATGAACAGATCCAACCTTATCATTAGCATCAGCAAACAAGCTTATTACCTCTCTTTCATCTACATGATGATCGACTGCTTCCCATCTAGGATCACTAAGGTTATATGTCCATGATCCTTGGAATGAAGAGAAACCTAGAAAAGTGGAATACTAGCAATATCATTCACCTCATCAAACCCAGACCTCAACACTAATGCAAATCAAAATCCGACCCTATCCCAGCAACCTCAACACTATCGCAAAACACATTCACCTCATCAATCCCCGACCTTAACCTATCAGCCTTATGCTCCCCCAGAACCAATCAACTAATTCTCCTCTTAGTGAAAAAATCATCTTCATAACCATCAACATGATAACTCTCATTGCATTAAATAGGTGTAGATGTATCCCTAAAAATTCATCATAAGACTTTAATCATGTGAATGGCTAATATTTTTCCAATGCTTATTTAACTCCACCTACTTTTAGATTCAATCGCTATAAAGCCAGTTACTTCAACCTGTGTCAATTCTAGTGCCAACTTTGAGTATTTTAGTAAGAGTGAAAATGGGGTGTTAGAGTTAGATGAAGTAAAGCTAGATCTACTCCCGCAACTCAAACCAACCACCACCATCTCCGCCTCATACAACTAAACTCACTACTGTGACTGTAGACAAAACATAAATGGAGTTCCCAAAACCAAAACCCTAACCTCAATCATAATTTGTAGTATAACCATGGAAAGTACAAACCAAACCAATTCTCTCCTTAATCATGAACTAGTAGCTGTCTTCAAAGAAGAAGAGAGAGAGAGAGAGAGCGAGATAGAGATAGATCTAAAGGTCATTACTGTTCACCATCCATTATTTGATAGAGAGAGAGTGAGTGGTTTGTGGCGTTTATGGGTGGTGATAAAGAGAGAGTAAGTGGTTTGTAGTTATAAGTCACACAATAAGAATGACAATAAGGACTTCGTATTAGAGAAACAATGTGTGTGTGTGTGTGTGTGTGTGTTGAGACAGAAGAGAGATAGACGAAGAATTAGAGAGCAAGAGAAAGAGAGAGAGAGTCTAAGAGGATATGTTTTGAGAGTAAGAGAGGAGAGAAGTGAAGCCTAAAGTTCTTGTACGAAAAACATTTTAAGTTTGTCCTAAGTCCCACATGGAAAACATTTTGAGTAATGGACTTGCATATAAAATAAAACTAGAGCAAGTTGTAATTGAAGAACAAAGATCTAGGGAGAAATAATGGGCTTACTAAATTGGATAACGTAGGCATATAAGAAAAGTAGACTTGGTTTTAAATATAAATTTAAATCCATTTTAGAAAGTGAAATAATATTAATTATAATAAATTAATAAAATTATAATGATAATATTAAAAATTTAAAAAATTTCCACGTTAGAAAAGAAAAATGAGATAAAAAATTGATAATCTGTCACGTTAGATGATACGTGTCACATCGTGATTGATTTATATATCTACGTCAACAACAAAGTTAACACCGTTAAACTTTTGAAAAATTCGCTCAGGTACTGAAAGTTAACTTTTGAAAGTTTAGGTACCTAATTGAATTTTCGAGCAAAGTTGAGGTAACGAATTCGACATTAAACTGATAATATTTGATGATTAAACATGATCTTGAAGGTGATTAATTTTTATCTTTTTGATATTAATTTGACTTTGCTTTTCTAATAGCATCTTAGAAAAATGAAAGAAGAAGTATACACATACACATCCTATTATTGTAAATTAAATACCTATGTGTGTGTATATGTGTGTATCATTTGGACATATATTAACTTTTTTATTGATTGAAATAATTAAATAAGGATGGGAATTTTAAATAGAATATGTATGCACAAATGGATAAAAGACTAGAATCATCATAGACATGAAATAATAATTAGCTTTATTTTAAAGGATTTTTGAGATATTAAACTTATGAGAATTGTTTTATGATATGGGTTATTTTCCTTTTTAATTTTCCAAGCCACTATTAATGTTGGATTTGGATCCTCTACTTTTAAATTTCCCCCACTTCCTTAATGCTGCATTATGGATTAATGATCATAGATGGTCAAGATTAACTCTTCTCCTTTTAAACCCTTAGACTTATTTATCTTCTTCCCTTTATCCTTATATAGAATAAGATTAACTCTTATAACAAGACTAAAACCCAATTATTGTGATTCAAATATTAACAGCACTTTCCAAAATCATCATTTAAACAATGGGAACTTTTACCATCTTCTCAATAGGACTATCTAGTTAATAATCTATATAATAGTTGATATATTAAGTATTTTAGTTGTATGACCACGATTGTACATAAATCTGGGCCATTAAAAAATAACAAGAACAATAGAATGCCGCATTTACTTTTTCACAAATGGAAGTTGAGTTTTCTAGAGAGCTTGAGAAAGGTTCATAGTCGGCATTGTCGAATGATGAGAATAAATTAATGAAGAAAGTTAGAAATGGGAAGGACAAGGTGGGGGAGGATGTTCACGTTTTCTCCTTCAAAGAAAAGCTTTTGGAAAATGCGAGAAATATGATGGAAAATGTGAATCAGTTTTTAGATATTGAGATCAATAAAGAAGATATCAAGGTGGATCTAGATAGCGACATGCCATCAATTTGTTTTTCTGATAGAATCCATAATCTGATGACAAATTCTATGAAACAGACTATGGTTGTGAGACTTCTTGGAAAGAGAATTGATTATAAAATGCTTCATAATCAAATTAAGAATATGTAGAAGCCGTAAGGAGAATTTCATATTGTGGATTTAGATAATGGATACTTTCTGGTTAGACTCATGAATGTAGATGATTATACACGTGCTTTCCTTGATGATCCCTAGACTATAAGGATTCATCATCTTAATGTTCAATCATGGAGTCATTCATTTAACCCTAAAGAAGAGAATCTTTCATCTGCTATAGCTTGGATTCATTTTCTCGGTATGCCTATACATTATTACCAAAAGAGGGTCCTTACTAAGGCAAAGCTATGCATGTTTATCTAGGCTACTAGAAAGAACTCACAACTCAATGGGATACTTTGCTTATATGGTTGTCCAATTGGACCTTAGGACATTGTTAGTTTCAAAAATCCTAATTGGTGAGAGAGTTCAGGTAGTAGAGTATGAAGATTTACCCTTTATTTGTTATAGATGTGGGATCTATGGCCATATTAGTGAGTCATGTATGATGAAGAAAGATAGGATGGAAAAGAAGTTGACAACAATGGTAGCGAAGTATAGAATATTGATCGAATGATGGTGGAGCTAATGAAGAATTCAAATTTGCTAGGTCCCTAGATCCATGCAACAAAAAAAGGAAAGAGGAATAATAAAGGAAACCCCAATAATGCTGGTAAATCAATTAGCAAGAATTCTTTCCATGCTCGGTTTAATATTTTAGCAAATCTTAAGGAGGAGAATGTTGAAAAAAATAACGAAGAGAATTTGTTAATAGAACCTGATATTGATCTTATTAACCAAATAAAATTGATGAATTCATTTATGGCTAGAGAGATTGTAGTGGGGAAGATATCAAATTATAATAGGGATAATGACGAAAATGGTACTTGAACTTTCACAAAAAGATTAATCAAGTACCTGAAGTTTTGTTTTAAACAATTTGGTACATGAATAAAGTTTTTTTTGACATTTTCATACCTAAAGTTTGATTTTGAACAATTTAGTACCTGAACAAAATTTTCGTGGACTTTTTTCAAACCTCATTTCACTTGCTCCAAGTATGAAAAAAGTCAACAAAAAGTTTGTTCAAGTACCAAATTGTTCAAAACCAAATTTCAGATATGAAAAATGGCAACAAAAACTTTGTTCATATATCAAATTGTTCAACACTAAACTTCAGGTACTTGATTGTTCTTTTTGTGAAAGTTCAGGTACTATTTTCGTCATTTATCCATTATAATAAGAAGAGTAGTAATGGGCTAAACTCATTTAGGAAGCAATAGGTCCAGGGGCCTTGAAACAAACTATATTGCCTTGCTTCACTGTGAAGGAAAATGTGGATCCAAATAGGAACGGGCCCTTTATTAAAGTCAATCAAGTGAATATACATCTTGAAAGATCTTCTCTTTTGGCCCACATTATGGAGAATACTATTCTAGACGATAATAACCATATAATGGTCGTTCTAGGGAAACCAACTCTGACAAGGAAAGAACCCCTCTTGCTTTCTCACCAACTGCTCCAATCCTTTAATACTCCATTGGTCGGTAAGTAAGGGCAGGCCCCCAGATAAGCAGAACCACTTCAATTTGAAGCATAAACTCAAATTCAAGAATGATCATAGTAAGGGATCGACTAAAAGAAAATCAACCCAGAAGTTAACCAACTTGGATTATATGCGTGAAGTTGAGGTTAAGGAGATGTAGTTCTATGACTTAAAGGAGTTTCAAGAAGTGATGGTTGAAACAATAAATGATTTGGCTGGTAAGGGTGTTCATGGATCGATTAACCGATCTGTGGCTTTATTTTTTGAACCTAACCGTAATGATCGGTTTTTTAATATCTCAATCCTTAATCAATCAATTATAAACGATTAAACAGTTAATTTTTTCAATTTTCAGTGTTTAACCGTTTAACGTAATGGTTTCAACAAATCAATTTGATAATTTCAACAAACCTTATTTTTTAGCCTTTATCATAAAGTTTTTTTAAATTATTATTATTGTTATCATTATTACTACTACTACTACTACAAGAGCTAAAAAAAAAAAGGAAAATCAAATTAAGGAAAACAGAAAAATAAGTCTTTGAATTTCTACATTAACTCCCATCAAACATAGGAAAATAGTACTTTAATAAAAATCCAAGAAACATTAACATATGTAAATCAAATGTGTGTATATATATATATATATATATTTAAAAACATAATTTATGTATATATAAATTTTATATAATATATTTATAAATATTGAAAACGGTTAACAGTTAACCATCGATTTTTATAGTTATAAACCCAAACCGAAACCGAAAACCAAAAAAAAAAATGAAAACCTTAATCTTAAACCAAAACCAATTGACCCATTAACCATATTTTTCTGATTGGTTTTCTGGTTTTCATTTGGTTTTTCGGTTTCATTGGTTTTTTTACACACTCCTATTGGCTGGATATGCTAAGCCTTTTTTCTTTTTTTTTTCCCGCTTTTTTCATGGTTTTATCTCTTGTGTGTTGGAATTGCTAAGAAGCGGCAAAAAACTCGTTCAGTCGTGTTGTCAAATCCCTTACCAGATTGCACAAAATTAGATTTATGGCATTAATGGAGCCTCATATTAGTGGTATTTAGGGATAAAAGCAATTAAGAGATTGGGCTATCCTTTCTCGCACAGGATTGAAGGGTGTGGCTATACAAGTGGAATTTAGCTTTTTGGTATGATGATGTGAAAATTCAAATTATTAGTAATGACTAGCAATTTATTCATGTGAGGTTGTGTTGGTAGGATAATTTTTCCTTTTTGTTAACTATGGTCTATGGGCATCCTAATGCTTCTATTAAGAGGATTTTGTCGGAAAAATTATCTTCATTAGTTGCTAATGTCTCAGGTCCATGGCTTATTGCCAATGACTTTGATGCCATTATGTATAAGGAAGAAAGGATAAGTAATGAGAGTAAAAGGAATCCAATTTGTAAGAAATTCATTAACTGGGTAAATAGAAGTGTTTTGAAAGATACTAGATTCACTCAAACTAAATTCACTTGCTATAGGGGGTTTTGTCATGATAGACTCGATCGTGCTCTGATTAATCGAGATTGGCATTTTGGTTTTGAAGATCTTTTGGTAAGTCATCTTCACCGTGTGGGCTCTGACCATTCTCCTTTGCTTATCAAAATCTTTTCTAAGGATGTGGTGTTGGTTCTTGTAAAGAGATTTTCTAATCTCGCAGCTTAGGATACGCATCCAGATTGGAAAGGAATTTTTAAGGAATAATTAGAATAATTTTATCCTTTTTGTGCAAATGATTTCCGAGTTCACTAATAAGGCAAATACATGGAATAAAGGGACGTTTGGTAATATATTTCAAAGGAAAAAAATGGGTGCTAGTGAGACTGGATGGGATTAAAAAACTTTGGAATCTCATTTTAGTGTCACTCTACATAGGACTAAGAAAGAACTCAAAGAAGAATTGAACATATTTTGATGCATGAAGATTTACTTTAGTGTCAACAATCTAATATGAGTCGGTCTGCTTTTGGGGATAGCAATATGTCTTTTTTCCACAAGAAAGTTAGGGGCAAGGCTAAAAGCAACCATGTTGTTGGGATCAAATTGGATAGTGGTCAATGATATACTGATCTTCGAATATTAAAGGAAGAAGCTATCCATTTTTTTAAGAGTATTTATACTAATGATGATATTTCATAGATGAGTTATGGATTGAGAGGCTATTTTCCCAAGTTATTTGAAGATCAGATTCAGGAATTGAGTATTCCTATTTGCAATAAATAAATTTTTTGTGTTGTGATGGAGAGGGGAATGTTGAAAGCTACTAGTACGAATGAGTATCCACATTTCTTCTAGAAAAATTGGAGATTGGTGGGATCCTCTTTATGCTATATGGTTCGTAATACCTTTAATTATGGATATTTTGATGTCAATATTAATACGACATTGATATGCCTGATTCCTAAGATTATGTATCCAGAAAGTTTCAAACAATTAAGGTTATTACCAAGGTTATTGCGAATAGACTAAAGTTGATCATGGGCTACTTGACTTATCCTGCACAGTCTAGTTTTGTATCGGGTAAAACTATTGTTGACAACATTATTATTGCACAAGAAGTTCTCCATTCAATGAAAATGAAGAAAGGAAAGGTTAGGTGGATGGCTATTAAAATAGGTCTAGAGAAAGCATATGGTCGGCTAAGTTAGAGGTGCACTAAAGATACACTTGATGATATTATTTATCTAACATCATGTTGAGTTATATATATTCTTCTTCTCTGCAAATTATGATTAACCAGGACATTAGTGCTCCTTTCAATCCTACTAGAGGAGTGCAGCAAGGGGATTTGGTCTCACCGTAAATTTTTGTTCTTTACATGGAAAGGTTAACGTAGGCTATTATTTGAGAAGTTCAATTAGGAAATTAGAAACCTATTGTTTTTCACTCTTCTAGGTTTCCTATCGCCCATTTATTTTTTGTCGTCGATTTAGTTCTTTTTGTGGAGGCCTTGGATAATCAAATAGAATGTTTGATGAGGGTTCTTAGAGATTTTTGTGCTGCTTTAGGCTAGTCTATTAGTAGAGATGAATCGCAGATTCCCACCCCCCACCCCCCCCCCCCCCCCCCCCCCCCCAAGTGAGTTAATGGGATATGGACTAGATTAGCAGTATTTAGGTATTGAAACAACAGAGAATCTGGATCACTATCTAGGTGTTCCACTTATACACGTTATAGTTACAAATGCTACATACAGACAAGTGGGTTGCTAATGTTAAGGAGAGAGTGACTAAGTAGAACCCACATCATATTCTTTGGCAAACAGGTTAATATTAAGTCATATGTGCTATCCTCCATCCTTATTTATTCCATGCAAGCTACACATCCCTAAGGGGTTAAGTGGTGAGATTTATAAAATAAGGAGACAATTTGTATAGGGGTCTAGTGATGGTAAAGCTCGCATCAACTTTGTTAAATGAGATGATATTTGCCGACCTAAGAAGAATGGCTAACTGAGTATTAGGCACATGAAGGACATGAATAGTGCTCTATTGATTAAAGTGGCTTGACGTTTACTATATAACATGATGTCCCTTTAGACTCAGGTTATGAGATCAAAGTACAATTTAGTAGGCTTATCAACCTGATAAGATTTGAATTGTAATGGAGGATCTCATTCTAGAGGCATATATGTAAAACATGGAGAGTGGCTCTTAATGGAGGGAAATGGCTTGTTAGTAATGGTCTTATAGTGAATTTTTGGAAGGATAAATGGCTCAATATTGTAGGTTCCCTATTAGATTATGCCATCGATGCTATTTTTAATTCGGAAGCTTTGGCTGTTGAGTTTTTTCTAGACAATTCTTGGAATTGGTAGTCTATCAACTCCTTATTGCCCTTAGAGATTATTCTGCATATTGCTGCAATATGAGATCAAGACTGTTTTATTTGGGGTATTCTTCTTTAGGTAATTTCACTACAACTTCTACCTATGAATTATTAAATAAAAATAAATGGAATGATGGGGAGCTAAAACGGGAAGTTATGTGGAAGTGGTTAGGTCTTGAGAGAACTTTGACATTTTTATGACTTTAATTTTGGGATGCACTGCTAACTAATGAGATAAGGAGGTCTAGACATTTGACTGATGACAAAAGTTGCCACTTAGTAGGTCGATTACAAAAAATGCCTATCATGTGATGCATGAATGCAATAAGGCTGTATATGTGTGGTGTAAACTAATTCTTGCTAATAATTTTGTCGAGTTCATACTCGGTGATCTAGAACAATGGTTGTTAATTAATTTGCAAGATAAGAGAATGGTACATGGAGTCGAGTGGAGAATATTTTTTGTTGTTACGTGCTTGTTGCTTTGGAACTAGCGAAATAAAGAAGTATTGGTAGGAACAAGTTAATGAGCAATCATTACCCCAATAGATTTTTCCATGGTGGAGATTCAATTTGGCAACTCTTTTTGGGCATCTGGTAAGAATATGAATAGCAGACACTCTTGCCTTATAAGTTGGTCTTTCCCTTAAGAGGAGTTGAATAAAGCTTAACACAGGTGGCGGGGCAAATCAAAATTTACATAGCACTACGGATGGCATTCTTAGGGATAGTAATGACAAACATCTAGGCAGCATTATGATGAAGATTGGTAATAGTACAGCTTTGGCAGCTGAGTTATGGGGTGCTCTATAAGGGTTGAAACTTGCGAGAAGGTTAAGGGTTAATCGTTTGATTCTTCAGATGGATAATATGACGACAATTAACTTATTTCCTAGGAAATGTACTATAGACCGAAAACATGGTAATATTCTTAGTCCCATCTATAAGTTACTTCAAAGTGATTGAGAGGTGCAAATACAACATATATAGGGAAGGTAATCGAAGTGTTAATCATTTGCAAAAGAAGCCTATAATTTTCCTATTGTGTTGCCTCTTTTTTTCTCCATAGTTGTATTTTTTATATTTGCAACAAGATGTAATTAGGATTAGTTTTCCTAGAAACTATTATTGTTCGATCTTTTGGGCTTGTTCTGCCCTCTTTAACAAAACAAAACAAGCAACAACAACAACAACAACAACAATAATAATAATAATAATAATCACAAGAACAACTCCATTAAAAAAAATGATAGAACCATAGAATGTCCTATAAAGACAACTATTTTGTTCTTTTAATTTTAACTCTTTAAGTAAGCTTTTCGTTTAAAAAATGGTCCACCTAAAAAAGTCCTAGTTCTCTCCTGGAGGGAGGTGACCCAAGGGGTCGGGCTCCATAGTGATCTTCTTCATATTGTCATCCCCTACAAGAAGGATGTGGTCTCCATAGTGCATAGCAAATGATGGAATGGGCATGTCAACCAAAAGTGGGAGGAAGTGGAGCAAGAAATTGGAGCAAAATCTTAAGTGGCGTGTTGCGCGGGGTAAGGTTGGTCATGCCAATATCAAAACTAGGAGTAAGGTGGGTCTCAAAATCCACAAAAATCAGCAATACCCCTGAAGCCAAAATTATTATTTCGGGGAGACAGTGTGCCCATTTGTTCTAAGTCAATGTCGAGAGGTTGAAATAGCTTCTATGTCACCCTCCCTCATCATCCAAGGAGATGGCAATCAAGATATATGGGGCGAATCTCGTTACCGACATGGAATATGAGTTTGATCTCGTTTCGTTAGCTTAATGAGCAGTAAAACTTGCCTCATATATCATGTTCGCATATTTATAAATAAGAAAGAAAAGCTTTCCCCCCCATGTCTTTATTCCCAAATTTCTTTTCTCAGTGACCAAAATATAAGTATGGCAGTTTTGAGTAGCCTAAATGACACGACCTTACCCACATCCCCTGCTGGAAACGAACTCCGTATTCGCTGTAAAGTAATTGGCAAAAACAAAAATAAGGGAAGTCAAATAACGTAAGGTGAGATATAAATTGTAAATAGCATACGTTTTAATTAATACTTAAGTAATGATTCCATCATTCTATTTTTATATTACGTGTTCAAATTAAGGTGGGATCCTTACTATATATGTTCAAATTAACTTTGTTATGTTTTATGATCTATATAGTCTGAAACTAATATGAGAGATTGTAAGTGAGTCAGTTAAGTTATTTAGTATTTTCCTACTTGATCTGCATCAACAAGATTCCTTTTTTTATTATTTTTTTTAATAGATAGATTTATTCAATATGACAGAAACAAATATAAAAGATTTAAATTTTGGATAAAGTTTGATGGAACTTGAAAGATTCATGTAAAGCCTAAAAGGCACATAATTAACCTGTCATGCAATTGAAGGATTACCATATATTCAATTTGAGAAGGACGTAAATATTTAATCAACATATTTTTGACCTTGGAGTGGGAGAAAATCACCGACCCAAAGTCAAATTGGTGGGTGGATAAATAGCTTTTATCAACACTGGGTACGGACACTTGCAATCCGAGAAATATCTGTTGATGTAATGCCTACCTTCTATCATTGAACACTTTCAATCTCTCTCTTCATAGTTTAATCGATTGTTAATTTATATGATGACAATGGGACGACTAAAAACTCTGCGCTACAGATGGTTTTGGAAATGATCAACAATAAGAAACAATAATAAGAAAAGTTTCTTGCATGGACTGTGCGGTTTTAGATATGAGAGACAAACTATTTTATATACGTATGTGTATATAGTCTTCGATCACAAATATGTAATCATCGTCATCATCATAATATATAGATATATATAAACTTTGTTCTTTGAAAAAAAAAAAAAAAGTGCAACTTACAAGAAGTATACACTGATGGCTTTATTGGGAAGGAAGATGTAGAATAAAATATTCTACAACCTGGTTGATTGATTTTCTAGAAGCTGGTTTTCCATACAAGAGTCCGAAAATTTCTAGAGAAGAGAATGAGTGGAATGGCATAATCCCACTCCCACTTTAGCTGCGCCTCGATGCTCATTGAGGCTAACAGTGGAGATTTTTAGTTTTGAAATAGATATAATGTCACAAGAGTATCTAAATTTTAGTAAAATATGCAACTAGATACCTGAACTTTAAAATTGATCAATTTATTCAAATTCTTTCAGGTACTAAATTGATCAATTTTAAAGTTTAGGTACCTAATTATATATTTTGTCAAAATTTAGATACATTTCATCACATTAGCCCTTTGAAATATGAGAAAAGCGTTGGATTTTAGTATGTGAGGCTAGACCTTGAATTCAAGCCAACCTAGCCCAAACTCACTGGGTCAAGGATCAAGGCAACCTCGACTAGGAATAGGCGAGAGTCTAAGGCAGTCTGGGCTGATCCGAGTAGCCTACCAGTTCACGGATTAGGTTGCTATTGACCTTGAGTTCAATGTGATTTTTTATGAGATAATTTAATGCACAATCACCTATTTATTTGTTGTAAACTATACTTAATTAGTCAAATATATGTGTGTGTATGTGCGCGCGCGCGCTTTGTGCATGTTTTCATAGGAATAGTGATTGTCGAGGGAAAGCATAATAGTGATCAAGGTTCAACTAGGCCAAAGGCTCGATAAGCTCAAAACTGCACAAACTGTGGTCGAGGAGTTGATCGAGACCTGAACAAGTTAAGAGGTCAAGGCTTGACAAGTTAAATTTGATGCATGATAAGCTTGAGAAGCAAACCGACTTGTTGAGGGTCAAGCTTTGGGCTTGACATAAGCTTGACATGCAAAATGATTGAGGCTTAACCAACTTAGTGTTGGTGATTGTGCCCTAGGCCAATTACTGGATATTGTCATTCATAAACATTTCGATTACTTGGATATTGTCATTCATAAACATTTCGATTATATTGTTTGCATGTTTACTTTATAATAGGATCCATGAATAATTTAATTATTCTAAATGTCCCTAAATGCTCATTATTGTGGGAATAATAATTAATTAAATCTAGTATGAGGTTTGATTGATAATCATAGGATGTTTATTTATATGAAGATACAAATCAAACTCATTGGTACATATTAGAGAACTATGTACTGGATTGACCCGCTTTGAGATCACTACATGGATTAATGTCATTAGTGATTCTTAAAATAAAATGTCATCGTATTCTCAGACCTAAAATCACCATGGATTCCAACATGAGGAATATTATGTTTCAACTCAATCAAACGTTGTCTTTAACCGGATAATTATAAAGGTTGAGATTAGGCATAATAAATCATGTAGAGGAAGTTGAGTGATTAAAATGAGATTTGTTCCTCTCGTTGTAGAGATATCTCTGGTCCTCTCGATAAGTGAGACTGAGAAATGCATGGCCATACTCAAATAAATTGATAGTGTGATCAATTTCATTTGTTTTTATCAGTTCACTGAGAAATCGAGAAATGATAAGATTGAACGATATAAGGATGACACTATCTATGCCTTATGTTCAATCTGGATATCATATGACAAAAGGATAATGATAATAGTTTTGGATTAGATAAAAATCAGATCACTGATCTTCATTTAATTTGAGTAAACATATATTTGCTAGAGGCCGCTTATGTTTTGTTGATCAAAATGGTATTAGGTCAACTGCCAATATTAAGTGAACCTACAGGGTCACACACAAAAGAACGAGGCAAAAGGGTTATGGACTAAATTTAAAGTCTTATGGAATAAAAATTTATTATTATTAAGAATAATAATAAATTATTAATTGCTTTGTGCAATAATTATATTTTATGAAATATTATCCTTAATTAGATTAAGGGGCACTAATGACAATGTCATTACTCGTGAGAATGACATTAGTATAAATGGAACAAAAAGAGGTCTCTCTAGGGCTAACGACTTGTCTATCGATATTAGACCAGCAGATAAAATTTGCAAACCCTAAAAGAGAGAAACATGAAGAGTCGTGTATGAAAATCCCAATATTATCTAGAAATGTTCTAGATCACGCTAGCACGTGTAGGATCCTTTTAAAGGAGTATTTGTGTGTGTGGATACCGAAGAGGGTATTGCGAATTTATGATACCTGCAAATCCGATCTACAAATTGATTTCAAGTTTCAAGCTTTTAAAGGTATGAAATCAAACTATTTGTTTTGTTTTAATCTAATCAATACATATGGAGACTAAGCTAGGGTTTTCTTTTGAATTCCGCTACGAAAGATTTAATTTTTATAATTTTAAACCCTATGGAAACCCAACGCTTAGCATAAGGCTCAACAAAAGCTTAATCGAGTAAGTATTATCACGGGTCACGTCGAAGCTTTAACGTGATGAAGCTTAGGGCGCGACAAGTGAAAATTTGAGGCCCAAAGAAGTGTTATTTGGAAGGTTGTCGCGGGTCAAGTTTGCCCAAAAAGTGAGGCGCGACGAAGCATTTGAGGTGCGACAAGTGACAAATTGAGGCTCAAAGAGCCACGCGTGTGAAAGGTTGTCGTGGGTTAAGTTTGGGCGTAACAAGTGAGGCGCAACAAAGAGCCATTGGAGTGCATTTAATGCATGGAAAATAGACATTGTATCTAACGAACTTTTGAATTTTCAAAGGCTATTTATATACAAAGTCCAAAAGACCAACAAGAAGAACAAAGTGCAAAATTATTTTACAAGCTCATTAACTACGAACAAACAAATTCTTTTTCTTGTTCTCTTGTACATAATATTTGCAAATATTAAGAGAGAAAAATACTCTAGTACATAGTTTTTTTTATTGCTATTCATAAAAAGCACTTAGAGAGAGAAATGAAATATTTCTTATTTTATGTGTGTGTAATATTACTCATCTTAAGGTAACTTTTTAAAATTAATATAGTCGTGGAGAAGACCTCAAAAGAGGTAATTTGGTGGAACATAGAGAGTAGGCAAAGAGCCGAACTCTATGTTAAATATTTGTCTTGCTTCTTCTCTTTTAATATTTCGTATTTATTATCTTTTTATCCGCTACAAATTTATTTAAGTTTTTTTTTTTAATCTGCTGCTTTAATTTTTCAATTTTTTAAAATTCGAGTTTTAAGCAAAATATTCAATTCAACACCCCCACCCCCCCACCCCCCTCTGTCTTCTCTCCTTTTGAGTATTTCTAGTGTATATTTTTAATTGGTATCAGAGCTAGTCTCTATTTTTTCTATGCTTAATCACATAATAGAGTAAAGATCATGGTACCTAATACATTAGGATTTCTTGAGGGCAAGCTATAAATAAACCTCTACTTCTAAACGAGGGTAATTACCCATATTGGAAATATAGGATGAAAATATTTTTAAAAGCCCAAAACAGATTGACATAGAATGTTATTGAAAATGGGCCTTTTAAAATTGAAGGAAAATCAAAAGTTGATTTTATGGAAGAAGATTGGAAAAAAGCTTGATTTAAACAAAATTGCAATGAATATTTTACATTGCAGATTAGACGAAAGTGATTTTAATAGAATTTGTACATGTTCTTCTAAAAAAGAAATTTAAGATGAGCTTCAAAAGACATATGAAGGAATATCCAGAGTTAGAGACACTAAAATAAGTCTCTTATGTGGAGAGTTTGAAATTTTAACATGCCCAAATAAAACTATTAATGAAATGCACAATAGATTTATTAACATTATAAATCCTCTAAGTGTGCTTAGGAAGAACTTTACTAACTTGGAAATTAACTATAAACTTCTTAGGTCACTTCCAAAAGATGGGGAAGCCAAGAGGACAGCAATTGAGGAAGTAAGAGATCTTAGTGCCTTGCGCAAAGAAGAGCTTTTAGGTGCATTTAAAACACTACTAGAAAACTAGCCTTTAGAGACAGAAAATTTGCGACGGAAAATTTCTATCTCTGAAAAAATGAATTAGAGACAGATTTGCGACGGATTTATGATGACATGAATTATGAATAATCTTCTAATATTTATATGCTTTTGCGACGGAATTTGCGACGAATTACACATTGATTTGCGACGAAAATTTTTCCGTTGCAAATTTGTCTCTGATTTTAGAGGGAAATAAATTATTTTAGCGCCAATTTCTATTTTTTAAATTCTGTTGCAAATTTGTCTCTAAACTAAATTATTACATATATGTATATATAAATAATTATGTTTAAAATTTATTTTAAATTACACATATCTAATATAATATATATAAATGTGCATTATATAATAAGGACATATATTATATTTGTAAATTAATTTGATTATATAATAACTATAATTTTTTATTTACAATAATTATATATATTTTATTTATAATATATTTAACATTACATTACATATTTATATATAATAAAGTATAAATTAAAAATAGTACTTAAAACATAAATATTATATTTATATCTTATTATATATTTTTTTTTACATAATAACTTATATAAAAACTCAAATTATACAACTTAATAAAATAGTGTATAATAATAATATAATATGTTATATGCAAGTAATATCATAAAATACTAATTAAAATAAAGTATATTTCAATAATAATATATGTAAAATAAAATAATTAATATAAATGTAAACTTAGTATATTTAAACATATATAAATATATAAATAATATATATATTTAATAATATATTAATAAAAAATATATATTCATATTATTTATAATTTTTTATTACATATTTATTATGACTATTCATATATTTTTTAATATAAAAAAAATTATTTATATATCTTACATAATTTATATTTACATACTATATTTTATTTAAAATATAATAACATATTTGGGAAAAAAATAACATACTATGTAAAAATATAGTATATTTAAGTAATAAAATATGTAATATATAATAATTAGATAAATATATTTAAATTGGTATATATTATTTTATTAATATAATAATGAAAAATATATTTTATATTGTTTACATTATATTATAATTTATTAAGTGCAACAAAAATGAAATAAAAAAATAAACACATTAAATAAAAATATACAATTTATTAATTTAATATAAAATATTAAATAACTAATGTAAAAAGTATAATTATATTTATATCATTAAATATATATATAAATTTATATGTATAACATTATTTATATTTACATAATATATAATATTTTTTAATAATAATATCATATTTGGAAAAAAAATTATAATATACTACTGAAAATATTATATTTATAATAAATATATAATTTAAAATAATTATTATAAAATGTAAACATTGTATATATTAATATTATATATTATTTTAATAAAATATTAATGAAAAATCCTTAATAAATATGTAAAGTGAAATTATAAAATAAAAATAAATTATAAAAGATATATAAAATGTTTTATAGTTATAATATTGTAAATTGTGGTATCTCTTAAATAAACAGTAGTGGAACTTTACTCATGAAGATAGGAATTGGTTTATCGGTTTAGTGCTTGTGAAAACTTCAATGTTAAGTGTGCTTAGTATGTAGCATTCTATGATGAGTGACTTCCTGGGAAGGATAAATAAGAGGAAAATGTGTATTTTTTTTAATAATTTGTCTTAGAATCAGAAACAAATTTGCGACGGAATAATTTTATTTAATATTTACTAATTGGATATTTAAAAATAACTATTTATAAAACAGAGACAAATTTGCGACAGAAATTCCGTAGCAAATTTGCGACGGAAAATAAATCTGTCTCTAAAAGAATTAGCGACGATGATTTTTGAAACAGAAATTTGCGACGGAAATTCTGTCTCTGAAAGTCTTTAGAGACAGATTTTTCACTTTCAGAGACAGAATTTTTTGTCTCTAAAGCCAAAATTTCTTGTAGTGAAACCTATGAGCTCATCAAATAGTAAGGTGAAGAGGGCAACAAAAAGACAATCGCTCTAAAAGCCACAAGACAAGACTCAAGTGATAAAAAAGATGAAGATGATCAAGAGGATCTTGTTTTAATGGCCAAGAAGTTCGTGAAATTTATGAGGACAAAGTCCAAGAAAATAGAGAATGACAGCAACTCCTCCAAGCATAAAAGAAAGGAAATAATCACACACTACAATCGCCAAAAGGCATGGCACATACAGCAATATTGTCCTCTACTTAAAAAAAAAAAAGATTGAAGGAGGAGAAAATAAAGGCATACATGGCAACTTGGAGCAATAAGGACTCATCAGATTCAGATGATGAGAATGTATGCTTCATGGCCTTGGACAATGAGGTAACATCTCCCTGTTCTCCTTCATGTAGTGAACTTCATGCTATGTACAAGCCTGTTTGTTGTAAGTTGTTAAAAGCTAAAAAAAAAGAAATAGCATTTTGAAATCATTAATGTTTGAAATTGGACAATGAAGCAAATCTGGCCACATTGCACATAATTGTGCAATAAGAAAATCACTTCATTTAAATCATCAAAGCAAGCTAGTTTGGATCCCAAGAGAGAGGTTCTTATTCCATCTAAGCAAAAAAGACCCAAATTAAATGGGTACCAAAGAAGTAACGATCTGTTTTGCAGGGATCCTTAAGTGGAAGCAAAATGATACTTAGACAGTAGATACACTAGACATATAATTGGAGACATGTCCAAGTTTACAACACTTGACTTAAAGGGTCAAGGGAGTATGACATTTAGGGATAATAAAAAATCAACCGTTTTTAGAGAAAGTAACATTCTCATTAATTAGGATTAATGTATTAAAAAAGTTTTGCTTGTGATAATCTAAAACATAATTTGTTAAGTGTTAGCCAATTGTGCGACGATCGTTTTAAAGTAATATTTTTTGCTAAAAAGTGTCCTATTCTAAGAATTAACAATAACCAAGCATATTTTGAAGGATATAGACAAGAAAATGTTTACAAAATCAATTTAAATGTTTTTAAATCTTCAAATGAAACTTGTCTATACTTTAAAAATGATAATAGTTGGTTATGGCATAGAACAATAGGACATTCTAGCATGGACATCATTTCAAAACTTGTTAAAAATGATCTTGTCAAAAGATTACCAAAGTTAAAATTTTAAAAAGACAAGATCCACCATGCCTATCAAAAGGGAAAGCAAACTAAGACTTCTTTTAAGTCTAAGGATGTCATTTCCACATCTAGGCCATTAGAACTATTACATATGGATTTATTTGGTCCTACCCAAACCTTAAGCTTAGGAGGAAAGAAATATACCTTGATTATTGTTAATGATTTCACTAGATACACATGGATTTTCTTCATTGCATCTAAAGATGGAACCAATCATGTCTTTTTTGGATATTACAAGAATGTCTAAAATGAAAAAGGTCTTAATGTTATTACAATTCAAAGTGATCATGGGAGAGAGTTTGAAAATCATGAAATGAAAAATTTTTGCAATGGTTTTGGTATTGAACATATATTTTTAGCTCCTAGAACCCCACAACAAAATGGTGTAGACTAAAAAAAAAAGAACATTAATTGAAATAGCTAGAACTATGATATGCAAAAATAATTTGTGTCATGACCCTAAATAAGGGCCTTTTAGGTTTACTTAAAGCTGTTATGTCACGTGTGTACCCAAAACATGAAGACCGCCTTGCAAGTTAGAGATTGTAAGACTTCTAATTTCGTATTCTCTTCATATGTCATACATATGTATATATTTAGAAAAATAGTTTTTGATAACGATATTTCCACAAATCATAAGACTGTAGAGAATCGGATATCCTACCAAAGATGAAACAAGGTAAAGCACTTAAGTTATCTATGATCCACTATCAAGGAGATTATAGAGGAAATAAATCAAGTTTTAGGTCTTTTCTCTCAATTAGGTTTAGTTCATAGACATTTTAACCCTCTAATTATCATGACTTGATCTTTGACACGCTCTGTGCTCAGTTCCTATCTCAATCCCGACATTATGATTTTCCTGCAAAAACAAACTATTAGGAGGTAAGCACAAGTAGCTTAGTGAGAATTATTTCCATAAATAAAGTACTCAAGCAATCAATAATCAGATAAGTTATTTAAATAAGCATATGAAATGCAATCAAACACATGAGCAACAATACATATGATTTTCCAAGAATCATATATTGAATGGATTTACCCCTCCATTCGGTGGTTAGGTGTTCTGGGCAACAAGGCCATAGTTCGCAAATAAAGTTTTTGTAGTTTTTATATGAGCTCCTACTAGCCACTAAATTGTTGTTATTTTGGGTATCCACCCATCATTTTATTTCGGACAATCAAAGCCATAGAGTAGATTTTCGGGTTCTACGAGCCTCATTACTATGCCCTTATCCCACAAAGGATGATGCGCTCAAACCAATCGTATCAAACTTTAAAATTTACAAACCTAGAATTAATCCTACGATCGAGCAAAGGCAAGTATACCTTTTCGAAATAGTATATGATTAAAATCAGGTATCGTCCTCAGGAATCTAAGAAACAATTACTAGTGTTACCCTTTCTCCACTATTTAGTCTAAGTCTTAAATTAATATGCATTATCCTCAACTACTAATTAACTGATCTAATTAACCCTAAGATCCTTATGAAAACTTTCAAGAATTATAATTAATCACAAGATATGCAACATACCCCTCATCTTGTTCCACCCTAAACCCTAACTTTTCATATAAGGATATATTGATTAATTGCTCATTCACACTTTGCACTGCATGAACTTCCTTTTAAATTAATTACTCCCTCGAGATAATCAATTCCTAATCTTATATGAATTAATAGAGACCTCTTCCTAACTAATATCAATGCAAGATTGCATTAAAGATCCTAGTTCATAAACAAAGATCAAATCTTTATTGCAGCAAATCAAAGTTTCTCTATCTCTAGATAAAACATGTGATTTTCCTATTCATGAAGATCCAACTTACTAGATAAAACCTCTTTCATCTAATAAGAATCATACATGTAATTAACTTTGTGCATAAATCAATCACAAAACAATTATAATACATGAATAGATGCAAAGGTATAAACTTCTCATTAATCAAGACAATTCAATTCATATTGGGTTTAGGGTTTCACAAGATTTAAGGTTAGAAATCTACTCCTCCATGGAGTTTACAAGAAAAACACAATATCTAGAGAAGTAGAATAGAAACATGATGTGGAAATACAACCCTTGAATGATCTTGTGAAAATCTATGATGTTCAAGCAATCTTTCTCTTCCAAGTGCGTCTTTTCTCTCCTAGGGTTCCCAATGTACGGCTCAAGATCCCCAAATAAATCCATAAGGCGGCTATTTATAGTGTAGAGAAAAGTTATGTATGCATAGGGAGTCTGCACGGCCGTGCTCGGGGCCGTGCACAATGAGAAAATTGGATTTTTGACATCTTTAAGTTCTGCATAGTCATGCAAGGGGTTATGCAGAGCTCTAAATCTTCTTTTTCTTCTCGGATTGAGTTATTTGCTTTTGCACTATCTTGTGCACTCCTTGTGCAGCTGCTGGAGCATGAATCAAGATACTTGCTGGTCACCTTTTTTCCCACTGCACAAGCATCTGAATGGCCACGCATGAACGTTGCGCACACTTGAAAATCATCACTTTGTAGGCTTTGTTAAATCCTTCCTTGTTTTTGCTCAAATCATCCATAAATCTTTCAAATGAG